>CM035283.1:1644732-1688357 GCA_020226075.1 Hydropotes inermis
CTGCGCGGGGCCTGCGTGCGGGCCGTCGCCGGCTGGGAGCGCGCTGCGCGGGGCGTGCGTGCGGGCCGTCGCGGCGGAGTCAGCCTCGCCGCCCGAGGGAGCCGCTCGACCGGGTGCCGAGGCCACGCTGCAGGGAGCGCGGAGCCCGGGCCGCTGGAGGGGCCAGGCGGCGCAGAGCCCGGGTCTGTGGTGCCCTGCCGTCGGAGGTCAAGACGCCTCCTCTCTAGGCTGAGGTCAGCGGTGCACATCTCCGGGGTCAGACTCCGTCGACGGAGTTGTCGCTGTGACGCAAACCGAGACAGCTCTCTGCAGAGCCCAAGCAGCCTGCGGCGAGGTGAGAGCCCTTCTGGGTCATCCTGAGCATGACGCCCGGTGAGGACCGCGCTCCTAGCCAGCCCCGTGGGCAGAGATTCCGAAAACACGAGGGGAAGCTGCCTGAGCTCTGGAGCCCTCCGGGCGAATCCGTGCCCCGGCTGACCCACGGCCTTGCAGTCGGCAGAAGCACCTGCTTCCGGCCCTAGTGAGTTGTCCGAAAACAGATCTGCTGTAGTTTAGGGCAATCCCACATCCTCCTGAAGCAAATGATGATCTTCGTATTTCTTATATCACTTGATTTTCCTCTTTCATTGAGATATAACTGATCTGTAAAGTCATGAATCAGTTCTCTACACACACACACACACACACACACACACACTCTTTTTCAGGTTCTTTCCCATTATGGTTTATTGCAGGATATTGACTATAGTTCCCTGTGTGACGCAGTAGGGTTGTAGGCTATCTGTTTTATATATAGTAGTGTGTGTGTGTGTTACACTCAAGTTCCTAATTTATCCCTCCACACTCCTCACTTCCCCTTTGGTAACCATGCACTGGTTTTCTATGTCTGTGAGTCTGTTTCTACTTTCTAAATAAGTTCATTTGTATCATTTTTTAAGATTATACACATAACTATGTCATATGATATTTGTCTTTGTCTGACTTAACTTACATGACAATCCCTAAGCCCATCCATATTATTAAAAATGGCGTTATTTCATTCTTTTTATGGTTGAGTAGTATTCCCCTGTATATTTATGTACATCTTCTTTATTTAGTCCTCTGTCAATGGACATTTAGGTTCCTCCCATGTCCTAGTTATTGCCAATAGTGCTGCAATGAACATTAGGGTGAAGTGAAGTGAAAGTCGCTCAGTCGTGTCCGACTCTTTGCCGCCCTGTGGACTGTACAGTCCATGGATTCTCCAGGCCAGAACACTGGAGTGGGTAGCCTTTCCCTTCTCCAGGGGATCTTTCCAACCCAGGGATTGAACATTAGGGTGCGTATGTGTTTTTGAATGAAGAATTTTCTCTGAATATATGCCCAGGAATGGGATTCCTGGATCATATGGTAGCTCTATTTTAGTTTTTAAGGAATCTCCGTCTTGTTCTCCATAGTGGTGCACTTTTCATTGCACCGAACACTGTAGGAGGGCTCCCTTCTCTTCATACCCTCTCCGTCATTTGTTATTTGAAACCATTTGATTTTCTGTGAGTGTGAATCCCTAATTAGCAGAGAAACTTATTCAACAAGCTTTTTAAGCTTTTTTTAATGCAGATTCTTTCATTCTTTAAGCATATACAAGTTTTTAATTCTTCTCTCAATTTTAGCTAACCAAATTTTGATGATTTTCAGTCACCTCCAAGAATTATTTAGGTACCATTCACACCTGCTATTGACTTTAAGAAACATATAAAGAAAAAAGATTTCCAGATTGAGGTGAGCTTTCGAACAAAGTCAACTGAGGCGATGGCAGGGGATGGGTGGAAAGTGGGGGCCATTGATCCAGCTCCCAGAGTCCTCCCGCCAGTGATCCTGCTGAGGGTGTGGGTGGAGGCGGGGGGTGGGGTTTGTCCACAGGGTCAGGACCACAAACTAGAAAATTCAGAAATAAGGAGCTTGCTCAGGGTAACATGCTGCTTAGGGTCTAGACTGAAATTTAGCTCTGGCCAGTATGCATTTTGTGAAGGTCATGTTTCAGAAGTGGCACTCTTTAGCTCAAAACTTATAATGTTATTTCTGTGAAACCAGCATTTTATTTTATTGGAAAAGCAATGCCAGGGATGGAGATGTTTGTAAATACATACTTAAGATGTTGAAATGTATTATAATGTTCAGTCCACTTGCAAACAAGTGTAAAATTACATGCACTTTTCAGTCTTCCTTAAAAAAGGAAACTTTATGGTTTAAAATCATCTTAAGTGACCCGTCTTGCCATCCATTCTGGGTCATCAACTGACAAGACCGTGCTGTGTTTCTGCATTTCTGTTGCTTTGTGGAGTACCTTGGATGCCTTCAGTGAGTCCTAGAGTATTCTCAAGGGTCTTCCTGAAGACCACGGTCTCACTTTTTTCCTCCTTACACCCACCCGAAGGCAGGGACGGTGACATCCGGGTCGTGACAGGCCCCAGGCTGCTGCTCACGTGCCCACCTAGGCATCGGGTTCTTGGCTCACCTCACCTCTGATCCTGCACTAAGCCTGGGGTCTGCAGGACCGTCTCTGCTTTCCTGAATAAAGAACCTGCCTCGGAGGCTGTGGCTCGTCAGGGGCTCACCAGGATGTCCCTTGAGTGTCCTAGAGCTCACACACATGAGCCTGCCTCCTCCCCAGTTTGTGGGTTAAGCCCAGGTTTGGCCTGAAGAAGGAGACACTCCATCCCTGGGGGTGTCAGGGATGCTGTGGCAATCCCCCCTCATCCTGCCTCTAAGTGCCGTTTATCAGACTTGACCAAGTTTGATAATAGTCTCCGTGCTCGGTAAGTAATCAGCAACGAGCAGATGTCCTCTCAGGGCGAACAGCCAGAAGGCACCGTTAGCTTGGAGATGCTTGCCAGGGGCTGGAGTGACACCCCATGCGTGAGCTGAGCTGGGGGGCTGTGTGCTGCTGTAGCACCCTGAAAGGGCAAGGCCACCCCCTGCCACGCCCCCACCCCCGCTCCGGGCACAAGACACAGCCGCTGGTGGCTGTTGTGTGCTGGGCAGCCCCGCAGGCATGGATGATCCAACATGAACAAGAAAAGGCTCTAAAGTGTTTGCTTACACCTTGACATTTGTATTTATTTATTTCACACTTTTTCCATAAAAGGATTTAAGGCAGCTAATAACATACCCATTTTTTTTAAGTGTTAAAATGTGAATATTGAATTTTTCCTTTAGGAAAATAGCTCAATAATGCAGCTCACTTTATATTTTTATGAATATAACTTCAGAGAACATCTGGAAAATCATTTGTAAAACATGAATGTAGCATGCATTTCTTAGGTAAAGGCTCAAAGGGGGAAGATCATAGGATTAAGGCAGTTATGGGATTTGAAAGCAGTTGTTTTCCTTTTAAAATGCTGGAGTTTTCATCTCTTCAGAGACTAAAAGAAAGGAAGGGTGTTGAAGGCAGCTGGTCACAGACAAGAAGGCTTCTGTGGGAGATAGCTGGCTGGGGCAGCTTTTCCTGAAGCGTCTGCATTGCTGCGTCTTTCACCAAGGTTCACCTGCTTAGACATGACCCAACTCTTCGTCCTCTGCACTTTGAGGTCAGGGATGGCCCCGTTACTCAGGGGAACAAATCGTTTGCCTGTAACTGGCTCCTTTCTCTACACTGCCATCATCTTCCTCTCACTACATAAACAGTTGGTTTTAAAAAAATTGATTTGAAGCAAATATCACCACAAAGTTTCCAACTTATACTGAGCTGAGATGTATGAAAAATATCGGTGCAATATATTGACCAATATTTTAACATCATTTTTCCATATGCATTCTTACAATCAAAGAAATACAAATTATGTTTATTTATGAGCATGATACAGTCAAGCTCATTTTGAAAAAGTTTTAAAAGACATTTATCATCTTAGCAAAATCACAAAAGCATTTTCCATAGTATGAGAAATGTCCATTTATCAACTAAGATGTATCAACCACATAAATTAATGGCTTTCGTCTGCGGACACCTTTGTCCCGCAATGAAACGAATTTTCGTAATTGAGAACTGCAGAGCATCTGCTGAACTTCTGAATATAACTGTGCTGGCGCTTGAAAGGCAGTCTGCTCATTCGTTCACTTCCCCCGAAGCATCCCTGAGAGACCAGCGCGCGTGTCTCTACGTGTGTCCTCATTGACGGCCTGCCTCTGAAGAGCTGTGTGGGCTTCCCTGGCGCCTCAGGTGTTAAAGAATCCACCCGCAATGCAGGAGACCCGGGTTCGACCCCGAGGTCAGAAAGATCCTCTGGAAAAGGAAATAGCAACCCTCTCCAGTATCCACATCACCAACTGAGTGGACATGAACTTGGGAAAAATCTCTGGGAGACAGTGAAGGCCAGGGAAGCCTAGCGTGCTGCAGTCCGTGGGGCTGCAAAGAGTCGGCAACGACTTCAACAGACTGTTGAAGCCTCTTTGCCCCAAAGACCAAAGCCACCCCCAGCTGCCGCCCCAGGGCAGCCCTCTGTCCGTGGTGCTGACCCAGAGGAGGGACGCCCACCCCCTCCAGTGCTGAGGAGGAAGGAACCTGGGACAAGACCCCCTCCAGACGTGCCCGCAGCGTCAGGCTGAGTCTGATTCTCACCCTGCATCATCCAGTTCCCCGCACCTGAGAGTCATTCCTGACTCATCGTGGTCAAGTCCTCATCTCAGAGTCCGTTGGGAGAAATCAACTGGAAAACCGAGAAGTATGGCAGAGCGTAGAAACTCACAGTGTTTCTCCCTGTGGTTGAGAATCGCAGCCTGGCTTTCCACTGCCGGCGTTAAGGTAATAAGTGTTAAAGTAAATTGAAAGTGAGCTAGAACCTCTTATCCGATGCTCTTATCATCTTCCTTAGTGTTTGCAACCTTCTGAGACGGTCTGGCGTGCAGCGGTCAACGCTGCGTCAGTAGAGTCCCCTGAGGCTGGGCGGGAGAAGTGCAGAGTCTGGGCTGCAGAGCCCGCGGCCCTCTGGGGAGCTGGTGCGGTTGGGGTGAGAGCTGAAGAGGCGCACCTGCTCAGCTCCTCATGTATACACCGTTACGTGCGTCAGAGGCTCCTGGAGGTTACAAAACAGAAGAAAACAGGCTTCGCCAACCCCAGCATCCCCTTCCCACCACCAGCTGAGGCAAAACTGAAGATGCTGGCAGTGCTGCTCTAAGGGTGACTCACATTTTAAGAGGAAAAAGAAAGAAATCCTCCAAAGTGGAAACATTCTATCTGTTTAAAAGCCTCCTGCTTATAGGAGGTCCTTGATCCCACGTCTTCATTTACTCTCCGCTGGCTACAAGCCACCCAAGTCCTAGAAGGGGCCCCCCGTCCACCCTGTGGAATCAAGTCAGCTCAGGGACCCACAGGCCTGAAGTGATGCCCCCTGGGGTTCAGTCCCCAAAGCAGTGGAGATGCGGGGGACCGCAGGGGTGATGATGAAGACCTGCAAGGCTGACCTCAGTCTGCCTCAGCTGTTCCAGCAGAAGCCGTCAACTTCTCTTTTTGTTCTCCAACAGAAAAAACAAGAGGGTCTTTTTGGGTTTTTTAACTGATCGTTGTCAAAATCCCAGGGCCACAGTTCCGGCCTGAGATGGCCTCAGGGAGAGCTCAGTAGGTGAGGGGCAAGCCAACCACTTTCCTTCTCGCGTGCGATCAGACATGGACGGAGCAGAGGGAGGTTTAGGTGGCTCCTGGAGAGAAGGACACCCTCGTTCCCGCCTCAGCCTCCTCTGGGGTTCGTGGGAGCAGCTGGGTGTCACCAAAGACTCACAGGGGGCAGTGAACAGCACATGACCCTCACGGCCCCCTCATCGGCCGACGGGGAATCTATATTTGTGTGGACAGGGGGCTAGACAGTCCTGGCTTCTTGTAAACAGTTAGTGATTAGTAAGCTAGAACGTCTTATCTGATGCTCTTATCATCTTCCTGGGCTTCCCTGGAGCCTCAGCTGGTAAAGAATCTGCCTGCAATGCGGGAGACCTCCTGGAGAAGGAAATGGCTACCCACTCCAGTGTTCCTGCCTGGAGAATCTCATGGAGAGAGCAGGATAGCAAAGCTACAATCCGTGAAGTCACAAACGAATCGGACATGACTCAGTGACTAAAACAACAATTTGCATATAACATTGTGTAAGTTTAAGGTGTGCGATGTAGTGATTTCACATGTGTACATAATGCAAAATAATCACCAAAAGGAGTTTAGTTAATGCCTTTGACCTCACGTAGTTGTGTGTGTGTGGTGAGAACATTAAAAATCTACTCTCTTAGTAACTTTCAGATAAACAGTACAGCATTGTTAACTGTAGTCTCCATGCTGCACCTTACATTGCTAGAACTTATTCCTCTGAAAACTGGATTTTTATATCTCTGACCACCTTCACTCACTCCCCCCATTCCCCAGCCCCTGGAAACCACCGATCTATTGCTCTTTCTAGTTCAACTGTTTTAGATTTCTCGCCTTAGTGAGAACACAGGATGCCTATCTTTCTCTGACTTATTTCACTTATCACAGTGACCTCAAGGTCCATCCATGATGTCAAAAATGGCAGGATTTCCTCCCTTTTTATGACTTTTTATGGCTGAGTCATATACATATACATGTGTATATGTGTACCTCCCATATCTTTTATCCAGTCATCTGTTGGACATGTGGGTTGTCTCCATGTCCTGGCTACTGCGAGTGATGCTGCAATGAACATGGGACTGCAGGAAATGGTGAGTCCGTTTCCTAAGGTTGTATACCCAGAAATCTGAATTTTTCCCAAGCCCAAATTTCTAAAAGTTTGCTTATGATGTTCATTCATTTAATCTACATGTAGCTCTATCTTCACTAGTAGGAGAGGTTTTATTCTTCATTGTACTCTTTACTCCTTTGAACATGTCTAAATTTCTTTCGGTGGGGGATGGCTCTGCTGTGCACAGACTGGTTCCAATAGGGAAAAGAGTACGTCAAGGCTGTATGTTGTCACCCTGCTTATTTAACTTATATGCAGAGTACATCATGAGAAACGCTGGGCTGGAGGAAGCACAAGATGGAATCAAGATCGCCAGGAAAAATATCAATAACCTCAGATATGCAGGTGACACCTCCCTTATGGCAGAAAGTGAAGAGGAACTAAAGAGCCTTTTGATGAAAGTGAAAGAGGAGAGTGAAAAAGTTGGCTTAAAACCCAACATTCAGAAAACTAAGATCACGACATCTGGTCCCATCACTTCATGGGAAATAGGTGGGGAAACAGTGGAAACAGTGACAGACTTTATTTTGTTGGGCTCCCAAATCACTGCAGATGGTGACTACAGCCATTAAATTAAAAGACGCTTACTCCTTGGAAGGAAAGCTATGACCAACCTAGATAGCATATTAAAAAGCAGAGACATTACTTTGCCAACAAAGGTCCGTCTAGTCCAGGCTATGGTTTTTCCAGTGGTCATGTATGGATGTGAGAGTTGGACTATAAGAAAGCTGAGCACTGAAGAACTGATGATTTTGAACTGAGGTGTTGGAGAAGACTCTTGAGAGTCCCTTGGACTTCAAGGAAACCCAACCAGTCCATCCTAAAGGAAATCAGTCCTGGGTGTTCATTGGAAGGACTGATGCTGAAGCAAAAACTCCAGTCCTTTGGCCACCTGATTCGAAGAACTGATTCTCTTGAAAAGACCCTGATGCTGGGAAAGATTGAAGGTGGGAGGAGAAGGGGACGACAGAGGAGGAGATGGCTGGATGGCATCACCGGCTCAATGGACATGAGTTTGAGTAAACTCCAGGAGTTGATGATGGATAGGGAGGCCTAGCGTGCTGCAGTCCTTGGGGTCACAAAGAGTCGGACACGACTGAGCGACTGAACTGAACTGAACTGACGCTATGCCGCAGGCAGACCTTAGTTCCCCGACCAGAGGTCAGACCTGTGCCCCCTGCAGCAGAAGCACAGAGTCTCAACCACTGCACTGCCAGGGAAGTCCTGAAAATCTCTAAATTTCTGTTTGCTGCCCCTACCCCTTTCCTTGGGTAGAACGTCACTGCTGATCACAGCGAAAGACACCCACGTGTTCACACGCAGATGACACACACTGTTTGCAGAGCGCTCTACTCTCTGTCGGACTCGACACCCTGATCCGCCAGCGTCTCTATTAGAGTCTGGGCTTCTACCCAATGATGAGCCAAGGATGACTGTCTTCCGCTCCACCACTGGGAAGAAATTCTGCGGATAGCACTGGCTCCAGAGAGAAAGCAGCTGCATTGCCATTGAACGTTACTAATCCACCAAGTTGAAGAGAACTGAGCTTATTAATGTCCCAAAATGTGTTAATCTTAGCGTTGAGATTACCTTTTGCAAGCTTAGAAAAGCAGTTCTGCTTGTAATTATCTTCTCATAAAAAGTAATCATAAATGACACCCTAGCTCTGAAATAAACCAGAGGAAACCAGAATATTTTATGTGAAATTTAACATTCTACTGTGCTTTTTTTTTTTCACAACGTACAAGCTCAAATAATATGTCAGAGATTAACTTGGCCATTCTTTCATTTAGGCTTCACACAGCAGATTTTACATTATTTAAAAAGCTTTATATAAAAGTCATTCAAACGTGAATAATTGAAATTACTTTTAATGATGGTCCCATTAGAGACCCAACTTACACATATCTCAGACTGACCTAGTTTTTTTTTTCCTTCCTTTCATCAGCTTATTTTGTTGGTGAATTTAAACAGATTCGTCCCTAATTAGATATGTACTTTTCAAACAATATTGGAAAACAGCTCCCTTTAACATTTGTTCTTTGCGTCTGTCATCCCCGAAACACAGCGACTTGCCTGTTCCATGTGTACACGGACTTTCTCTCCTCATCCCTGTCAGTTACGCTGCTGGGAAGCTCTTGATGTCTCTAACCTTTCGTTGTGAAGAACACACATCTAATTACAAGGAAAATGACTATGATGTAATACGGCAAAGCATGCATGCCTATCGCCTGGGAGAGACTCCACAGAGGAGCCGGAAGGAGGGTCCATCCCCATGGCTGAGCCACACTGTTCACGGGGTCCCAGACACAAGACTGCCGCTGAGTCCACCCCGCTGGGATGAGCAGTATTCATTCCTTAAAAAGTAAGCCAATTATAAAGGATTCGAACTTGCCCTAAAAATGTACAAGTATAAATATCCATCCACTCACCAATCTTAATATAGAGTCAAAGATGTTTCCCTGGACAAGATTTTCCTCATTGAAGAAAACCAGCATCTGTGATCTCTAGCTTGTTTTTGAAAAGTCTTCAGTTCAGCCACTCAGTCGCGTCCGACTCTTTGTGACCCCATGGACTGCAGCACGTCAGGCCTCCCTGTCATTCACCAACCCCCAGAGATTGCTGAAACCCCTCTCCACTGAGTCGGTGATGCCATCCAGTGATCTCATCCTCTGTCCCCTTCTCCTCCTGCCTTCAATCGTTCCCAGCATCAGGGTCCTTTCAAATGAGTCAGTTCTTCACATCAGGTGGCCAAAGTACTGCACTCCTAGCCACTCTCAAGAGTCTTCTCCAACACTGCAGTTCAAAAGCATCAATTCTCCAGAGCTCAGCTTTCTTTATAGTCCAACTCTCATATCCATCCATGACCAATGGAAAAACCATAGCTTTGACTAGACAGACCTTTGTAGGCAAAGGAATGTTTCTGCTTTTTAATTTGCTGTCTAAGATTGTCATACCTTTCCTTGCAAGGAGCAAGCGTCTTTTAATTTCATGTCTGCAGTCACCTTCTGCAGTGATTTGGGAGCTCAAAAAAATAAAGTCTGTCACTGTTTCCATTGTTTCCCCATCTATTTGCCATAAAGTGATGGGACCAGATGCCATGATCTTAGTTTTCTGAATGTTGGGTTTTAAGCCAACTTTTTCACTCTCCTCTTTCACTTTCATCAAGAGTCTAGTGATTTGCTAAGATAATTTACAAAGCAATCTGTCATTACCAAGTAGAATTTTTTTTTAATTTGTAGAGTTTTATGACAGAATATTTAAATGATGTCTTGATAAAATCATTACAAAGCATGAAACTTATGGTCCACACACAAAAAGAAAACTCTTCATACTTATTCATATCAATATTTTGTATCATGCATATACTGATACTGAATATTCACTTAGATGATAGTTCACTGAATGTACAACTTAACAGGGATAACTGGGGCCTGGAGAAGGAAATGGCAACCCACTCCGGTACTCTTGCCTGGGAAAGCCCGTGGACAGAGGAGCCCGACAGGCTACAGTTCGTGGGCTCGCAAGGCATCGGACACGACTGAGTTATTGAGCATGCAGCCGAGGCTAGGGAAAACCACAGCTGATGCCTGGTGAGTGTGAATACCTCCTCTGGGGCGGGTCGGAGGTCTGAGGGCAGTCCTGGGACCTGCAGGGGTGTATGTGGGAGTGACGGCGCGCTGGGCCGTTGCAGAGCTGCTAAGAGGCACAGTCAGGAGATTCCCGGGTGAGGCCCCTGCTGGACTCGGCTGCTGAGTGCGCGCGTCCGTCACGGTCCGGCTGCAGACAGGCAGTGAGAGCGGAGTGAGGTGTCGGTCACTCAGTCGTGTCCGACTCTTTGTGACCCCGTGGACTGTAGCCCACCAAGCTCCTCTGTCCATGGGATTCTCCAGGCAGGAATACTGGAGTGGGCTGCCATTTCCTTCTCCAGGGCATCTTCCTGACCCAGGGATCGAACCTGGCTGTCCTGCACTGCAGCGGATTCTCTACCATCTGAGCCAGCAGGGAAGCAGGCGTCTCCAGTCCACAGGCCAGCTCTCCTGCACGGGCTCCAAACACTCTCCTGCCGGGATCCTGCTAGGCTTCAGGACCCCAGCAGGGAACTCCCAATGGCTCACAAAGAGTCAAAGCAGAGCCAGGATCTGGAGAGGCCCCTGGCCTGGATGGGGTGTGAGTTCCGCTTGGGGGCCACGGGACAGGAGCCTCTGGAGGGTGGACGTGCCTCCTGGACGGGCCGCCCCTGCCTGGCCACCTTCTGCTGGCCCTTCACAGACTCCCCTTCAGGTGCGGTGCCTCCGCCAGCAGGACCGGAAGCGGTGGCACAGAAGGAGCGGGAACCTTCACGTTATCCAGGACCTCATGCTCTCAGCCTCTGATACTCAGCAGTGAGGCGCTAACAGGAACCTGTGCAACCAGGGCGGGCATCCCCCACGCGGTCCCTTTGGAGGAGCCGCACGGTCCCTCCCTGACATCCCATCGCAGGGGGAAGAAGGCGACATCTCCGTGTGGGCCATAGGCTGAGCCCAGGCCATCCTTACAGAGGTGGAGGGGGGCGCCTCCGTTCTCCCAGGGAGCGACGAGTCTGGGCGAAAGAACCTCCCCTCTTTCTGCTTCTGGTGCCTGTCAGTCCTCTCCACTGGCTGCTGACAGGCTCAGAGGGGCCTGGAGCCTCTGGGCTCGACTGCTTGTTATTTACTTAGAGCATCACAGTAGGTCAGAGTTCAAGCAGCAGATACCTCAACGGTGTATCAAGAATTTCCAAAGACTTACTGCAAAGTACCCTTTGCAAAAGAACTGCCCCCGTGCAGACTCGGGGGGAAAGGAAACGGCCCTTGCTCTGATGGTGATGAGCCGGGGGCCCGTTGCCAATGCCAACACCACACATGGTGTTCCCACACCTGCCAAACCAGGAGGCACATCTGGAGACCAGGGCTCACCACGAGGTTCAGGAAGTTCTCTTCCTCCCCCTGCCCCGGGGCCGGTATCTGCCTGAGTCAGCCCGTGCCAACGAGCAGAAGACGCGCCGGAGTGACCTGGGCTTCTGGAATCCTGGGCTGACACGAGTGTGGCTGCAGGGACCTCAGGTCCCCTGCGCAGGAGGCCTGTGACTCGCCTGCGCTCTATTTGCTCTGTGGCTGCCACTTGCAGCCTGGTTTCACTGTTGCCCTCCACAGTTCAGTTCAGTTCAGTTCAGTCACTCAGTCGTGTCTGACTCTTTGTGACCCCATGGACTGCCGCACGCTAGGCTTCCCTGTCCATCACCAACTCCTGGAGCTTGCTCAAACTCATGTCCATCTAACTGGTGATGTCATTCTCTGGCATCCCCTTCTCCTCCTGCCCTCAATCTTTCCCAGCATCAGGATCTTTTCAAATGCGTCAGTTCTTCACCTTAGGTGGCCAAAGGGTTGGAGCTTCAGCTTCAGCATCAGTCCTTCCAATGAATATTCAGGACTGATCTCCTTTAGGATGGACTGGTTGGGTCTCCTTGCCCTCCACAAGCCATGCAATAGTCACCTTGAAAACAGATCACAGGCAAGTTTATGTTTCTTCCACCTATTCCTCGAGGAATAGGCACCTCTTCCTCTAGGCCGTCACGTGCAAGGTAAACTCAGGACCAGTCCAAAGATAGCGCCTGACAACAAAACCTGGATGCTCCGTGTGGCAGTGACCCAGGCTAGGGTCCCGAGCTGCATGGATGCTCCTGGATTCCACACCACCGCCCCTCGGGGGTGGGGGGGTGGTTCCGTGCTATACCGGTTCTCTTACTCGATGCTGAAAGCAGGCTGTGCACTGGTGAGGATTTGCAGCCAGTGGCCCAGGAAACGGCCGCCCCCATCTGTGGGGTTTGTCTGTTTCTATCAGCTACATTTTTCCATCTCAGACAATGTGAAGCTTCTCTGTGAGGCCACCAGTTGTGACAATGAGAGGTGATGGGGACCGTCAGCTGCAGCCGCCACTGAGAGACACTCAGGGACTCACTAAGTGCAGGGCTGTCACCTTGATCAAGCTGAGCCTGAAGGCAAACCAAGCAGATCCCTGGTGGAGTCTAGCCCTCAGTCAGCCTGGTGGGCATGGGTGCACTGTTTACAAGCTGAAGCCTTAAAAAATGCAAAAGCCTGAGAAGGTGGCTGGGCCATTGGAATTCCACCAGTTAGTTTTGAAACACTTAAGACTTTGATTTGTTTTTTCCTAAAAATAACACCACTCTTTTTCATTCGGTTACAGGGACCCCGGCATATGGCAGGAGTGGGCACCTGAAGAAGTCCTCTGCCTTCTTCCCAGGGGTCTGCTTATTTCAGGGCCCAGAGGCCTGAGCTTCCCCTCTCAGCCCATCTCCCCCCTCGCCGTTTTCTGGTTCCTGTCCTGACTGCCTCTTCTCTGGCAGGAAGAGAGTTGAGCTCAGATCCGCAGTGACTCAACTTTATTTGCCTTTTTTGGAGCCAGGCTTGCAATGCTCTCATTTCCCCCAGATCTCCCTTTTCTGGGAGTCGCACCTGCATGGCTGAGCACCCTGCAGGAGCATATGAACCAAAGCCCAGGCATTCCACTCCCTTGACCTTCAGCAGACCTTGTCCCTGATGCCCCACCAGGGAGTCCCAGGGGGACAGGCAGGTCCCAGCTGCGGGCACCACCCTGTGGGCTCAGGGGGGCTGGCAAAGTGGCCACAGCAGACCTGCACCCACCCAGAATCCAGGGTGGCAGGGGTTGTGGTGGCTTCATGCAATGGTGGGTTCCCAGCATCTGAAGGAAGGTTCCTCCGCGTCCACCAGCTGTTCCAGCTCTCAGCCGGAGAGAAAGGGATGCTGGGCCAGCTGTGCAGGAGCTGGTTTCCTCACGAGGAGCAGTCTGCAGGTCAGTCTGCTCATTTAAAATCGCCCATGTCCTCTGTTCCCATGCAAGCATCTTCTGGTGGAGGGGTTGAAATGTGCCTGGTTATCCCCATTGGGGCCGGTGGCCTGCTGGGCCCTTGGTTTCTCCTCCTGTTACTGAGGCTGACCCGCTCCTTCCTGACGGTGGAGAAGTACATACCGGTGCAGACCGCAGAAAGCCGTCTCCTCCCACCCAGCTCCTGCCCATCCAGTGAACTCACATGTGTCCCACGCGAGCCAAGGCTGCAGGAGGTGACAGACACCGAATCTGGAATCCCCGGGGTGAATCCTCGGGGGCCACAGACTGCCTCCCCTATGCTGGGCGTCTGCTCTGTGCTCAGTGCCCGCAGCGGTG
Organism: Hydropotes inermis; assembly: GCA_020226075.1. Classification (NCBI taxonomy): domain Eukaryota; kingdom Metazoa; phylum Chordata; class Mammalia; order Artiodactyla; family Cervidae; genus Hydropotes; species Hydropotes inermis. Next base: position 1,658,670 of record CM035283.1, read on the forward strand.
GGCCTTTGAGAACACAGGCCATTGGGAGCCATGGCCGTCCACGGCAGAACACAGGTCAGATGCCACGGATCACTTGGGGTCCTGGGCTTGCCGGAGGTTCTGAAATGAGAGGCACCCTGAGCTCAGCAAGGTGGCAGGCCCCCTCCTGGGAGGGCCAGGCTGTGACGACACCATGAGGAAGCCAGTGTGTATGTGTACACACACACACACACGCACTCACACACACACACACACACACACACACACACATGCCGGAATATTACTCGGCCACAACAAAGGATGAAATGATGCCATTTGCAGCAACATGGATGGACCCAGAGGTCCTGACACGAAATGAAATGTCAGAATGAGAAATGCCATATGATATCACTCATATGTGGAATCGAAAATATGCCACAAATGAACTCATTTACAAAACAGAAATAGACTCACAAACATTGAAAATAAACTTATAGTTACCCAAGGGTGGGGAGGGAAAGGGAAAACTCAAGAGTATGAGATTAGAAGATATAAATGATCGTATATAAAATAGATAATCAGCAAGGACCTACTGTATAGCACAGGAAACCATATTCAACATTTTATAATAAACAGTAATGGAAAAGAATCTGGAAAAGAGTATACATTTATGCTCTAAGTTACCTCAGTCGTGTCCAACTCTTTGTGACCTTGGATTGTAGCCCGCCAGGCTCCTCTCTCCATGGGATTTTCCAGGCAAGAACACTGGAGCGGGTGGCCACGCCCTCCTCCAGGGGATCTTCCCGACCCAGGGATCAACCCAAGTCTCTTATGGCTCCTGCATTGGCAGGCAGGTTCTTTACCACTAGCGCCACCTGGGAAGTGCTATATATATATAAATCACTTTAATTTACCCCTGAATCACTATAAACAACCATTAAGATACTTCAATTTAAAAAAGTAAAATGAAAAATTAAAAAAATTGTTTTAATTTTGAACACAAGAAAACGTTGACACGACAACAGAAGGCCCAGGAAAACGGCATGGTCACCACTCCCTTGTCTGTCTGCTGCAGGGGGCAGGCGGGGCTGCGCAGGCAGGCTCCACCTCAAGCCCAGGACTGCACTGAAGGGCCCCCTGAGATGGGAGACATTCCTGCAAGTGGCCCGTCCATGCTTTGAAGAGGGCTCTCTGGTGCATTTGTGAGTTCACGGTGGCAGGCAAGGAAATGGGTAGCTTTCCTTCAGAAATGCTGCGGCAGTTGAGAAGAGCTGTCCCTCAGGCACCACTCGGACTGTGGGTATTGCTCTCCCAGTGGCTTCGGAAGTCCCATTGACTTGACTCAGACAATGCACTTTGTAAGTTCTATGTATGATGTTGCAACCCATTCATTCACTTGTATCTCGATGGGCAATGAGTTTCAGTAAGAGTTGTGAACTTTAGGTATAGGCGACTCAACCCGGTACTAGGTAGACTTGGCTTTAAAAATCATTACACACAAGGGGCATTGGTTTTAAATTCCCACCCGGGGGTGTTGGACATTGACTAATTCTCCCATCACTTTTTGTAAATGGATAGGATGCTGCCGTACATAATAAACAATCGGTATCCCATGACAGAACCATCTAAAAACAGCCTCGCTCAAGTGATCCCAGCTTACATAAACCAGAGAGATGGTTTTCCCATCCAACTCAGATTTAAATTGACTGCTTTGTTTAGCACTAAATAAAATGCGGCTTTGTTAACTATCACCTCATCCTCTGGTCCGGGGAGACCCAGCCAATTGCTTCTTAAAACCACGAATAGACAAAGTAAAAATCCATAGCTACATTAGTTGCAGGTTACCGGTCAATAAGTGTTCATTAACTAGTGCATTGCTTCTATTCAGGGTACAGTGTCATTTGTTTTCTATTTTTATTAGCTTTGATCATACAATAAGGCTTTTTTTTTTTTCCTGAAGCAGTAAATCTGCATCAATACAAGTAAATCTCTGCCTAACGTGAGGCGTTGCATCTTTATTAGCACCAGGAGCAGTCCTGCATACAAACTCCCTCCCTCTCCCTCACTCTGTCTCTGTTACAGAGAATGTCTCAGCAGAAGCCGAAACCCTGAACATCGAGGAGGAAAATAGGAGCCAGTGGATGGCAGAGCCAGTTAAGACTGGGCTCCATCAGAGATGTTGCTCATGATGCTGGTGGGTCCCTCGAGCTGGGGGTCCCTCAAGCACCCCCTCTGCTCCTCATCCAACCCCAGGGGTGGTCAACGCTTGAGGGTCACTGCTGATCACTGGTCCCTTCTTCCTCTGTGATCCCCAGTCCCGTTGCTCAGCATAGTGAACTCAGGCACCTTCTGGCCCCAGATCCATAGCAGTATCTCCCCAGGTCTTTCAGGGTCTGTAGAACGAGACCATGGATACTCCTGTGGCCTGTGATTCAACAAACCAGAAAGATTAAACAAGATCAGGACTGTGAGATCCCCATCAATCTGTATCCATTCATGGTTTGGTCTCCACCCACCACTCTCCCTACCGTGTAGACCTCAGTTGTGTTTTTAAGATGAGATATTGTCTCTCAGGATTCCCTGGTGGCTCAGATGTAAGGAATCTGTTTGCAGTTAGGGAGACCCAGGTTCAGTCCCAGGTCAGGAAGATCCCCTGGAGAAGGGCTTGGCAACCTACTCCAGAATTCCTACCTGGAGAATCCCCTGGACGAGGAGTCTGGTGGGCTACGGTCCAAAGAGTCACAAAGAGTCAGGGCTGAAGAGACTGAACACACACACACACAGTGTCACTTCATTGAATTAGTGTATTTAAAAGAAAGACTCATATTTTATATTTTATAGGGGAGGGGGGACTTCCCCTACCAAAACACTAGTAAATCACATGAAAGAAATAGACATTTAATTTTTGACCTTTTTGCCAAAATAATAAACAAGTCATTGGATGTTTCTCTGGGTAATGCAATCCTTAAAATATTCTTTTGAAAACCAGGTCTCCTCCCAGAAGAGGAGCAAGAGTGTAGATGGCCCTCTGCATCTGAGAACAATCTGTCTCATTCATTCAAGAAATGCATACACAGTTGTTTTCATTGTTCTATTGCTGATTTAGAGCAAGTTCTTGATGTTTCTTTGGGGGAAAAGAACTTTCAACTTCTAGGGGAACCTCTTAGAGCTCATGCAAAGCCAGGCTGAAGAGTGTAAGCATTTCCATTTTGTTAAATCCAAAGCAGAGATGGTTAAGGGCCTCCCAGCTGCTCCTGGAGGAGCTCCTGCATGGCCTGGAATTTGGGGAAATGCCTCCTGAAACCAAGCTCCTCAGAATCGAGCTTCCGTGCCAAGTCTATGCTCAACTTCTCTATCCAAAACTTTCTTGAGCCACCCTGTTCCCCTAAGGATTGAAGAAAGTCAAAGAAAAGGTAGACTGAAACCTGCACTTTCCAGAGCAGGATCCTTGGGACCATCTGGGTACAAGCTGCTCTGTCTCCCCCACTGCGTCTGGTCTTCCCTGTGTTCCAAAAGGCAGACTCAGGCAGTTAATGATGAGGACCCCAGAGTCCCAGGACCCTTAGTTCCTCCCGAAGGGATATGCGTTACAACCTGGTTCACATCTTTGAGTTGTTCCATAGAAGCTAAGAACACCCACCCAGAGGAGGATGGTCACCTCCTGCTGACCACAAGCACATGCATCTCAGACTGGTTGGAACCAGAAGGTGGATGATGCTGACTCCTGAAGCAGCCCCCTGTGACCTCACCACCCACCGGTCAAAAGGATGTGCAGGAACTGGTGGGGCACCCTGCAATCCTCGCCCCTAACGTGGCCTTCAAAAGCCCTTCCCTGGACACCATCAGTGAGTTCTGGACTTCTGAGCATGACAGCTGCCTGGTGCCCCGGAACTAACACTGTACTTGCCTCCACCACAACTTGGTGCTGATAGATTGGCTTTGCTGCTTGGTCTCGTCACCTGGTGCCCCGCAGAAAGCACTGTACTTTTTTCCACCCAGCTTGGTGTTGATAGATCGGCTTTGCTGTGTGTCAGGGGAGTGGACCAGAGTTTGGTTCCACAATACCTTTTATGCACAAAGCACTTGGTTGTGGATGAATTGAGCCCTGAGCCCAGACACAGGGGAGTGCGGTTACAATGCTTTCTCATCTGATCTTTTCTGAGCATTCACCTGCACTTTCCAGAAGTTTTTTCTCATTTCACCTTTGAAACTTCTGCACGTCCCATCAGCTTCCTTCACCCATTGTCCATGACTTCTTTTCAGCAATTTTTTAGAGGAAAATACAACCCTGATATGTTCTGCTCACCAGACAGGTGATGGCAACTCCACTCACACAACTCACTTGGGCGACAGGGCAGGAGGCAAGGAAATTGGCAGAGGAGAGCCCCCATCTGACCTTGTCCACACCCCATGGAGGTCGAGGGTGGTTAACCCCACAGAAGAGCTGCTCTCTGGCAATGGTGCCTTTATTCTTAATTTTGCCTGATGCTGTTAAGTTATAAGATAATTTGGAAAGGCCAGAATAAAGAGGAAAAGATCCATTTTTGTTGTTGCTGTTACAATAAGCTTCCTGACTTGGATGTTTTTTATCCACTCCTGACTGTGGAGCTAAACGATCTGTGCACGGATCAGACCCAGGCACCCCCTGGTTCCCCCGAGGAAACAGCCTCAGGCTGCCCAGGAGGAAGCCCCTGAGGGTTCCCGGAGCCTGTTTCCACCACAGACCCTCACAACCCCCGGGCAATTTCTTAACATGCAGGTGGTGGGTCAAGGCATCGGTGAGGTCAAGCAACTTGGCTGCATGGCCACCTGCAGGTCCAGCTGTCCACCCCGAGTCCAGGGGTGCCTGGAACCCCGAGCCCCAGGTATAGGAGCTGAATGTGCTGCCCGACCATCCGGCTCCCCCTCCACGGCTGTGAAAGCCTGGACGTCTCCAGGTCAGTCCCCTGCGGTCGCCCCGGCCCCTCCCTGTTCGAGTGGACTCCCCATCCTCAGTGCCAGCCCATCCGTTGCTTTTCCCCATGACACAATGTCCGCTCACCCCCATGGCCCCCACGGCCCCTGTGAGGCCCCCCTGCCCCAGACATCCACTGCCAGCCCTGGCCGTCAAGCTCACCAGGGCCCCTCCCCACTCTGCATCCCAACAAGACCTGCAGATGGAGCTGACACTGAGGCGCCTCGGTGTGGGCCTCTGGGCACCGCGATGGTCCTGGGCCACGGGGATGACCAGGATGCTGGCAGCATGGTCCATGGTGACACACAACAGAGGCTGGTTCACTGTCATAGCACCTTCAGTTACGGGGCCTGTGTTTTCTGCAGCATACCCAGGGACCACGTCCTCCAGAGGGATCAGCGGTTTCACTCATCGCTGCTCCTGGTGCTGCCAGGTTGGAAACTTCAAGATCAACAGTTAAACTGGCCTCTTAACTGACAGGCTTTTTAGCACTTTCCAATTTCAGTGCTTGTGAGGATCTCCACAGGATGCAGGACACAGCAGACCCCCACCCATCAGGGACACAGAGCCCTTTCCCCCAGGAAAGCCCAGGGGATGGCAAACCGTCACCTTCCCAAGGACTTTGTCTTACCTCAGCCGATCTTACTTACTACAAACCCCCATCTGATACAATCTCCAGGCACATGACCGTCGTTTACGGCTTGCTGCGGGCATCAGCCTGGGTGGCGCTTTCTGCTCTTCAAACCTGGGCTTGAGCGGATTTGGAGGCTCAGTCTGGTCCAGGTGGGAAAGCACAGTGGCAGCCCTGGGACAGGAGCCGATGGAGGGCCTGGCCCAGCAGGGCTCCCCGTGCCCTGCCGCCCTTGCAGTTTCCCAGGCCGCTCGCACCCCGCCCCGAGCCTCCCCTGGCCGGGCCCTTTCCTGAGTGGGATGGCCACCTGCAGTGACCTCTTGCCAGCTGGGCTGCAGTCTGCCCTGCCATTGCACCACTCCACCTTGTTTCACAGTTTCCATTCATCCCCCGGCTGGACACCAGCCAGACCCTCTGAGAGACCAGACGGGGAAGGGGGGGGTGGGCCACTCTAACTGTGTGCTGGGGGACGGAGAGCCAGCCTTCCAGCCTCCTCTTCTCAGCTGCACATGGTCCAGCAGGTTCCCGGGGTCTCTGCAGACTGGGCCTCACACGCAGCGGCCCCAGCAACCGTGTCCTTCCCTGGCCCCGGGGCGCAGTGCTGCGAGCCCTGTGTTCCTGAGGGGCTCAGGGCCAGTGGCACACAGGGCCCACCCCTTCCCGAGGGACCCAGCTCCTGCACATCCCGCGTCTTGGCCCTAAAGTGGGGTTGCTCCCCGTGCTGATCTGGCAGGCATCTCGGCGCCCCTCAGGGTCCTACCTGCTGTCCAGGGGCCTGACTTTAGACCCAGCCATCCATTTGAAACTTACACCCGCGAGGCAGGGCATCCCGTGTGTTCTCCACGTGCTGTAACCTGCCGCCCCACCCGGCGGGTTGCTTACCATCCGGTGGGCTCTCGTCTGGGCCCCACAGGAGGGAGCATTCACTGTTCTGTGTCTATATGAGTGCATTACATGCCGTGAACCGACTCTCGGTAGTCAGTTAGAAAAGGAAAATCAATGGAGACCTCTGCTTTGACATCTCACTTAACTTTTGATAAGCTAAAACTTCCTAAAACCCAACAGTGTGCCATGTGGAGTTCAAGTTAAGACAGAAAATCTCTGCATCTTCCCACTTCCAAAAGCCTTGCTCTCACTGACCTTGAGGGCTGGCATGGCAAAGCCATGTCCCTGCCGGCTCACCCCGCGGGCAGGCAAGGCCACCTTCCCCACAGAGATGCAAGAACACAAGGAGCCCATCCTGGCCAGTGCTCGCTGTGGGGACAGCTGCCTGGGTTTCTCCAGGGAGAGCGAACTGACTGTAGATGCGACTCCGAGCACCCGCAGCGCCCAGGCCACCTCCTCCCAGGCGCTGGCCGTTCCCAGGGCCAGTGAGTCTTGATTAATGGCCGGCTGAGAGAGGCACCTCTGCCGCCTGCGCCCGCCTCCTGGGGCCTTTGGAGCCTCTGTGCCCCGTTGCCCTCCTTCCCTGCCTGGGAGCCTCCCGGCTCAGGTCAGAGCAAAAGCAGGCTTGGCCGAGCCCGGCAGAGCGAGGGCTGACCGCTGGGAGAACCATCAACCGCACCAGGAGACGATCAACTGAGCAGTAAATTAATTAATCATCATTTTATGCCTCATCAAGCACTTTGCTGAAGCTCTCAACAGGGGCCTCTCAAGGAGCCAATGGGAAGCTGACTGTTTTGTTTAGCTGGGTGAGACTTCCATAAACAGGGGAGGTTTTGACAAGCTAATAAATATGTCGTTCGTCTCTGCCACGGGCAGCAGCCGGCCCCACCTGCAAAGTGATGGGGTTCTGCCTGGCCTGGCGGGCAGTGAGTGATGGCAGAGCCGTGCCCAGGGAGGTGGCAATCGGAGGCTCGGGGAGGGGGAGCCCCCAGAAGTTCCTGCGAGCTCTGTGGGAGGAGGGCCGCCCCCACCCCTGGCCCCACCCTGCCCTCAGGGGTCCCCCTAAGTGGGACAACGTCTGGACTCTCGCCTTTGTGGCCTTTGCTGACATCACACGGGCTGCAGGGGCCTCTTCCCCAGAGGTTTTCTGATACAGGCACCAGTTCACACCTATGGATGCCCAAGCGAGACCCTCCAGAAACGCATCTACTGGTTCTAGTGCTCACACACAGTTTCGGGAGTTCTGTAACTCGCTGATACTTTTCATCAACTTTGATGTACATCATGCAGCTTCTTAGGAAGAAGGTTCTCGCTAACCTCAGTTCATCTCTATTGAAAAAAGTCCACTAATGCAGAGCCGCTGTTTTCTAGGAGACTAGGGTAGTTTTCAGTTGACTTTATTGCATCCTGTTAATCTCAGGTGTATAGCACAGCCATTCACTTACACATGAATGTATATGATATATATTCTTTTTCAGAGTCCTTTCCCCTTACTGGCTGTTACAAAATATTGTGTATTTTACAATACCGTGCTATACAGTATGTCTTTGTTGGTTATCTATTTTATATATAACAGTGCGCATCTGATAATACAAACCTGGGTAAGGGGAGAGAAACTAGGTTTTTTTGAAGCTAAAGCAGTGTTGAAATTTGGGTGATGATTCTGATGACCTAGCAAATGCTTTCCTTTAGATTTTAAATCCAATACAAAAGCTGAGGGAAGCTGTTAGAGCATTAAAGAAATATAAATGCCAGAAAGATACAAATGCAAACAGATCTCCAGATCTCCAGTTTGCCAGTAAATTTTAATCCACCTTCTACGAGAATTTCAAATGCCCTCTGATATCATTTGAAGCACACTCGTGTCAGATGCGGCTTCTCAGGCGGTGTAGTGGTGAGGAATCCACCTGCCAATACAGGAGACTGCAAGAGGTGCAGCTTTGATCCCTGGGTCAGGAGGAGCCCTGGAGAAGGGAATGGCAGCCCACGCCAGTGTTCACAGACAGAGGGACCTGCGGCTGCAGCCCGTGGGGTCATGTAGACTGGGGCACAGCTGAGCATCACTCATGTCAGCTGAAGGTAGAGTTTCTAAGCTGCGGGAGATGGATTGCTGGCAGGTCCAACGCATGGCATTTCTCATCAGGACGGCAGGGGTGGCCAGCGCAAACCCCGTGCTCTGTGGGTCCCTGCATCTGCCACGCCGGCTCCTACCAAGTCTTGGACGGCATCAGGCACCCTCCGCCCCAGCTCTGGGTAGTTTAAGCTCCGTTTAAGGTTCCAAACTACAAAAGAACCCAAAGGGCGCTGACGTGGAGGTCATAGAGGATGTCCCTGAGTTGTGATCCCGGGACCTTCAGCCTCGCCCTCCCTACCTCCCTCAGCCATTTGCCAGGCATTGGGGTGGTGGGGAGGGTGGAGGGGGCTTTTCCAGCAGGCCTCGCTGGGTCTGGAACCTGGGCCCCGGCTTCCATCAGGAGCAGCCGCCGTCGGCAGAGGGCCAGAGCAGGTGGCCTCGGCTCCGCCGTCCCGGTCGCGGCCGTCCTGACTCCCGCACGCGCGGTGCCCGGCGTTCGCAGCGACAGAAGGCAGACCAGCGTGAGCCGCGCCCGCTCGCTTCCCAGCTCCAAATCACCGTCCGGGCGCACGGAGCCGGCGCCGGTTTCCTCTGAAAGGCAAGGAGACGGGAGGCCACACGGTTCGGCGGAGCCGCGCGTCGCCCCACGCCGCCCCGCGCGGAGCACAGGCCCTGCGCCTCCATCTGATGGTGCAGAGGCGCCTGCGGGACAGCTTTGCGGTGAGAGCGGACTCGCCCGGTTCCGCTCGTGATAGAGAGGGGCGCTCCCTCTGGGCCTCCGCCCCGGGTCATCACGTGCTCAAGGTCACTTCCACGGGCCCTCTGAGAGCAGGAAGCAGAGCGCAGGCCCGTCCCTGTCCGCAGTCCGCTGTCCTCAAGGTAGTTTAGGTCTGGCGTGGACCTTGACCCTAAAGGTTTGTGGGGGAGCGAGATGCCAAAGGCCAGTGACCTCAGAGCTGGTTCTTCCTTGGCTGTAAACATTTTCCTTTAACGTCTAGCTTTCTCACTTTTGGAACTGTTGAGGAGAAAGGAAGAGCATGGGGAAGGGAGGTGGGAAGTCACCGATCGGGAAGTCAATGGAGTTCAGAGTAAGGGATGCTGTGAGACCTGTTTCTGCTCCTGCCTGAACCGGCTTTACTGCTTGAAGACCTAAGCACCGTCGCAGGTTAGGTGGCGTTGCCCACCGGGGAAGCCCCAGGCCTGCCCCGGGAGATGGATGTAGAAGTCTCAAGCTCATGGCCTCCCCGGTGAGATCCCCAGACGCTCAGGATGGTGTTCTTGCCTTGTCTCCATCCTTGACCTTCACATGAAAGTCAATGCCGCAAGGACCAGAGACTTAGGACTTCTGGGACGGTCCAGTAGCTAAGACTCTGCTCTCCCAACGCAGGGGGCCCAGGAGTCAATTCCTCATCAGGGAACTAGATCCTACGTGCCACAATGAAGCGTTCACATGTGGCAACTGAGGTCTGGCACAGCTGAATAAATAATAAAAATAAATAAATACCGGGGGAAAAAAGACCAGCGTCTTCCTGCAGAGACCAGTTTCCTTTAGTCTAGTCTAGTTTCTCAAATGTCCTACCACGGAGCCTTTCACCGCAGAACGGCTCAGGGCGTTCAAGGGAGCCACACGAACCTCAGCCCTCAAAGCTCCCCTCCCCGCGCAGCACCCCTGCGTTCCAGGGGGCAAGTTTCTCCCTCAAGGGCCTCGAGGACCCTTGATTCAGGAAGATCCCCCTTCAGCCACCAGGCATGCTTCCCCTGGAGCCCTAACTTTATCAGCTGCAAGGAGATCCAACCAGTCCATCCTAGAGGAAATCAGTCTTGAATATTCATTGGAAGGACTGATGCTGAAGCTGAAGCTCAGATACTTTGGCCACCTGATAGAAAGAAGAGACTCATTAGAAAAGATCCTGATGCTGAGAAAGATTGAGAGCAAAAGAAGTGGGCGATAGAGGATGAGATGTTTAGATAGCATCACTGACTCAGTGGACATGACTTGGAGCAAACTCTGGGAGAGAGTGGAGGACAGGGGAGCCTGACACAGCATAATCCATGGGAGTTACAGAGAGTCGGACACGACCTAGCAACCAAAGAGCAACACCAGCTGAATTGTCTATATTTTCTCTGTTTATATTTTAGTAACTTCATTCATTCTTGGTGTTGTGATACTCCTCCAAAATAGATAAAAATTGGTTTTCAAGGCAAAGCAAAAGCCTTACTCTTTTCATCTGCAAAGCACAAATACCCTTATAACACATCAACAGATATACTGTATACCTCTAGCATTAATTTTTTTGTGGGTAGGAATTACGGAGAGTCTAAAAGGCTCATTTAAAAAGCAGTGATAAAAAAATAAGATGGAAAAGAACTTTTCCACTTTATCCATCAAATTATGAGCAAAGTGTATCTAACTCTCCTTGTAAATATAGCCCGCATGCTTTTTGTGCGTATGTGTACACACACATGCACACACATCACTTTTATGTTTAGCTGCTACCTTGTTCCCTGTGTGATACAGTAGGTCCTTGCTGGTTATCTGTTTTATATACAGCAGTGTGTGCATGTTCACTCCATTGCACTTAACACTAATAATTTTGCTTTGACTGGGTTTGATTTTGGTGTTATGTACTGGCCTGTATCTTTATTTTTCGATCCTCCCTCATCACTTGATTTTTTTTTTTAAGACTTTCTTGCCAACAACAGAGTTGGATTTCATGACCACCACTTCCTGAGTTTTGATGTAGATGCTGAACCCACTGGCAAAGAGCTTGATAATTGGGGGTCTGCGCTGGGGACTTTTAAATTCTTCATTTCATTCCATCATTTCTCTCCTGTAAGGTCTGTGCTTCTCTAGTTCAAGTGTCTTTAGCTATTGTGCATGTTGCAGACATCTCTCATTGTCTTGGTACGTTCAGAGGTGATTTTACACGTCGCACATTTGACTGCGACTCTGTCTTCTGCTATCTTGAAATTCCTGACCCAGTTGTCGTTTGGCATGCTCCTTGCTGGGGCTTCCCAGGTGGCGCAGAGATAAAGAACCTGCCTGCAATGCAGGAGATGCAAGTCCGATCCCTGGGTTGGGAAGGTCCCCTGAAGGAGGAAATGGCAGCCCACTCCAGTATGCTTACCTGGAGAATCCCGTGGACAGAGGAGTCCACGGGTTACAAAAGCATTGGCCATCACTGAAGCAGCTTAGCATACACAAGCCCCTCCGCTGAGTCCCTTCCTTACAGAGCAAACACATGACCTCCTCTGCTCTCGGGGACCTCACCTGTTCCGAACCGTGTTCCTTTGTCCTGAAAGATGAGCACTCTCTCATCCGAGGGTCCGGACGTCTTGCCTCCCGCCTTCTGCTCCGTGGTTCCTCCGCCTCTGCCTCTAGGTCTGCAGAGGAGAAGTCTGGAGCTGCTTCAGTACCCTTTCCCCCAGAAGAAAGGCCCAATTTCTGTCTTAAAATTGCTGCAGCTTCTTGAGGATACAATTAAACAGTAACAATGAAAATTTAAAGTTCACCTTCTGTATAACCTAGCATTCTGGTTTGGGAAAATTTTTATATAAAAGTAATGAAAGTAATGAGAGTGAAAGCACAACCCTGTGATGCTATGTGCTGAGGAAATGCTTGTTCAGAACTGACTCGGGGAGCTCCCTGGTGGTCCACAGTCAGGGCTCTGTGCTCCCCCTGCAGGGGCACAGGTCGGAGCCCTGGTCGGGGAACTAAAATCCTGCAGGCTGCTCATGGCCGGAAAGAAAAGAATTGACTCAAATGTTGCCCAGCAGTGGCATATTGACATTATAAACCATAATGTAGCCTTGGAAAAACAGCATTGTCACCCCTACATACCGGCGTGTGGGCCGGCCAGGATGTACGCTGTGTAGGAAACAGGGGATTTGGGGCCATGCATTCGCGCTCGCGGGCTGTGTAGGGAAACTCGCTGCCTTGGTGTGTGGGTGCCGTGCCCACAGGGGGGGGGGGGGGGGGGGGGGGGCCCAGCCGGTGTGGCTGACGGGCTGGAGGCTGGCGGGAGACTGGGTCCTTCCTTTAGGGGCCTTTGAGCAGCCCCAGTTGTCATGATGAACGTATCTGTAGTACAGTTTAAAGAAACAGAGTAAAGCAAACCTGAAGGAAATAAAATCCACTTTAACCAAGTCGCAGTGCGGCACCCGAAAGCTGTCAGGCCAGCATTAGCCCGAGCTTCGCAGGTCCTGCAGGATCACTCCCGGTGGCCTCCCAGCTGCAGCCCGGACCCGCGGGCCCGTCCACGTCCCTGCCCGCCGCCTCCTCCTCGCTCAAGGGTGGCTGCAACTCTCCTTCTCCTTGCACCTAGTGTCACAAGCCGCCTGATTTCTGCCTCCTTGGAAAACGCTCAGAAAAGTTCATCCACGTGTTGCAAGTGGCAATGAATCCCAGATTACCTTGAGTTGTTTGTCTGGTTTAGACAACTATCTCCAGATTATATCTGATAAGAATTCTCATATGTCAAAAATTTTCTGCTTCAACTGTGATATAGGTTTATGAAGGTAGAGGCTGCGTGTTTTAAAAATATCATACCCATGATAATGCATCACAGATAATGGAAATCAATAGAAAGATTGATTGGTAGCTATTTGATGATCTGCTGGAAAACTAGACCAGATAGCAGGGTCTTACAATACAAGCTTTTATGCCTTCAGGACATCCTTAGAACATGATCCCTGTGCTATTGTATTGGGCAGCATTCAGCAACAATGTCACTGTCTGCTTCTCTTTCATTTCCAGCTTCAAAATATACTCCATACCATGTCAAACAGACACAGTTATGAATAACTTGCATGGATATCAAACCAGTCAACCCTAAAGGATTCAACCCTGAATATTCATTGGGAGGACTGATGCTGAAGCTAGAACTCCAATACTTTGGCTACCTGGTGCGAAGAGCCGACTCACCGGAAAAGACCCCGATGCTGGGAAAGATTGAAGACGAAAGGACAAGCGGTGGCAGAGGATGAGACAATTAGATAGTGTCACCGACTCAGTGGACATGAATTTGAGCAAACTCTGGGAAATAGTGGGCAGAGGAGCCTGGGGTGTTGCAATCCGTGGAGTCATGAAGAGTCAGACACAACTTAGCAACTGAAAAACAACATGAACAACTGTCAGCGTACTAAAAACATAGATTTTTTTAAGATTAAAAAGATTTTTCAACTTTTACAATTAAATTGTCATTGCACAGAGAAGTAAAACTGCAATTTGGAAAGACTGTTTCCAAATAATAAAAAATCCCCAAACCATGTTACTAAGTTTATTGCCTAAGCACAGAATTGGTCAGTATTTTGTTTTTTTCCCTTGCCTTATCTGTAACTTAGAAAGATCATGTTAAATCCTTGGGTTTAAACACAAGAAAAGTGAATAAATCAGCAATATATAATTAGCAAAGTAAACAGCAAAGGACCAAAAATACCACTTTCTCTAAAATTCTTTGTCACATGAAATGGGCACTTTGTTTTCAGGCCAATGGATGACTCCAGTTGCCTCTAATTTATCTGCTTTATATGTCCTTCTGTAGTATGATTCTCTCATTCCTGATTTTATACATGACTTTTCTAACAGATGTAGAATATGTTCAAGTATCTGTTTTATGCAGAGTACACAGGTGGCATGCTTTCTGAGGCTTTTCACTGAGAACATCTCCCAGCCTAGAAGACTATGGCAAAGACAATGAAATTGGGGACCCCACCAGTCTTCTGGATCCCAAATGACTTCCTGACCATTCATCACCGACGACCGCAGAGCAGAAGTCTACAGCGAGTTGAATCTCTTAGTATTTTTTATTTTCTTAAAAATGCCTGCAAGTGTGTGTGTGTGTATATGTGTGTGTGTGTGTGTGTGTGTATATATATATATATATATATTTTTTTTTTAATTTAGGGGTTTCAGAAATTGCCATAATCTAAGGGTTCTCTTGATGTCTGAGTACTCGAGTTCAATAGCCCCCAATCTCTTTCCTTGCATCTAACAAGAGAAAGAATTTTATCAATAAGGGATAAGAGGAACCACGCGTAGCTTTACTTTTTCTTTGTACTCCGCCTTCCCTTCCCCCACATTAAAAGCTCTCCTTCTAGAATCACTCTCCCTAACCCCTAGACCACAAGGAGTGAGTCACTGTGGGGGCCCCCTCGATGGCCTGGAAGGACACCCCACTCTCTGCCTGCATATGAACCAATGAGCAGCCTGAGGTGCCAGACTGTGAGAACTCAGCGTCCTCCCAGAAGCTGTGGCCGTTCCTTCCGGATGTGGACGGTAATGTGCCCTAACAAGTAAAGTCCCTTCTTCTCCCCAGGGCTGACAGGCCTCAAGAATTTGAGCCAAGATTGCTGCAAACCTCTGCACATTGGTCAGGATAGAAGGATAGCTTCATCATTAAATCATTGTTCAAATATCAGTTCTCTGTCAGGGTCTAGCCTATCACCGGGTCTCATCTAAAGGTCTAAAAGGTTTCCTTTGTGGTTAATGGCTTGTCCTACTAAGCATGCTAGTCCCCGCAGCTCCCCCAAATCCTGTCCCCACTGTGTCTATACAAAATGCCGTATCTGGGTCAAAGACAGGTACACGCTGCGAATGCTCACGGACCCCGAGGTCCCCTCTGAATTCTAGGTGGACATGCCCTCCTGAAAAGTCATTCTTGAGAGGTCCCGTAGGATAGATGCTGAGATATGATTTTGAAGCCAACCGATGCAGCTTCTGCAGTGAAGCCTCTTAGAAATGCCTTCAACAGAAACACAAAGGGGTTTTATGGCAGACCACACAGCCTGATGATTGAGCAGCAATTATATTAATAACGGGTGAAACGTTCTGACAGCCAGTGAGTGGTGAGGCTGATGGTCGCCCTCACCCCAAAATCTCAGTGGGTTAAATGAGCAAACTTTATTTTCTCATTCATTCACCCCATGTCTGTGTGATGGTTTTCTCTCTCACCCATCACACGCGCGTGTGAATGGCTGGTGGCATGTGGTGGGGCACACGTTCTGCCCACCCTGGGCCGTGCAGGCCTATGGAGCTGCCCGCTGCACACGAGCTGCCTTTGAGGTGGGTGAGGGGGGCGTGGTGTCTCACACTTGGGCTCTGAGAAGGTGCGTGCGGCAGAGACCCTCTCAGCTGCGCTCAGCCAGGGCACGCCCCTGACGCAGCGGGTCAGGGAGGCGATGACCCAGGAGTGGGTCCCTAAGGACAGTGAGAATGCTTATTGACAAATGGCTCAGTGGCACGAGAGCAACCACCTCCCAAGACCTGGAATAATCAGTGCTACAGTCGGGAGAAACGAAAGGAGAGAGGCGCAGAGATCACAAAACGGAAAGAATAAGGCAAGAACGTTAGCAGCATCAGAAAAAGGCAACGAAACCAAAGATGGTATCACAATAGGACATCTATTTTAGGCAGCTTTTTTATTAAATAAAAAAAGGTAACTTTTTCATTCGTTCTACTTGATAGACATCTGTGGTTTTAAATGCTTATGTCTTTTTAATTTATTAAATATAAAGTTTGGCGATAAACATTTTTGCAAGTCATGATTTCCCAAATGTTGCCTTTAGAAACCAAGTTCATGAACTACCTGCCCCTTGGATGCCTTCATCTGCTCTGGCTTTCCTAAATGGCACTCAAAAGTGCTGTTGGCTTTGATTACAGGTTAAGTGGTATGCAATGGAAATCTGCTATCTTGCTAATGAAGTTAGGATATCAGCCTAACAGGATATGAGGATCAATCTGTATTCTACAAAGGTCTGACTCTCAGGTGCTCCTGCGTTCACACAACGTGACCGGCTCCATTTGTCGTGCAGTCTCTGAGTCACGCTGGGCCCCATGCAGCCTCAGGCTGTCTACCGGAGTTTGCTCAAACTCATATCCGTTGAATCAGCGATGCTATCTAACCGTCTCATCCTCTGGTTCCTCCTTTTCTTTTTGCCTTCAATCTTTCCCAGCATCAGGGCCTTTTCCAATGAGTCGGCTCTTCACATCAGGTGACCAAAGTATTGGAGTTTTGGCTTCAGCATCAGTCCTTCCAATAAATATTGATTTCCTTTAGAATGAAACAGAAGTAGGTGTTTTTCTGGGACTCCCTTGCTCTCTCCATTATCCAATGGATGTTGGCAGTTTGATCTCCGGTTCCTTTGCCTTTTCTAAACCCAGCTTTTACATCTGAAAGTTCTCAGTTCACACACTGCCAAAGCCTAGCTTGAAAGATTTTGAGCTTAACCTTACTAGCATGAGTCTTAGTGTATGGCAGTTTGAACATTTTTTGGCACTGCCCCTCTTTGGCAGTGAAATGAAAACTGTCCTTTTTCAGTCCTGTGGCCACTGCTGAGTTTTCCAAATTTGCTGACACATTGAGTGCAGCACTTTAACAGCATCTTCTGTTAGGATTTGAAATAGCTCAGCTGGAATTCTATCACCTCCACTAGCTTTGTTTGTAGTAATGCTTCCTAACGCCTTGACTTTGCAGTCCATACGGATGATATCCACGTATTACTCAAATCTGTGTGGGAACAAACCACTTCACTCACCATGGGCAAAAGCAGGCTGTACAGCTTGTCTCCCGCATGCAAACCTGAGAACGTCTGGGGAGAGTTCTGACAAGGAGCCGCCCCAACTGGGTGGTGACACACAGCATCGATAAATGGCTTTGAACTTGGCGAGAAGAGAGAAGGGCAGTTTCAGAGCAGGGCGGCTGACAGGTGCTTCGATTCAGAGGGACACGGTTTCTGGCTGCAGTGGCAAGTGGCATCGTTGACACCCGGGAAGCTTGGTGGAATGAATTGCCCCGTGGTTTCAGAGAGGACTGCTGATGTTGACGCAAGCCTTGGGGTCTCTTCCATTACACTAGGTAATTTTTTAAAGACTAAAACCACCTTTTACGATCGCGTGTAGGTAATTGGGGGGGAGGGGAGCTGTCCTCTTTTTTACGGTTGGGGCCACAGGGTTGGATGAGCTTCCCTCAAAAGGAAACCATTCTTTCCTGAGGCACGATGCGGGAGAGGCAGCCGAACTCAGCCTCAGCCTCTGGACAGAGCAAGAAAAATGTGCCTCTAAGGGACTCCCCTGGTGGCTCAGACGGTAAAACGTCTGTCTACAATGCGGGAGACCTGGGTTCGAGCCCTGGGTTGGGAAGATCCCCTGGAGGAAGAAATGGCAATCCACTCCAGTACTATTGCCTGGAAAATCCCATGGACAGAGGAGCCTGGTAGGCTACACTCTATGTGGTCTCAAGGAGTCGGACACAACTGAGCGACCTCACTAAGGAAGAGTCTAAAGAGAAGTTAAGGGGACGATGTGTCAGAGGACACCCCAAGGGTGCCGCAAGTCCCGGGAAGAAGGTGATCCGTTGAACTCATGCAGCGGGCAAGGAGGCGGTGGTGCAGAGGACAAGGAGACCGGTGACCAGGACAGTCCCACTGCAGCCGCGACCTGAACTCGGCCCAGCAGGAATCCCGAGTGCACTGAGACGTCATCGCGTTATGATCGGGGCGCTCAGGTCAGCGACAACCCTCCTTTTCAAGCATCCAGAGAGAAGTTGCAACACCGCTGCCGAGACGTCAGAGGCAGGAGGCGTGGATCTCTGGTGGACTCACTCCGGGATGGCCTCGCGGGGAAGCGGAGCTTGGAGGGCATCAATCTCTGCAAACAAGCCCAGCGGAAAGGCGCTGACAGAGCCCGGGCCGAGGGCACCCACGCTTCCCTGGCTCCCGGTCAGCCGTGCCCACGCTGGGCTCCCAAGAGTGTTCCCAGCCCTGGGTCTCTGAGTCACTTCCTCCCTCAAACTCATCTCTCTGTTCATGTCAGCTTGAGATTACCCACGTTCATTCTCGCCTCCACATTTGTTCTCACCTGGGAGTGAGTGGAGGCGTGCTCACCTGCAGGCCTCTGTTCTCCCCTCCAGCCCCTTAAAAACTGCCCCTAACATTCACTTAGCAAGCGTTTGGGTGGGTTTCCCAAGAAGCAGTGACTTATATCAACTCCTGGAGACGATCTCAAAGATATGCTGTCAGCATGTGAGACGGAGCGGCCTCCCTGGTACAAGGTCACGCCCGGGTCTTCCCAGACCTAGGGCTCATCACCACCAAGGAGGACGGGAGGATGGAGACCCATCCACGGCTGGGGAAACTGGGGCATTCCAGAGGGCAGGGGTCCTATTTCCCAACAACAGGCACACTTCAAACTCCAGGTCGGCCCAACAGAAAGCTAAAAGTCCTGTTTGGCATTAGAATTAATTAGCTCAGACGTTTGCTTTTTCATACCGGACTCTAGATGCTGCTGATATGACGCCAGGAGAAGGTTCAGGAACTGACATTGGTTCGATGTCACTGCTGTGAATTTTATTTGCCTAAAAAGAGTGGGAAATGCCCCTGAAGCCCTCCCAGGGAGGATCGATGGGCTGCCTTGACTCTGAGAGCTTGGCGGGCACAGGCAGGGGAAGAGGCTTCACAGCTGCCGAACAGACCCTTCACCCGAGGGCGATCCGGCAGGCCGCAGGCAGGGCGGAGCAGGAACCAGGGACCTCCCGGGCCCGCCGCTGAGGCGTGGGAGCTGCCATCCAGCAGCACCCAGAGGCCGAAGGAGGCCCCCCGACCGAGAGGGGCGGAGCCCAGGCTGTGGGGCACCGGAGCCCCCCAGCACAGCTCGGAGGACCTGCCCCGGGGGACCCGGACCTGGTCCAGGTCTCAGAGGGCCTCTCACACTCTTGAGTCAGAGTCTGAATCACTGCACCGTCCGCCCTTTGGCAGGGTAGACCCCTGCAGAGGCTCAGATGGTGGGGGTGCACTCAAGTACTGCCTGCAGACCCCAGCCCAGGTGGGCCTCCACCGCAAATGAGCCTTTACCCCAAGTGGGCCTCTACCCCAGGAGGGCCTCTGCTCCAGATGAGCCTCCATCGTAAATGGGCCTCCACTCTAGGTGGGCCTCTACCCCAGATGAGCCTTTGCCCCAAGTGGGCCTCTACCCTACGTGGGCCTCCATCCTAGACGGGCCTCCTCTGCCACAGGAGGCAGGAGGGAGAGAGATCCTGTGACATTTCCCTGGAATCCAGCCAATCCCATCCATTATGCAAGGCCTTCTTCCTGAAAGCCGGGCAGGGAAAAGGGACCTGGGGGAGGGGGGCCGTCTCACCCCCCAGCAGGTGTGTCGGTCCATGAAAACGGTCAGTCGGCGCTTTGAAGCTGGTCCTGCCCTGCAAACACAGTTACCTAGTTGCTGTCTTGCGTGTTTCACCCAAGATGGTGACAAGTGTCTGGGATGTCCCTCTGCCTGGCACTCAGGTCTGTAAATAGAAGTGGAATCTAAATGCTTTGTTTAGCCTGTTAATGCAGAGCCTTTGGGGATGCTCATAGAATTCTCAGTGGGAACGGGAGACCACCACTTTGGAGAATTTGGTGGCCCTGACCACTGTTCTGGATGCTTCTGCACAAAACTTCTCACATCGCTTCTCACAGCCCTGGAGGGGGCATGGGTCTCTCTACTTGGAGGAGGGGGGCAATAACGCTGAAAGGCAAGGACTAAGTTTCCTACAGGGCCGCCCAATGTCTCCCCTTCCACGAGGTCCTGGGTGCAGTTATCTCTTGGATTCTAGACCCAAGCATCCCTCAGTTATTCAAGGTTCCCATAAAACTAGCTGAGCCCCCGAAGTTCTGAGTGGTCTCCATCCAGGGCTGTGACAAAGAAGCCACCCCTGAGGCTCAGCAAGCAAGATTCTTCTCACAGAGTAACTCACATGGAGGAGAGCTGGAAGGAAAGCAAACCAACCGATCTGTGGGGCTGAGATTCCAGCTCCTTCTGCTTTGCTGATTAGGAAAATTCTTCTAAATGGGCTTTAAAAAAAATACTGTTTCTTTGGGAGGGGGGCGAAGGTGCGGCTGGCCGGCCCTGGGCCATCAGCTGTTTGCCCCGCAGCCCCGCCCCACCCCGGGTGGGGAGGGCACATCCGAGGGCCCCTCGTCCCCCCACCCCTGCACCTGAGTCATGCTCACTCCCCGCCCACTGCGTTCATTGTGTTACCTGGGCTGGATCCACTCCAGACTTCCCAATTTAGCAATCCTCTGCTGAGGCAGGCTTCTTGGAGTCCTCGCCATATCTTAAAGATGAAAAAAAAAAGAGCTCAGCCCATTAAACGCGATCTGATGGCTATCTGCAGCTTGAGCGATGTAGCTGACAGCTCAGAATGAAAGAAAATACACAAGGCCCCGTGATTGCGCACACAGAGCGCGCTCGGCACAAACGAGGACAGCGGATTACATCTTTCCAGTAGACCGGAGGCTCGGCCCTCGACCACCGCCACCACCAGCGGCGGGGCCTCCCTAATAACCCGGCTAACGAGGGGGCCAGGGACCCCTCGTGAGAAACCGCGCGGGTCAGGTGCAGGCTGCCTGCCCAGCTGAGATGGCCGTTTAATAATCTAATCTGTTATCCCAACGTGGTTTGTAAACTGTACCCAGATTTTAAAGGATGAAGAAGACCTCCACCGTTTTAGACCTCCACATCCACTGGGTGATGTGAGTGGGGTGCCCTGAGTGGCCCCCGGTCTTCTCTCTGTTCTGAAAATATCATAACCGGGGAGCGAAGGGTCAGGGAGGTGGGCTGCGGCCTGCCACCTAAGTACCCAAGAAGGCCTGGGCAGAATTTGCTCTTCTCCAGAAAGCTACTGGTTGTGGGCAGGCTGGATTTGCTCTTGGGGTAAAGTTCCTTCTTAATGAGCGGCAATTCTTGCTCAACAGCCAGCCCCCACCCGGGGCACTTCTCATCAAGATGATAACATCAACCCAGGTGCCGTGCAGTCTTAAAAAGTCGTAAATCTTCACCCGTCACCTAAGGGAACCAGAGGAAAAAAGGTGAAACAAGTTTGCAAAGAACCTTTCCCAGGTGTTATTTTGCAAGTCGAGAGCTAATTGATGGTTCTGCCACAATAGCTACAAGTGATAAAGATCGTGTAAACACTCCCCACTGGAGGCACATCGGGGAGTCCCGGGGTGTGCAGCCGCCAGATGGAGCCGCTGCCTCCCGCCAGCCAGCACCCCTGCGTGGCCTGCTGGCTCGGAAGGCCGGGTACCTCCAGAGTCAAGGTGAGGAAGGTCCCCGCGAGGGACAGAAATCGAGGCAAAAGGATGGTTGGGGAGAGTGGGCAGGTGCCGTCAAAGGCAAGGCTCTCCAAGGTGACCAGTTTGCTAAGAAACACTGAAGGAGCTTGAATTTGCTCTTAGGATCCCATCTTTGCCTCCCCCCCCTCCGCCCCCCCCACCCCAACGCACACACTCCAGCTTCTAAAGTGCATAAGATCCATTTTAAAGCTAGTAACTCTCTGCAAAATGAGGAAGGGGAGGAAAGCCACCCCATAGTGACCCCCACCCCCACAGCCTTGGGGCTGTGCAGTAATGGGATGCTGGGGGCGAGGGTGGGAGAGGGGTGATAAGCCCGGCGAGAATTGCCACACGGAAGCACAAAGCCCATTTACATTTCCATTGGCTTCACCAGAAAAAAATGTGGAGCTTTCCTCATTTTTGCCATCGCTGAAAAATTAGAATTTGCCTGAGCAAAGACCATCATGTTTATGTCCATGGTATCACCCCCAACTCAGAGGGAGTCCAGAGCATCAGAAAAACTTTAAAAAAAAATTACAGATGATAACATTTTCATTTGCTTCTTTATATCCCGTAGCCTGGTTTTAACTGCATTTGCTTGGGGATTTTTTTCTTATGAAAATAGTATTATGTGTGACGTTCAGGCTTCCATAAAAATGATGAGAGCCACAGTGTCTTTGATGATATGTATTTGGAACCTATAAATAACACCAATATAAATAAGCCCGGAAGCAACAATGGGCAGAAGGAAGTCATGTCAGACGCCATGCCAGGCTCACCCCGTTGCCTTTCTGTTTCACCACCTGAAAGTTCAGGAGCAAACCACTGCCAACTCGAGAAGGATGGGACAGGGGTGGGGGCAGACCCTCTTCCACCCGAGAGGGCACAGACCCCCCAGGACCACACCAGCTCTCAGCATGGCCTGGTGACTTGAATTCCAATGAGGGAGTGAGAGAAAAAGCAAGCCAAGCCGCTGATGGAAATGCCTCTGGCTCCCACCCTCTCTTTATCTTGCCTCTGGAATTCAGCATCAGTGCATCAGAAGAATCGCTCCCTGTCAGCTCTTGCTCCACACACCTAGTGTGAACTCCTGAAAACAGGGCTTAAAAGTTCTGATTATTTTTAAAGGATTAAATTGCATCTTGTTTGTGTATTCTCCTTCTCTGAATGGCAGAGCCCTGGATACACGCGTTGGGCATTTTCACAGCACCAGCCTGGATTTGGAATGACTCACTCCCGGAGAGCTGGCACTCCGATGGGAGCAGAAAGCCGACATCAGGGGCCCAGCTCATGAAATTTTCAGGTCAAATCTAGGCTATGCCTTCCCTAGTGGTCGCCAAGTCCCTGGTGGCTCAGAGGATAAAGAATCTGCTGCAGTGCAGGAGACCCAGGTTTGATCCCTGGATTGAGAAGATCCCTGGAGAAGGGTATGGCAACCCACTCCAGTATTCTTGCCTGGAAAATTCCATGGACAGAGGGGCCTGTTGGGTACACAGAGTCGCAAAGAGTAAGAGACGACTGAGTGACTAACACACCGGACAAGCCAAGGCCAGGCCATCCTAGCTGCTGGCAGATGACAATCTGAAATAAAACTTACACAGTCCTTCCAATTCTCTCCTTAAAAAAGCAAAATAAGTACCCCCGCTCCACCCTGAGGCAAATGGATCTGGCAAAATACAGGCCTCCCTTAGTAAAGGTATCCCCAGGATAAAGTGAATTAACATCAGAGAGACCACGTCTGGGCAGGGCTGGGGGACATGTCCAGACGTGTTCACTTCAGTCGCTCAGCCATGTCTGACTCTTTGCAACCCCATGGACTACAGCACGCCAGGGCTCCCTGTCCATCACTGACTTCCCGAGCTTACTCCAACCCATGTCCATCCAGTCGGTGATGCCATCCAACCATCTCATCCTCTGTCGTCCCCTTCTCCTCCTGCCTTCAATCCCTCCCAGCATCAGAGTCTTTTCCAGTGAGTCAGCTCTCGCATCAGGTGGCCAAAGGATTGGAGTTTCAGCTTCAGCATCAGTCCTTCCAATGAATATTCACGACTGATCTCCTTTAGGATGGACTGGTTGGATCTTCTTGCAGTCCAAGGGACTCCCAAGAGTCTTTTTCAACACCACAGCCCCAAAGCATTAATTCTTTGGAGCTCAGCTTTCTTTATAGTCCAACTCTCACATCCATACCTGACCACTGGAAACTCCCTAGCTTTGACTGGACGGATGGTTTCCCGTAAATGAATGGCTTTTGGGAGCAGACTCTGCCCGTGAATCACGCACAGTGTGGCCTGAGGCTTCTGAGCTGTGGGGCCTGGGCCGCACCAGCTGTGGAGGCTCAGATTCCTTCCCCGGGAGGAAGGTGGGTACCAGGTGCCTCCCCGTCACTCAGCAGCACCGACTCTAGGAGACGCCCCGGGCCTGGACTCCTCGCCGACCCCCACCAGGGGCACCCGGAGGGGAAGCTAATCTCTGGAGGCGGTCCCTGCAGCAGCTGCCCCAGGAGGTGGGCTGGCAGCCGCTGTGTGCCTGCCTCGCTCGTGCATTAGTCAGACCCGCCTTGTTTTTGTTTAACTTAATAGAGTTAATTTAAAACAACTTTGTCACTGCTGGATTCGGGATCATTTGCTGTTTCTAAATATAGGCCTATTTAAAGCAAACAGCCCGCTTAAATTCTGAAATGAATTTTCTAAAACTTTAGCATAATTGACAAGGATTACCTCCTGGAGGGACGCGCGCTTCTGAGGGGAGGGTTGTAACTGTTGATGAGCAGTTCTGATGCAGGCGGGCCCGTGTCCAGGTCAGGTAGGAGCTGCTCTGTGCTGAAGAAGCAGCCCCGGGAGTCCTTGTTCAGGGTGTTTCTCCTGCCCTGCTCGTGGGGGAGAATCAGGGGCAGTGGGTTTTCTGCAGAAGCACACTGGCCGCTTACAGGAACGGTCTTGACTGCAGACCCTCGCTTTTTCCTGGAAGAAGGTGTTCTCAGGGGCCCTGCGGAGCCTCCTGACTGCCCTTAACCTCAGCCCTGACCCCAGCCCTGAATCTGAGTGCGTTCTGCAGGCTTGCAGGAACTCACAGCCGCCTCCTCCAACACTCCATGCACTCCCGAAACAGGGGTCAAGCGAGAAGCGCAAATATTTTTTCTAACAATAAGTAAAGAGATGAATTTCTCTCACCCTTCCCTTGACCCCTCCCGCTCCTCCCCTCCCCTCCTCCCCTCCCCCTCTCTTCCCCTCCCGCTCCCCGCTCCCCCACAAACGCCACCTCTCTCCAGTGAGTCTCAGAGGTGACCACCTCGTCCTGCCAGGAGGGAACTCATCCTTCGAGGGGGACTGCTGACCCCTCCCGCGACCCCCTCTTGGCCTGCCCACCGGGGCCAGGCTCACAGACACTGCAGCCCAAAGAGCAAACCGCAAAAGGGGCCTCTCCTCGGAAGGCTTGGCAGGGCTTGTCAGGCCAGCATGCTTCGAAGGATCATCCACACGCATTTAACATGCAGGAACAGCAGAACCTCAGGTTTGATAACTGCTATCAGAGCCCAAAGAGGTACATTAAAAATAGATCATTTGGCCACACTCAGCAAAGCCAGAGCCTGCAAATGGTTCTGAACGGTCTGGGCATGCAGGGACCTCCTCTGGCTGGCTCACTGGCTGGTGAGCGGAGACTGTTGACGAGTGTGGCCAACCCACCCGCTGTGTTAGGAAAACCCAGCGTTCCAGGGCTGGGCCCTCAAAGGGCAGACAGGCAGGCAGGCCCCAGCCCAGGCTCTGCCGCACCGCACGGGTGGGCAGCTTCCCTGAGTCTGCGCTCCTCACTCACATCCTGGTGTTCACACACCATGGACAAGTGGGCAGATTTTTGCTGCCTCCTTTTGAGTCATGAGCTCAAGCAAAATACAGCTCTGCAAACTGTTATTCTGCCTCTTTTATCACTCATCTCCACCAAAAGCTACTGGGAAGATAGGAGACGTTTGACTATGTTTGTGAGTTAGGAAGTTTTAACTCACTGCCATGACCACGTGCGTGCGCTGCACGCTGAGTCACTCAGTTGTGTCCGACTCTGTGACCCCGTGGACTGCGGCTCACCGGGCTCCTCTGCCCATGGGGTTCTCCAGGCAGGAACCCTGGAGTGGGTTTCCATGCCCCCTTCCGGGAGATCTTCCCGACACAGGGATTGAACCCGAGTCTCCTGTGGCTCCCGCACTGCGAGCAGACTCTAGCTGAGCCGCCAGGGAAGACCATGCTGTTACTAAGACCATGCCCTTCTACCTGACCGTCGCGTATTCAAGCTCACCCTTCGTATTCAGTGGCCTTGCCCTCTTGTGCGGCAGGAAGCACCTTTGCAGACGATGCAAACCGCATGTTTTTTCACTCACTGAGTGACTCGTTCAGACCCCAGACGGAGTGGTTCCCTTTGTTTCCAAAGATTTCTGAAACAGAACTACTAGCCCACTGGAACCGCACTTGTGTCTCCCTCTGATCAGAGAGAGATCAGCAAAGGGTAGGAAGTCATTTTCATTCGAGGAACTTTGCTGCTGCAGTCATCAGCTGACATCCTCTGCCTCGTACTAAATGGAGCTTCACCCAGAGCAAGGACCACACCTGGAAAAGATGCCGAGGTGGCCACAAAGGAGACGAGGCGGAGAAATGCGCTCGGGACGAGGGCGAGGGGCCGCTGCTCGGGGGCCAGCGGGGACGCCTCTGGATCGCAGCGCAAGCTTTCATTGATCATTTTTACGTTATCAACATAATAAAGTTTTTAAAGAAACCTCTCTGCTCGAGGGAAAAAAGAAAACACGGCTACTATACTTTCGAGTGTATAGTATCTTAACTGGCACAAATTCTTAAATATTATCTTTTATAAATTATTAAATTGCATTTCCTTTTGAAGTTGGCTTGGTTCTTTTTCCTCCCACACATTGTGTTCAGGAAATTCCAAGAAGAGGCAGATTTCAGAATGGAGAAAAAGATATAGACCCAAAATACACGCTCCTATTTTAGAAATGTTTGCTTTCATAAGGGAAGAGGAACTCATCGTGGTAGAAAAATCGTCCTTTCAGTTTGATTTCTGGGGGAGGGGGGTTCAATTTCCATAAAAATGTGGTTTTAAATATATATATTTTTAATGAGACTTGACTTGTTTCAAGCCATGTGGAGGCATGGTTATGTTCTTCACGGACAAGAGAGAGAGAGATTTATTTCCCCAGAAACCACAGAATGCCAAAATCTCCCTGCAAGGGATAGCCCGCACCCCCGGTCTCTCCCCTCCCTGGAGCCGGCCCCCCTCCACTGAGAAGAGATAAAGCCGGTGATTGATTCGGGGAGCGCCCCGCTTTGCTCGGGGGTAAACACTGCACTCCTCCCACGAGGCTGCAGCTGGAGCTAGCCAGTAGCTCGGCGGGGCTGGGAGCGCGGCCCTCCCCAGCTGCGTATCAGGTCTGCAGAGTGGAAGCATCTCATTTAATTAACAGAAGAAGATAAATGATCGTCTGTGAGTTCTACTCACAGTCATATTTCAACAGTTGTACCTTTCTAATACATATTCTTTGTTTTTCCAACTGTTCTCTAATCTGAAAGAGTTTGCAGTGTCAGCAATAAATGAGAGCTAATAGGATTTGCCTGTTATGAGGAGAAAAATATACATAGAACTCAGTCATGAGAAGAAAATGAAAAACCTGCTTAATCGGCAAGAGTAGAACATTTTGCAACATTGGATGAGCTAATATACAGCCACTAATGTGTCCACTCCAGAGTCTAACATAACCTATAGGAAGAGCTACATGATTTCGTGACTTCCTCCCACACCGTTAACCAAAGGACCCCAGTGATTCTGACAACTCTTTAAATTTACTAGTGGTTACTAAAGCTAAAAATCCTCGACTTTATAAATAACTAAACCCTGGCAGAGCCTGAAGATGTTGTGGGTGTGGTTCCAGACCACAGGAATAAAGCAAATATCACAACAAAAAGAATCGCACAGGAGTTTGGTTTTCCCAGAAGATACATTTGCACTGTAGTGTAGTCCATAAGTGCACCATAATGTTGTGTCTTAAAAAAAAAAAATGCATGTACCTTAATTAAAAAAACTTCATTGCTAAAGTTTGCGACCCATCATCTGATCCCTCAATGAGCCATAGGAGTGGCGTCAGAGGCTGCAGATCACAGCTCACCCTGAGACATCAGTAATGGTGGGAGAGTGTGAAATATTCTGAGAATCAGCAACATGTGACTCAGAGACACAAAGCAAGCAAAAGCTGCTGGGAAGACGGTGCCAATAGGCACGTCTGATGCAGACCGACCAGAAAGCTTCGGGAAGCCCTGCTGGAGAAGGGATAAGACGCCCACCCCAATGTCCTGGGGCTTCCCTCATGCTCACAGTTTCAGAGAGTAAGAGGCAGACCTCTGCCAGTGCCAGCCTGGACCGGAAGAGGCAGCAGGTGGGTTCTCCAGGGACTCAGCCTCACCTGCACAGCCTTCCAGTCTCCAAGGTGCGGGACCCTGGGGCAGGGGGGCGGGCGCCATTCGCTCAGCTCACATGAAGGGGTTACGGACTGACAATGAGCTGGACTTTGGTTTCTGGACTTTTCCTGTTAAAAATTAGATTTCGTTTTACCTTGATTTTGGAGTTGTCTGGGGGCGCTAAAATGTCTGGTTTCACAAAGTTTGGACTGGTCACCCCTCCAGGCAAGTTAGTAGTGAATTTTCTATTCTTCCAGGGAGAGTCATGGAACCTTGTGTTTCCTCTAGAGAGGAAATACATGCCATTTATGCCACCAGCACCCCATGGCGTGCGGCAGTCAGTAGGTCACTTCTGAGGACAGAAGCCTCCTTTCATTACCGATGCGATTAAAAGGTCCCCTCCGTGACCTGCAGGCCCCACCAGAGGCTGGGACGCTGGCTCAGACCAGAGCCTGACCTGTGGTCACACGGAAGCTGATGCTGATCAGTGACTCTAACGAGACGAAATGCAGCAGTGTGACTATTATTGAGGTGCCAACGTTCTCACAAAGATCACAGAAAACCCAGCATCTGTGAGATCACTCGCAGTAGTGTATTACTGTGACCATCTTGGGTTTTGTACAAAGTCTCAGAAAGAGTCTCATCCGTCAAGGTGAACAGAGCTCTCCCTGAGTCTGTCTCCCAGATGCCAGGCGAGGGCCAGCCTCATGAAGCCGCCTTTCCAAACCAAGCAGTCTCAGGCCAGCTGCGCTAACCCTCTCTGTGCAGAATTTATTTTCTTCAACAGATTTTTGGAGTGTGGCTGCTATTATCCATTAAATATGCATTTTTATGTTGAAATGGTGGGAACTTAAGTTACAGGGTGTGAAGAAGTCCCTGAGAGTGAAGAGTTAAGGAAAGAACAGAGAGATTGGGGGCAGGTTGATTGCTGTGAGCCTCTCTTCCTTTTCCACCTACCTTGCATGATTTACAATAACATCACATCGACAATAAAAATCATTAAGTATTGGAAACTAACGGAAGCCCTGGTATCTGGAAGTCCCCAGCATAGAGGCGAGGAGAAGTTCTCTGTCCCAGGCCACGGCCACGGCACCCTGGGACACCTCCCCCTGGAAACGGTCATCTCCAGCCTGGTGGTGGTCATCACCTCGTCACAGACATTCTGGCAGTTTGAACTTAACTCCCATCGACTGCACTGTTTTATCGATCGTTCAGAGAAAAAACCGATCTTGGCCGGGTTAACACTACACGTGGTATCTGCCCCACGGCCACGCACCACCCCCCACTCCATTATTAAGAACCCAAGGCCACCGGTGGACACAGAGGACTTCCCCACAGCGCCCAACCATGTGATACAGAATGAAGAGTGGTGTGAGTCTCTCTGAACATCTTCTGACGGTCAGGTTAGCCTAATCTGACAAGACCAGACCAGAGGAAATGGGCATTGGTTAAGAAAGAGTTTTAATAAAAGGCGAACCTAACTGATACTTCCGTGCTTAAATCCCCCAGCATCACCGGCTTCTCAGTTGAAATGGGAGGAATACAGAGGCTACTGATGAACTCAAAAACGTTTCCAGGAACTGACATAATTTCAGACTTCACCTGCATCGAAGGCGTCTTAGAAGCACGATTTGTCGAT
>CM035283.1:1688757-1726903 GCA_020226075.1 Hydropotes inermis
GGAAAATCCTGGCCCGTCCTTGACCAGGGAAGCCACCCCAGGTGCCAAGCCCGGAGTCATGGTGAAGATGCTCCAGGGGACTGCCCGCTGCAGCCGGATGTGACAGCTTCTGAGCAGAGCTGGGGTGCCTCCAACAGGCAGCCGGGGGTGAGGAGCCCCACCCACGGCGGTGTAAATACCCCCACCCCTGGCATCCCAGACCACTGATGCTCAACAGCAGAGTCTCTGTGGGTTGGATCACCCAGCTGGTGCCATCATCTTAAGCAAATTTGCTTTTCCACTATCTGGTGACAAAATTAGTGTGTTTTATATGAAGTTTTCTGTCTGCCAATTAGACTCAAGTTTTTTCTGAAGGTGCCATTTCTCCTTAATGGGATGGGTCACGTCCCCATAGCAAGACCAGAGGAACCTTAGAAAAGATGTTAAACATGACCTTGTAGGATATGAAATGTACCCCCAAATTTTCCCTGTGGCATTGCCATATTTGCAATTGGAAACTTATATGGTTGGAACACAAATGTGTTTTCTTCCTAGACGTCCTTAAAAAAGAAAAAGTCATTGCTTGCAGACCACAGTGAAGCCCTTGGCTTTGACCTTTCATCTGTTAGAGACACAGCAGCTCAGAGGCTGTTGTCCAGGGCCGCCCGGCTGCAGGTAGGTCCCGGCAGGTGTTTGCCGGGAAGCAGGTCATCAGAAGCTGGGGCCGAGCAGGACAGTCCCCGCGTGGTACAAATGAGCCCCATCAAACCGCGGTGGCAGAGAGATCCATCAGGGAGGCAGCCTTCTGTGCCTCAGCCATGCCCGCTCCCAGAGCTGGAAGGAAACCCAGTGGCTGATTCAAAAAGTGACAAAAACCTCAGGCAGAGGAAAGATTCAGTGCCAGGCCGTGTCCTTGAGGGAGGCTGAAGAGTCCTTCAAAATGCAAAGAGATGAAGGTTCTTCAGAAATAGGAAACCTCAAAATCATGTGTTTCCAGGATCCCAGGATGTGACGCTGGAGAGGTCCTCAGAGGCCCTGCTGGGGATGTTTCCCCCCAAGGGGAAGGCTGGTCAGTGTGGGGGCACCAGGGAGGAGCCTGCAAAATGCAGTGTGGGGTCCACCTTGACCTCACTGGGGCAGCCCCCAACCCCAGGTATGCATGCACTGAGTTTCCAGGAGTATTGTGAGTTGAGCAAGGATTGTTGCCTTTCAGACGCTAAGTGCAGTCTGATGCTTTCAACCCCATGGACTGCAGTGCACCAGGCTGCCCAATTCATCACCATCTCCCTGAGTTTGTTCAAACTCATGTCCATTGAGTCAGTGATGCCATCCAACCATCTCATCCTCTGTCATCCCCTTCTCCTCTGCCCTCAATCTTCCCCATTCTTTCCAATGAATCACCTCTTCCCATCAGGTGACCAAAGTGTTGGAGCTTCAGCTTCAGCATCAGTCCTTCCAGTGAACATTCAGGGTTGATTTAGGATTGAAGCCCTTGATCTCCTTGCAGTCCATGGGACTCTCAAGAGTCTTCTCCAACATTACACTTGTAAAGCATCAGTTCTTCAGCGTTCAGCTTTCTTTATGGTCCAACTCACACCCATACATGGCTACTGGAAAAGCCACAGCTTTGACTAGATGGACCTTTGTAAGCAAAGTGATATCTCTGCTTTTTAATACAGTCTGGGTTTGTTATAGCTATTTCTCCAAGGAGCAAGCATCTTTAATTTCCTGGTTGCGGTTCATTGTCCGCATTGATTTGGAGCCCAAGAAAATGAAATCTGACACTGTTTCCACGTTTTCTCCTTCTATTTGCCATGAAGTGATGGGACCGGATGCCATGATCTTAGTTTTTTGAATGTTGTGCAAGGGGTTTTTGCAACCCAGAGAAATTTGGAATTCTATTTTACATATAAGTAAACAAAGATCCCCAGGGGTCAGTGCCCTCCTAGGAAGAAAGACCTAGAACTTGGCTCTTTCCACTCAACCCTGCAGCTCCCAGATGATGACAACCTGGGCCTTAGAAACAGGGTGAGGAATGGGGTACAGGAGGCATCAGGCAACCCTGCAGCTGAGCAGGAGTAGGCGACGGGTGTCTGGGGGCGATGGCACTGCTTATCCTTGGCGTTTCCTCTTCCGGTCCATGGGGACAAGGCCAGTGGAATCATGGCCCCGAAAGACGCTCAGGCCCTGTTTCTTCTGAAGCTGTGACTGCGTTGTGCTCAATGCCAAGGAGACTCTGCAGAGGGAATTAGTGATGGAGTGTCGTCTGGGCTCCCCAGGTCGGCAGTCTCTCTTCGTGAGCCCTTGGAGACTGCCTCTGCCTGGAGGCAGGAGAGCTGGAGACATCTGAAGGTCGAGAGGGGCATGACTGGCTGCTTCCAGGGGGCCCCAGGGGGAGCACAAGAGGCGCCTCGGGGTACCTGCTGGGCTGCGGCCAGACTCAGCTGGCCTCCTGCAGGAACTCGGGGCCTCAGTTCTACAGCAGGATGATCTGAGTTCCATGAGCAACAGGCATGAGCTTGGAAGCGTCATTGGAAGCGTCATCCTGGAAGCTTCATCCTGGAAGCGTGCAGCCAGGAATGACCTTGGCTGCACGTCAAGGGCCTCTGGGAAGGTGAGCGGCCCTGCCAAGACTTCGATGGCTGTGCTGCTATGGACATGGATGCACAAATATATCTTCTAATCTATGCCTTCAACTCTTTTGAGCGTTCAGTCAGGAGTAAAATCTCTAGACCACACAGCAGTTCTAATTGTAATGTTTTAAGGACGCTCCATACTGTTTTCCACAGTGGCCACAACCTTTTACACTCCCACCAACAGTGCACAAAGGTTGCTAACTTGCCTGCATCCTTGGCAACGCTGTGTTAGCTTCTGGACAGTTTTTGATGGCAGCCACCCTCACGGGTATGAAGTGGTGTCTCTGGGGTTTTGAGTCACACTTCTCTAATAATCAGTGATGTCCCACATTTTTTCAGCAGTGACGTCCAACATCTTTTCATGTACTTATTACGCATCGTGTATCTTCTTTGGAGGAATGTCTGTTCAAGTCTCTTCCTCGTTTTATAATCAAACTGTTTCCTCGTTGTTGAGTTGTACCACTTCCTCATATATTCCAGATATTAAACTCTTGTCCCGTATGTGATTTTTCTCCCTCCCTGTGGACTGCCTTTTCACTGTGTCCTTTGATAAACAAGAAGACTTACTGTCTTTGAAGGATTAACTGTCCTTCTGAAGAAACCATAAGCTAGGATTAAAAACTGTAAAACATTAAATGAGATTATGCAAACACTTAACATAGTACTTCACACACTTGTGTACAATGGGTGTTAGCTTTACTATGCCAGAAGGCTTAGCTGCTCCGTCATGCCCCACTCACTGCAACTTCATGGACTGTAGCCCACCAGGCTTCTCCACCCATGGGATTCCCCCGGCAAGAATACTGAAGAAGGGGATCATCTTCTCCAGGGGATTATCCCGACCCGGGGTTCAAACCGGCATCTCCTGTGTCTATCGCACTGACAGGCAGATTCTTTACCACTGTACCCTGGGAAGCCCTAGTTTTAGTGGGCACCCCTCTCCAATGCTCTTGCCTGGAAAATCCCGTGGACGGAGGAGCCTGGCAGGCTGCAGTCCATGGGGTCGCTAAGAGTCGGACACGACTGAGTGACTTCGCTTTCACTTTTCACTTTCATGCATTGGAGAAGGAACTGGTAACCCTCTCCAGTGTTCTTGCCTGGAGAATCCCAGGGACCGGGGAGCCTGGTGGGCTGCCGTCTATGGGGTCGCACAGAGTCGGACACGACTGAAGCGACTTAGTAGCAGCGGCAGCAGCAGCAGTCTAATAATAAAACTATTGCTTTAAAAGTTTCAGAACTTTAAAACTTTTTCCATTAGGAATCATTTGGCAAAACATTTTAAATTCCAAAGATAGTCAGCCTCCTTATTTATAAGCATGTTTTATTAAGGAACTAAACAAGCAGTATGGGCTTATTAATCATGGGTTTTACACCTAGATGTTCTTCGTGCTCAGTGTTGAGACTTTGGGTGAGCTCTGTGAGCTGAATCTATTCTCAGCCGCAGAGTGTCCAGGGCCACTGAAGTGCATAGACCCATGAGACAGTGGAGATTCCGAATAGTCTGAGCTTCAGTGCCACAACCTAAAAAACGAGCCTTGGGTTAAATGGGCTTTCCCGCTGGAATGCCTTCTTTAAGAGAGAAACATTTAAAAGCAGCGTTCAAGCATGGTCAGTCTGCAGACAGCGGCCTCCTCAGTCGCCTTGTGCCACTCAGCTCTGCTGGTCCCCAGCGCTGTAACTGCGGGGTCCTCGGATGAGCCTGGCTGGGAGCCACGTTCCTCTCTCCCGTCGGTCTGCAGTGAGTCACAGCCAGCATCGCCCACCTTCACCATCTGCAGGACTGCATGGCCCGCCAGGCAGATCGATGGAGGAGCATCAGAGTCCCCCCGGTGATGCTGAAGCCGTGCCACTGTCAAGCTGATGAAGGGCACTTTTTGTCACCGCCAAAGTTATGTTGGGCCCTGAAAAGGGGAGAAGTTCTTCGTTTATTCAACCAGCAACTCTGTGCCTGGCAAGCGCCCCATCCTGAAAATGAAATGTGGCTGGGTAAGCAGTGACTCGATCAACCTGAAAATTATGTGTGCTGTGATGGATACCAAGATCTTCTCATTGTTACACTGCTGCGGAACAAGAGCCCTTCTGTTTGGACCTGTTGTCTGAAGATGGATCATTCTGACGGGTTGAGTTCATCCAGCCAATCATTCAATTATGTACTTCCTCAAAGACAGTTTGTATAACTCAGTCTGGAAATGCAAAAATGAGTGAAGTGCTAACAGGCTGATCCTTTCATCTGGATTTTCCTGCAGAACTATTGCTGCATTCTCTTCAGTGCCTCTGTTTTTGTTTGGTCTTGAGTTCCAGCCCTTAAATGATGATATACTCTGAGCGAGTGGCTGGCATGGTCTGCACAGTGACACAGTCCTCTCAGCCAAAATAAATTCAGACAAAGAAATTAAAGTCTGCCTCTTTGAAACGCGCCGAGTTGCCCAAAGCCAGCGGTGTGCATAAATTATAAAATCCAAAGCCAATGGATTCCTCGGCTGACTTTGCATCACAAAATTACCCAAAGCCAGAGGAGAATCAGATGAATGCCAAAGACCACATCTCACATGTGACATTCTCGGGAAGCCAGATGAAAGTGGATCTTCAGGAGTGGAATTTAGCTCAAGTGGAAGTTGGTAAATGGATCTTGAGTAAAATTGATGAATGAGACAATTCTTCTAGAGGCAACTCTGTTACCTGTTTGTTTTTCCCCCATTTCCAAAGGACAGAAGCCTATCTGGGTTGGGGGGGATTTTTAAATTGTTCCTGCCTGGAGACTAAATAATAACTGGGTTTTATGTCATTTATATCTGAGGTGGAAACACAGCATTCTGGCTGGTGGGCAAGCCGTGGGTCAGGGGTTCCCTAGACCCGCTCAGCCCCACAGCACCCGGAGCCCATACAGAAAGTCAGACACATGCAGTGTGGATGGGCTCTGAGCAGTTCACCAACTGTGCTTGGAGAGCATCTTCCTTCTGAGTTCACATCCTTCCATGGTTAGGAAGAGAAAATGCCCTTTCCTTCACCAAAGGCAGTATCGGAGCTGAGTTTGAGTGTGTTTTCTGTTGACTTTTAATGCTTTCTCTTGTTTAAATAAAAGTTGGCAACCTTTCCTGCAACCTACAACACACTTATTTTCATGACGAGTTTTTGAAAATTGAGAAGCTCCAATCCGTTCTCACAGCAGACACTTCACACAGCGGTCAGGGGCCTGGGTGTGAGGAACGTGGGTGGTGGATACAGAAGGGCTGGTGGGGGACACACGCAGGATGAGCCCCCGTTCCGTGGGCTCAGGCCGACCTCGGGCTGGACGGCTCCCCTGAGCCCGGAGCCCCGCCAGCAGAGACTGACAGGTGGCTTCAGGAGGATGAAGAGGTCTTGCTAAGAGGAGACATCCCTCTGGCTATGGACCGGGTTCCAACCCAGAGTTACAGGCCCGCCCGTCGGGCCATGTAGAGCCGCCAGGCGGTGACGCAGCCGTGGGATGCCCAGTCTGGGGGGACGCGGGCCGTCAGAGGCGCTCTGACCAGCCGGCCAATCTGCCCATGAGGACACGCTGCCGTGCTCTGCATGCAGGCTCCACCGAGCCCCGCAAACCCTCCAGGCGGCAGGCAGACCCGAAACAAAGGGGGTGTGCCACTTCCCAGCCCCGGGGCCCAGCGGCCGTGAACAGTTTTCTGTTCTGCAGGTCCTCCGCTCTTCGCTGGCCGGAGGGGTGGGTGGCCGTGACCGACCCCTGCGGTGGTCCGCTCCGGAGGCCAGCTGCTCTCAGCCGGCTCTGGCGGCAGGCACACCCTCCATCATCACACTGTGTGGACTCGCCCACATTCTGTGCATTATCTCTGTGCTGAGGACTT
The DNA here is from genome assembly GCA_020226075.1 of Hydropotes inermis. NCBI lineage: Eukaryota > Metazoa > Chordata > Mammalia > Artiodactyla > Cervidae > Hydropotes > Hydropotes inermis. The sequence continues at coordinate 1,695,212 of CM035283.1, forward strand.
GACACAGATGATGGGTTGACCAGAAAAAGCTAAACCGAGTGAGGGGCTTAGAAGCTTATTCTCCCTGTTGTCCCCCAAGTCCCCATCATCAGAAAAGCAGTTCTGGTGACTGAGCTAACGATGAGGAGGGCTGACCCCTGGTCAGCCTGACATGGATGCTGAACCTCAGAGATGGGGGGCAGGGATCTGGCCGCCGCCTGGATAGCCAAGGTCACAGGACGGGCAGAGACGCCAGCACGAGTGTCCAAGTGGGCCAGGAGGGGCTCAGCCCTCCCTCTGGGGACATGCCCACCCCCATCAGCCAAAAGTCCTCTCTCCTGGTCAGTGGCAGGGACTCCCACCCTGGGACTCTACTTATGAAATGCCCTCAGAGGGTCTTTTGGCCCAATTCAGCCAGTTCAAATGGCACTTTACTTAAGTGTCCTTTGGGTTTTTGTCTCCCAGACACATGCCTTGTTTTGTGTTTTGCTTTTTTCTTTTTTCCCTTCCAGATTAGCTGATGGAAAGCGGGAAGCAAAGTTCACACCCTCCTCCTTCCCATGCATGACACCCCCACCGTCCCGTCTCTTTCTTCTCCAGCTCTCCCATTCGGAGACATGGATGTTGCTCTCTGTGGACTCAGAAACCACTTCACAGTCTCCCAGGGCCAAGACGGGGTGGGACTATAGAGTCGCTGTTAGTTTGCAGATTGGATTTCAAACTGGTAGGGTTTAAAAAAGCACTACCTGTTTATCAAAAAGAATGCAAGTCAAAATAATAACAGATAACAGACAAGTCTGTTGCAGATAACAACAAAGACGAAAGGGGAATATCATCCTTTGATGAATTTGTACATTGTGAATTTGCACATATTTTGTCATATGCTTTGGCCAACTGATGCAAACAGCCAGTTCATTGGAAAAGATCCTGATGCTGGGAAAGATTGAAGGCAAAAGGAGAAGGCGGCGGCAGAGGATGAAATAGTTGGATGGTATCACCAATTCAGTGGACATGAACTTGGGCAAACTCTGGGACACAGGAAGGGACAGGGAGGCCTAGTGTGCTGCAGTCCATGGGGTTGCAGAGTCAGGCATGACTGAGCAACTGAGCATCACCAGTGTATCTTGTCACCTTCCTCCTCCTGAAGCTGGAGCTGTGACATGGTGACGTGGGTATCCACCTGGGTGTGCTGGTAAAGTGTTCGCCGGTTTAAAAATAGGGACTTAGCATTTCAATTTCAGGGTCCTTTCCTGCCGCAACCAGGCTGCAGACTTTCAATAGGTTTGAAGTGCGCTGTGTGGTTTCAGCTGCTATTAAAAAGTATCCACTCTTGACTCTCAGGACTTTTCTCTCAATGTATGTCTTCTTCTTGATTATCATATGCCATCTTTTTTCGTTTTATCCCTTCTTCTTACTTGATTTCTGCTTTTATTTGCCCTAAATAGAATTTAAATTTTTACTAGTCAGATTTTTCATTCTTTTTCAGAAAAATTCTGGTCCATGAAATTCAAGTTTGATCCCTGGGTTGGGAAGATCCCCTGGAGAAGAAATGGCAACCCACTCCAGTGCTCGCCTGGAGAATCCCAAGGACAGCCGGCAGACTACAGTTCATAGGATCGCACAGAGTGACTGAAGTGACTTAGCACACGTATTTTGACAGTTCTTCCCCAAACCAGAATAATGTAACAAAAAATGAACTTACTCCTCTTCCTAAACCTCTGTGGTTTTATTTTTTGTGTTTTGAATACTGTTATACACCTTAAATTTATTTTTGTGTGAGATGTATATTCCTATTTTATCAGATGGATTATTTGCGTTCAGATTTTTTTCATGAGTTTTTTCCCCCCAAACAAGTAGCCAAAAGTGTCATCGTGAAGTCAACATCTCATCATTTCCTTGTCAACATAAATGCTCCTTTGTAATTTGGTAGATGAGTGTCTGTCCTCTTTCCTCAGATGAGGCACGCAATTCCATTAACTGATTCATCTTTTCCTAGGCAAGTACTCAATGACTTTAATTACTAAAACTCTTTCTTTTTTCTTGACTGTGCTGTGAAGCTTGCAGGATCTCAGTTCCCGGACCAGGGTTTGAACCTGGGCCATGGCAGTGAAAGCCCAGAATCCTAACCGCTAGACCACCTGGCTGGGTTTTGCAAAGTAATATGACTAATTCTCAAAGAACTGTTTTTGAAAGAAGTCATCTATGGATAAAAAATATGTAATGACTAATGTAAAAAATCACACTAAGCCACTAACAGAAAAGTAAAAGAGCAACATTTGTATCAACAAGCTGGAAGCAGACACAGAAGCCGGGATTATCAAATACCATGTTGACACAGAGTCAAGCGAGATCTCCAATTCTGAGCAACAGAATCCTCCTTTACAAAGAATGCCAAGGAGCAGCATTAGCAAGGTGACGTCGGGATAACCATGACGCTGTGCACTTAGGGTGGGCAAAGCTACTCCGCTTGTACGGGGGGGAAAGCCCCGGATTAACACAGCCTCTTGTGGAAAAGACCCGAGGCTTTAACTCACCGCAAGCGCAATAGCAGCCACGGGCGAGTTTGGGCAGCACCACGAAGTCAGCGTCTCCACGGCAGCCAGCAAGTAGCTGAGCCCCCCCTCGGTCCTGAGCGCCCCGCCCCCACCACTCCCCCCGGCCTCCTAGCACTGGGCCCCTGGGAAGCCAACAGCCCCCTGGGGCAGGCACTCCAGTCTTCATCCACCGAAGCTCTCGGGGGAGACACAATAAATATTTTGGAAGTAACAGTCCCTGTCTAGACTAGAACTTCCTTACAATTATTTTAAGATTTTCAACACGTTCCCTCAAAATGAGGTTTTTAGGAAAGTAACCCTTGTACCAACCGTAATTATGATATTTTAATAAGAAGACCGTGAACCGCTATCTATATGCCTTTTCAAAAGATGCTCCAAAGAGTATTTCATCTGCACTTGCATAAAGAAGATAGAACACAGGTGGCAGGGAGGCGACCCCTGAACTGTAACCCGCCAGGATCCTCTGTCCATGGGATTCTCCAGGCAAGCATACTGGAGTGGGTTGCCGTTTCCTTCTCCAGGGGATCCTCCCCACCCAGAGACCGAACCTGCATCTCCTGCCTTGGTGGACTGATTCTTTACCACACGGTCCCCTGGGAAGACCTTTTCGGGCGGTACAAGATGCTGAAGTTGATCGTGAAATGGAAGACACTACAGAAAAGGGGAAAGCAGGAAGAACGTAAATCTGAAAGTATATCTGGGTCTCTGCAGAAAACAAAAAGATAGACACCAAAGCAATTCTTCCCCCTTGCTTTGAAACACTGACTCAGTTTAAGAAACAAAAGAGACAGATGGGAAAGAGGAAGAGGAAGAGGAAGTCAGTGGAAGGAGGGGAACACCGAGGGAATAGCAGGTGAAGGAAAAGGGAGGAACAGGGAAAGAAGGCCGATCACACTGGCTTGTGGAAATGCCAGATAAACGGATGAGTTGCCAGAAGAATAACAGATGAAACGGTCACAGTCGCTCTCAAAGACCCTCTACACTCAGCCTCTTGAACCTGACCTCCAGCCTGCAGCCTCCCTGTCCGGGTGGACTGCCCTCGGTCCCAGCCCCGTGACATCTGGGGGAAGCCCTGTAGGTAGCAGCGACCTTGTTCCCCCACTGGGTCTTCCATCAGCCGCCGGAGGGACAAGATCCACGTCCACGTCCGAGCCCAGGATGCATCGTCTCCTGAAATCAGCTCCAGGGAAGTCAGCTGCATTGAACAGGACAAGCTGAGCTTTCTACGGGCTGGCCTGGGACCCTCACCACCACATATGGAGCTGTTTTGGGAACTTGCACAGGAACTTTTGGAGTTCAGTCCATTCATAAGCTGAAGACCGCTCATCCTCGCCACAAACCTATTTGCCCAGTCCTGGGATGACAAGCACAGCAGCTGTGAAAGCTGCCTTTGATATGAACCTAATTGATTCCAAATATTTTCTCTGCGAGCCTAGGACTGGAACTTTGCAGTGGAGGCTGTTGGCTGGATCTTCTGGGACCCCACCTGCTGGAGGGTGTGAGCTGTTGTCCCCTTACAGCCTTTGGCCCGATGGTCAAGTGCAGACGTGGAGACGGTCCACCCGAGATAAAGTCACACGATAACCAGGCGGGTCTCTCGGGAGCCACGTGCTGCCTCCAAGCCAGGCGTGTCATTATTTCAGCCGTGTCAACACTCCTCCCCGCTCTGCCGCGCCACGATTTGGAGTGACTGATAAAAGTAACACAATTGCGTGTTTACTTGTCTAAACACAACTTGGAAAGTGTCAGGCTGTATCGCCGTGTTTAATTGCTACCAAAATAGGTGTGTGTCAAGTAAACAGTTATAGAGAAAAGGAAGTCATTGTTCAGAAAATGGATTAATTAGTATTTAATTGCTATAACTTGCAATTAATCCCTTAATATTAGGAACGCAAGCTTGTAACAAATTAGTGAGGCACAAAAGAAAAGCAACAAGGAAAGTGAGGTCCTTTGCCAAATCCATAATGCAGAGAACTCCCAGCCCCAACCCCACCCCGCAACCTTGACAGGGTCTGGCAAGGAACCTCAAGGTCTCTACTCTGGTCGAAACCCAAATTCTCTTTCTCACCTCAGAATATGTCATTTTAAATGGCTAAAACGAGACTCGGGATCCATTCTGATGACTCATTTGGAGGTGATGCAGGCAGGAGTGGGCGTCTTCAGCTCAGAGCACATCTGAAAATAATCGCTTTGCAGGGCTGCAAGCCCTAAATGTCCTCTGCCTCGCTCCGTGGGGGCTTCTGGCAGATCTGAAACCTCGGCTCAAACCAGGCATGTATTTGCTAACACATATCTGTCCAGGGGGCTGGGCATGGGCCTCAGTCACCCCTTGGAAGCCGGACCACCTTTAGGGTGAATGCAGTTCCGGCTCCTGGCCCGGCCCTGGAGACTCCGTGGGGCCCCTACCTGAGTCTCTGGGACCCAGTCGAGGCTGGAGCTGCCCAGTCCCCGGGGAGCTGAGGCCAAACGCTCCTCAGGTAATCAGAACCCCACACACGACGGATCCCTAGGCGTCCGCCACTCCCGCCCACCCCCATCCACCCACTGCCTGCTCTTAAAGGCCTCTCTGAATTGTCTGCTGTCAGCAAAACAAGTGTGTGCCCTGTGAGCCCGCAGACAACAAAGCCCCCAGCAGCATTTCAGGCGGGTGATGTCACCCAGGTAAAACTGTACTGACAAGCTTTTAATTAAAGTTTTCCCACACATCTTTCCATGGGTCCCCGGAGCGATTATTCATTATGTGCCTACTGCCAGCCAATTGTGAGTTGGGAGGGAAGTGTTTTATTTTCAAAGCTCTTGCTGACAGCTAGAGAACACTCTGTTATACAATCTGTTTACGTTTTCACACACACGCTCACGCACACACACACTCACACACACACGCACACGCACACACACGCACACACACGGTCTCGCTCAAGGGGAAGTGGCCATACAGGGTGTTTTCACGTGTGCGGCAGTAATGAAAGGCATCCGCGGTTGGGATAAGCAAGAGGCTGCGGGGAGCAGGTGGGTGGGCACAGCACAGCCCCTGTGCAGACTGTCCCCCCTCCCGGCCAGACCCCTCGCTGGTCGAGGAGAGACGTGCCTGGGAAGGCACGGGTCTGAGTGGGTGCAGGGACCCCGGGGCTGGGGCAGGGAGGCGCCTGGAGTCCCTCGAGTGTTACTAGCAGGAAGAGCGCCCTCGCTGTTGGCATCGAAGGGGGTGCCCCGTCTGGAGCCACAGGAGTAAGGCAGGCGTCTGTCAGCACCTGCGACGGGGCTCCAGCGCTCCAGGACTGAGGCCCGCAGAGGCCGGGGCACGGCGAGGCAGGCGGGACTCACTGGGGACGGGGCTCCCGGTGCCTGGTTCCTGCTGTGGCACTTCTGCGGAAAACTCAGGCCCGCGTCTCTGTGGCATCATCACGGGGACAAACTCTCCAAATCCTGGGGAGGGGGGAGGGAAGGAGGGGAGAGGGGAGGGGTGGGGAAGGGGAGGGAGGGGTGCCCCAGGCCCCTTGCCCTCCCATTGCGGCTCAACTGTGGAGCAGAAGCAGGATCGGGCTCCTCCACTCAAGCAGGCCGGGGCCCGCGATGCCCCCACGACGTCTCCCCCGGGATCTGCCTCCAGATGCCCAGAATGTCTTGGCAGAGACTCCAGCTAGGGTGCAGGCAGACCCCCCAGCCAGGCCCACAACAGGCCCCGCCAGCACTTCCTGCTCGTGGCCCTTCTGCTCTTGAAATCATCAGCGAGCTGGGAAGAGAAAACGTGTGCATATATATGCGGCCATCTGGAAAACCGTCCCCTCTCCCGGTGCAGAAGTGAGAGGCGGTGTGGGGACCGCCGCTGCGGGCCCACGGAGGCGCCTTCATGGACCGGAACTCGCTCTGACACCGTCGCCTGGCCAGGCTGTACCCTGTGCTGTTTCTCACATTCCTGGACCACGGATGCTTGGAGGGGCTCGGGATGCACCAGGGCGAGTGATGGCCGTGCCTCAACCACCCTGGCCTCCTCTGTCATCCCCCCGGGAGCCTGACTCCCATTGAGCCCGAGAAGTCAACCAGTGAGTTAAAGACAACCTCTGACTCACACGGGCACGGTGGGGAACAGGGTCCGGATTCCCAGCATCACTGCGAAGACAGAGGGGTGTCCTTTGCCGCACACGACACCCCCCAGCGGGGTCAGAAGTCCTCCAGGGTCCGGCGTCCTGCTTCCAGGCGCCGGGCGGAGGTGCAGAAGCGAGGCGGGGTGGCTGGCCGGGGGGGACTCCTGCCCTCGGCTTGGGCTCCAGCCTGCACTGAGGGGGCCACGGTCAGCCGCAGAAGCCGCTCCTGGAACCGTCCAACCAGCGCGCGCCGCCTCGAGGCCTGGTGGTGGTGCCGAGGTCACAGCCCCGCGCGGGACACGCTGGTCCTGCCCTCCTCGCGTCCGGCGGCGGCTGCATACCTTGAAAGGAGCGCAGAGGACACAGGAGATGCTGGAACGTGGAGAAGGGACTTAGCGGCAAAGGGGAAGGCAGGGAAGGCTCCAGCCAAGTCGCCAAGACCAGGGAGAGAGAGAGAAAGAGGGAGCGTGGAGACAGACAGACAGAGCCCGCCAGTGCCAGGGTTGAGCTCTGCATTTGAGGCTGAGTCCTTGCGGAGAACAGCAGTGGAAGGAGGGGCCTGAGACCCCGAGACTGGACGGAAGGGCGGGCCTGAGTCCCCAGCACACTCCAGGGCATCTGGCTTTGTCAGAGGAGAGGCTGGAGCCCCGAAAGGTTGTGAGCAAGAGGGGCCACAGTCCACTCCATGTTAGAGAGAGCTGCCCGGTGGCTGGGCAGAGGCTGGGTGCGGCAGGGGCGTGGAGGAGGAGGGGGCCCTCGGGACACTCGCCAGCCCTGCCCCGCATGGGAGGGGTCCTCCGAGGCCCCGCAGCCAGTGGGGACGCAGAAGGGTGAGCACAGGTCCTCACAGTCTGTCACACGAGCCGCATGGCGGGAACATGTGTGTAAACACATGGGTGGGTGGACGGATTCCATTAATGAACGAGCAGAGAGTCATTTGCCCTCAGCTATCTGGCAGTTTCATTATTTGGAATTGGTTCAGTTAATCTAGTTTGGCATAATGCATGAGGCAATTTATGAAGGGGGGAGAAAAGGCGCGAAAGTCTCTGCTGCTCCTCCCATCCGGCTGGGGGCTGCAAGCCCCCTCCTCTCCCACCCTCAGCAGCCAGCATCCGCCCCACCCTGCGCAGCATCAGACACACGTGTTCCACGTCCGAGGCTGCTGTAAAACACACAGCCCAGCTTCGGCTTGCCCTTCTGAGCCCTGGAGTTGGAGAGTCTGCTGTGCTCAGGAAGTTCAGCCACGTGGACGCATCCTGGCTGACCGCTCCAGCACCAGACAACTTTTCTGATATTTTGCTCAAATCATTCCCCCCCCAACCCCCATTCTATGGGTCAGAACAAACTTTGTGTGTTTCCTTCCAGATATTGCAAATCAGAGACACACTGCCTCCTCAGTGGCCTCCTTAAATTCCTAACTCCCTGAGTATACTAGCAGATTATAATGGTCATTTTTGCCATCAAGTTCTGGGTGACTTGCTTGTGTCGGTAGGAATGAGAACAGAATTTGGCAGCTGAAAGTGAGACGCCACCATCATGTAAACTTAAGATATGCTGGCTTCAGGGCCTTGAGGACATTGTCGGCAGAAGACAGAACTGTGTCATAAGAAGCGTCAATGAGAACTCAATTAAAAGGGAGGAAAAAGTTCTTAGAGGAAAGAAGTGGCAATTCGGTGGTGGAAATTTTAGCAAAATTATTGCCTGAAATAATGTATGCAATAAAATGGAAGATTTGTCTGCAGAAATGTTTAATCAGAACGTTGAAATTGTCAGCTGTCATAGACGAACATCGTAAGGGAAGGAGAAAAAACAGTGAGCTACAGACGGGATTACTCAGTTTTGAAGGATTTAGAGGAAAAACAAACAGGCAGGGCTTGCCGGCCTTGAACATATAAAGGCCAGAGAAAGGCTTGAGGCAGTGATTCATGGCTCTTTCAAACTAGCCCATCTTCTCAAAATCTCAAGGCACAGACCCAGCTCGTCAAACAACAGGGTTTCTAAGAATCTTCAAGCTGTTTTCCACACTGTGCTCAAAGGGAGCTCAGGTTAGAGGACTTACCTTGAAAATGTGGAGGACGTGACGTTGATTAAACGAGTGAATTCAAAGTGATACAAAAGAAACCCACAGCATTTTTAAAGAAATTGTGTCAAGTTGAACTGAAATGGCACATACAAAGGAGAGTGTTTCGGAAGGACAATATTTGACATCAGGGAGCAGTTGATCAGGCTGTTCAGTTACAAGCGCAGGTCCCTTTCTCATAGAAAAGGACCAGTGACTCCTCTGTGCGCAGGTCTAGGGCTTTCCTGGCGGCTCAGCCGGTAAAGAGTCCACCTGCAACGCGGGAGACCTGGCTGCCATCCCTGGGTTGGGAAGATCCCCTGGAGAAGGGAACAGCTACCCACTCCAGGATTCTGGCCTGGAGAATTCCGTGGACTGTAGAGTCCATGGCGGGGCAAAGAGTCGGACACGACTGAGCAGCTTTCGCTTCACTTTCTACAAGGAACCACACACACAGCTCTCATCCTCACGAGGAGGCTGACCCTGCGCTTGGTCTGGACGTATTTTGCACAAGAGAAGACTATAAACAGCTTGTGACCAGAGAACTGACTGTAATTTTTTTTAAGGAAAATGAATATGAATTTCTTTGACAGTCCTTCAGATATGGGGTCTTTGTCCTGTCTTCTTAAATCTGGGAAGACTTGTGGTGGTTTTAACTAAGAACACAGCAGAAAAGACACCTGGGTTCCTGAGGCTAGTCCCTGGGGATGACCCAGGCTTTTCCTGGCTCCCGGAACGCTCAGGATGGACCCTGGGCCACCGACAAGGAGCCCTGGGGCCTGCAGTCTGCCGTACCATGAGGAAGCCCGAATCACACGGGAGGTCACAGCACCTGGTCTACAGTCCCAGCCGAGATGCGTGGGCAACGCGCTCTGCAATTTCAGCTGCGAGCCAAGGCACAGAGGCCGGCCGGCAGACTCAGGCAGAGGCCAGGAAGCCTGCAGAGGCAGCGGGCGTGCTCTCCCGGGACCTTCGTCCAGACTCTGGGCTCCGGAACCGTGAGAGCCTCTGCCGAGCACTCGGTCAGGGCGGAGCAGGTCTGTGTCCACCGCCCGCTCGGCCAGGACAGTGCCCCGGTGACCGCCCGTCACAGACCCAGAGGCCGTCCTCCCGGAGCACTGGCACCCAGGCTGGCTCTGGGGCTCGGGGCCACAATGCTCCCCAGACTGCCGGGCACGCTGGAGACGACGAGACCCCATCCCTCCCGCGCGCAGATCTCACCTCCAGGCTCCATCGCCCAAGCAGACACTCACTTCTTGTCTTCAGTCAGTCACTGAGGCACGTCCGGGAACCCCGTGAACAGTATAAAAAGGCAGAAAGACGCTCACTCACCAGGGCCTCGTGGCACTCCGCAGGGGGGCTCTCCTAGGGCGAGCCCCCCGCACGCAGACTGGAGAGCCCCTCGGGGCCCCTCTGGGATTTCTTCCTTCAGCCTTGCCCTCTGTCCCTCCCTCCCTCCCATCTTTCTGTCTGTCTTTCTTAATGTTCCTTAGAAGCCCTTGAGACATGCAGATGGAGTTTGGGGGACGCACTCCCCTTGCGACCGTGGGAGGCGGACTGGCCTCTCGCTCCAGGAGCGGACGCTGGACCACCAGCCGTGTGGCCTCCTCCCTCGGTCCCTTCGTCTGTGCTGTTTCTCCTGTCTTCAGGTGACCTCGGCGAGCCCAGAGGCGTGACGGGTGTGAACAGCCACACTGTCAAGGAAATGGTCGGCTCTGACGTTACTGGGTTCACCCAGGACTCACAGCTCCAGGAGGCGCTGGTCCCGGAGCCCCGCGTGTCCAGAGGACACGTCCGTCCCCGCACATACAGCCGCGGCGGAACGCCGGGCCTCCGCCCCCGCTGTCTGCCCCCCTAGCAGCATCGTGAGAAAGAATCAGCCATAAAATAATAGAGAAGGCTTTCCCGAGAACCACAAGGCAGAGGACACTGATGGGGAATGCCACCTTCAAGGTGCAGCCGCTGAGAGATTGCGACCACCGCCATCCGTGGGAGGGGAGCCAGTCTGGGGCTGCAGAGGACCTCCCTCCCATGCCCCGCCGGCGGCCCCGGCCCCGAAGGCCTGAGTTGTGAAGTGGAGGCACACGCTGGCTCGAGACGGAGAGCGGCCCTGCCTGACACCCCACTCCCCAGCACCCTGACCTTGCAGCCTTCCCTGTGGCCTCATCACAGCTGCAGTGGGGGGTTTCCCGGGGTCCAGGTGAGAGAGACGTCTCAGGTGTGAGATGCAGAGGCCTGAAGACCCTGACCCCACGGACACAGCCTCAGCCTGTGTCCACCCAGCATGGCCGCCAACAGGGGTCTGCGGGGAGCCCTGGGCGCCAGATGTAGGAAGGTCACCACAAGGGGATGGCCTGGACTTCTGCTCTTGGGGAGGAAGCTACTGAGACAGGTTTCCTCACCAAGGAGTCTTCTGGTCTTGTTTTATTCGCTTGCTGGTTTTGTGGGGAGGGGTTTCCCTGGTGGCTCAGAAGGTAAAGAATCTATCTGCAATGCAGAAGATGTAGGTTGGATCCCTGAGTCAGGAAGATCCCCTGGAGAAGGAAATGTCATCCCACTCCTGTATTCTTGCCTGGAGAATCCCATGGACAGATGTGCCTGGTGGGCTACAGTCCATGGAGTCGCAAAGAGTTGAGACACGACTGAGCGCCTAACACTTTTGCTTTTGTGGGGAGAGTTGCTTTTCTCCTTTTTCTTGCTTCCTGCATGATTACTGGGATCCAAGTGAAGCCACCTTTCGGGTTGCCCCGTTATTCATTATACAGATGCCTCCCAAGTTTGCACAGGTGTGTGAATCACTTCGCAGGCACTCAGACTTTCAAAACTGTCCTTCCTAATGCACTCGGCAGTGGGTACCAACCAGTGATAAACAGTGTTGCTCCAGCGGTCTCGGAGTAGAATGACGTCGTGGAGAGAAACTCAGCCCTGCGAGGTGAGGAGAGCATCCTGGGAGGAGGGAGGGTGTCCAGAGCCCCGGGAAGATGGGCGGGACCATGTGTGGCCGTGGACTTGCCTGCAGGCAGTCGGCTGCGCTGGGTCAGGTCGGGCTGGGAGCGGCGCAGCTGGGCTGCTGGAGCACGCCCTGAGCTTGTGTGTGTGAGTTCCCTTCAGAACTGTCTGACCTTTGCCACCCCTGGACTGTAGCCCGCCAGGCTCCTCTGTCCATGGGGTTCTCCAGGCAAGGATACTGGAGCATGTTGCCATCTCCTCCTTCAGGGCATCTTCTCGACCCAGGGATGGATCCCATGTATCCTTCACTAGCCAGCAGATTCTTTACCACTAGCACCACCTGGGAAGCCTGCAGGGCCTGACACTGACCAGAAATTATTCCCTCCCATTTCCATTACAGAGTCTTTTGCATTGACACGTAAGACGGGCACACAGGAAGGAATAATAAGGTGAGAGCCCCCAGAGGACGGCTGGTCAGCAGCTCCCCTTCTGTGTGGGCAGTCTCTCCCTCATCCATGTCTGGTGAGGACCCCGGGCTGTCCAAGGGAAGACCGTGGTGGGGCAGGCGCTCCCCCCGGCTCATGCGGCTGGCAGATGTGTGGGGGGCTTTGATAACTGGGAAACCCTGAAACAGGCTGTGGAGGGAAATTATCTGCAGCTGTGTTGCAGGGGGGCAAGCCCAGGGCTGGCCAATAAATTAGTCAAAATTACATTTCCCCAGATCAGCCTTCTGAAGTATAAATTATGGCGCTGGGCGCGCGATCTATACTTCCCTAAGTCTTCAAAGGCAAAGCACCCAGAGTCCTGGGTGTTCTCGACAAATCTGTTTCTTCCCTGACAGTGCTTGCAGGAGAGCTGAGATGCGTTCCGGCAGCTTACCAGTGGGTGGAGGAGCATTTAGGCAAGAGCGAGGGCCCACAGGGATGCCTGGGAGCGGAGCTGAGGGCTTGCTGCCCCGGGTCCAGAGGGCAGACCCGCCCCTGCTCCCGGGGGCACCAGCCCTGCTGGGCCTGGAGGTCCTGTGTGGTCCCTGCATGCCTCTTTGCTCGGGGAACGCCGGTCCTCAAGGCATGAAACCCTGTGTGTATCTGATGACCCTGACATCACTACGGTGAACACAGAGATTCCATTTTCACTAACTGCCGCTTTAAACGAGAGGAAAGCCCCACCACAAAGAATCCTGGGTCAGATCCCCAGCCATGCGGAGACGCCCCCGGAACGAAGCCAAGGGACGCTGGTCTCTGCTGGGCACAGGACGCTCCCGAGCGCTGACTCCTCAGCCAACAAGCATGTCCGCTTTCTCAAGGGATTCCCAAGACAAAAAGCAGAACCAGCCCGAAGGAAATGTTTGAGGAAACACACAAGACGTTTCTTGGAAACTGGGTTTGAAGAGGTGTGTTGAATTTCTGCCCTTCAAATCATGTGGGTCGGTTTATTAGAAAACAGCTAACATATTGATAATCCATCCGTCATGTCCGACTCTGTGACCCCGTGGACTGTAGCTCAACAGGCTCCTCTGTCCACGGGATTCTGCAGGCAAGGGTACTGGAGTGGGCTGCCATTTCCTTCTCAGCGGTCTTCCCAACCCAGGGATCAAACAGGAATTTCCTGCACTGAAGGAGGAGATTTTTCCGTCTGAGCCATAATGCATCTGTAAGATGGACAAGCAAGAAGTAAAACACACCTCCTTTTTCCACTCGGCTCTCACTCGCTCCCCCTGGAGATGCGCTTGGCCCTGCAGGGGCGAGGGTGCCAAGTGCCCTGGGGGGCTGCGGGGACGCCTGCCTGACGTGGGGGGCTCTCACGGCAGCGGCTCCTCCTCCGACTCCAGCGCGAGGCACCATTCAGCGCCACCTCACTGCAGGGGCTCGCCCGGCGTTCCTCCAAGAGCTACGCCCACTGCGACTTCAGGGCGCGAGCACCACCGTCCGGGCCGCTGTGACGACGTGCCCACGCCAGGGGCTGGTACACAGTGGAACGTACTGCTCACGGTTCTGAGGCTGGGCGTCCACGCTCAAGGTGCCAGCAGGCTGTGTTGGGCTCCGAGGAGACACGGCCCAGCTTCCTGGCCCCCCGATGTGCCGCAGGGCGCAGGGCTCTGAGCCTAGTCCTTGTGAGAAGGCAGGGAGGAGGGACCACCCTGGCGGTGAAGGCAGCTGACTCCGTCCACACTCAGCACTGCAGCCCCCCGCCCCCGCCGTGCCTGAGGCTCGTCGGCCTGCTGGGGGTGTCCAGCTGACCGGGGCCCTCTCCTCCGCTGGGGACACCAGTTCCTTCTCTGAGTCGCCCCGATGGCTGCCTCTTCTTCACCGACCCTGGCCCTGTGGGAGTGTCTGGTGTGTCCTGGCACCTCCTGGCAGGCCTGCGGTGTGACCTGGCATCTGCTGAGGGCCTGGCCAGAGGAGGGCAGGGGCCCCGGAAGCAGCAGGAAGGAATGGGGTGCAGAAGGGGACCAGGGCCGGCTGTGGGGGGTCTGGGCTGCCTCCGAGGGCCCTAGAGTTTCCCGAGAACCCGGCCCCTGGGAGACCCTCGGTGGCACCTGGCAAGGGTTTCCCACATGAAGACAGGAGCCCCCCCCACCAGGCCGCCCACCGCAGGACAGCCAGCCCAGGGGCGCCCAGGCCCTCTCCCCCACCCCTGCCCCGGGGCTGATGGCTCCACCCACCCCTGCCCTCACCCCTGCCCCTGGGCTGACGGACTCGTTCACCGCGGGCCCCCAGCAGATCGAGCCATGGCCGGGGACCTCAGGGAGAAGGAAGGGTCAGAGAGGGCCAGCTGGGCCAGTTTCTGGGGACCTCACGGCCCGAGCTCCTGCCCCCCCATCCAACCTGCCTCACCCCCACCCCGAGCACAGCCTGCTCCACCCTGAAGGCTTTCCCTCCCCCGGGGCCTTTGCGTGTGCCTGGAAAGGAGGGAAGTCGTCCCCTGCTTCCGCCCCCTTCCTCATCTCTAACCAAGCCTCCCGCCCAGCACCAGCTCCGCCTGATGATACACGGGGAGCCCCTCTTTGGGGATTTGCTTCCGGAGCCCACCTTGGCCAGGGCTGCCTCCCGCCCTGCCCTCCTAGTGCGGGGCGCTGAGAGGCAGGCACGTGGCTGCCGTGACCCTCAGGCACCAGGCAGCTATCAGAGGCTGGAAGGCCGGTCACGCATTTAGACACCTTTCGTCTGGACCAGCAGAGCCGCCCCAGCTCACCCCCACCCGCCTGCCCTCCACGCACGCGAGGGGCACTCACGGGCGGGGCCTTGGGACCCCCGCGTCACCCCCTCACATCAACCTGCCCTCAGGGTTAAAATGTTTGGCGGCTGCCCCCTGACCCTGCCTGTTGCTGATTATTGTCTCCTCCTCCAGGAAGCCTTCTCTGCCTTCCCCAGGCCTAGCAGGCCAGAGCAACCTTTGCTGCTGTCCAGGCGCTGCACCCGGGTGTTTCTCAGCCCTCGGGGCAGGGCCGCTTCCTCTTCCTGCCCTGAGCTTCTGGAGGGAAGGAACACAGGCTGTCTGTCTGAAGCTGGAGATGCACTCATTCACTCACTCATTCACTCATTCACTCACTCACTCAGTCACTCACTCATTCACTCACTCACTCATTCACTCACTCATGCACTCATTCACTCATTCACTCACTCACTCACACATTCACTCACTCACTCACTAATACATTCATTCACTCACTCATTCACTCACTCAGTCACTCAGTCACTCACTCAGTCACTCAGTCATTCACTCATTCACTCACTCACTCACTCACCCATTCTCTAATGCACTCATTCACTAATGCACTCACTCACTCACACATTCACTCACTCACTCACTAATACATTCATTCACTCAGTCATTCACTCACTCACTCATTCACTCATTCACTCACTCACTCACTCACTCAGTTACTCAGTCACTCAACTAATACATTCATTCATTCACTCATTCACTCATTCACTCATTCACTCACTCATCACTCATTCATTCACTCACTCACTCATCACTCACTCATCATTCATTCATTCATTCAATCACTCATTCATTCATTCACTCATTCACTCACTCACACACTCATTCACTCAGTCACTCACTCATTCACTCATTCATTCATTCACTCACTCGCTCATTCACTAATGCATTTATTTACTCAGTCATTCACTCACTCATCACTCATTCACTCACTCACTCATTTGCTCACTCATCACTCACTCGTCATTCATTCATTCACCAACTCACTCATTCACTAATGCATTTATTTACTCACTCATTCACTCACTCATCACTCACTCATTCACTCACTCATTCACTCAGTCACTCATTCACTCACTCGCACTCACTCATTCACCTGGGACGTGTCCGTCACACAGGACCCCTGTACCAGGGCTGAGAAGGAGCGGTGATGAGTCGGGTAAGGTGCCCGCCAGGAGCCCACACAGGATGGGGGGACCTATCCAAGGAGGCACCCAGTCTAAAGTCCAAGGACAAGACACCCTGCACGAGTTATCTAGAAGTGCTCCAGCTTCAGCTTGAGGATGACCTGATCTTAAACGCAAACTTCTAAGATGGACGAAAGCAGGCTTCACATAGACTCTGACCTCGTTGACATTAAAGGCACAGACAGTGAGCATCTTTACTGTGCTGGTAACACACACGGCGCCTTTGCAGACACAAGCAGATCAGGGGGCATTTGCTGAGGGCCTTTCCACCAGCCAGTGTCCTGACGAGCATCCACCTGTACCCCGTCCTGCTGTCAGCCTGGAGGGTGGCTGAAGACAGCGCTGTCTCCCCAGGGCCTTGTGCACGGCCACCTGGGTCGTGGGAGGAGAATCCAGCCCCTCCCAGGTCTCCTGTGTGTCCCGGGGTCTCAGGCGTCAGGCTGGCCTCAGGGATGGAGCTGGGTGGCCCCCTAACTCAGTACTTGTGTCTTTTGCAAAAAGAGCTGGGCCACAGGATTTTCTGTGTAACACACATGGAGCCTCAGAAATCAGACTGCCCTCGTATTTGTAAAGCCCCTCTGTGTCCCCATGGCAGCATCTGACAGCTCTCGGGAGCCGGGCCTTGGAAAGAGCAAGACCCCGAAGCTTGTTGAAGCCGAGCCGCGCCAGCCCGTCCATGGGGACCTGGCCGGGGGGTCTTTCAGACAAGCCTGTTGGAGTCCCCCAGGGATTGTATTGGGCATGCGGCCGCCAGGCTGTTCTGCCCCATTGCTTCCTGGCGAAATGAAAATACTAATAATTCCTAAGGCTTCAGACTCTGCCTCCCAAAGTACTTTTCCAGGAGCACGCTTTGAAAGAACACCATAGAAAATATGGTCCCGGTGACACCGAACTTCAGACATCCTCATGATTTAGGGGGCGAGACCACGAAGGGGATCCTTCAAGGATTTTTTTGTTTCTGAAATTTCAGAAGCAAGAAAACACACCTTTGGGCCTGAGCCTATACTGTCAGCAAAGTTCCTCCGAGCTTTGCTTGGCTGGTGCCCATTCTGAGAAAAAAAGAGTGTGGGTTGTGGAGGCCTGGCTGTCTGCAAGTATCCCCATCCTAAGTGGGGGAAGGGAGGAGCTAGAGACGATGTCTGAAGTGTAAAGTCTTGTACAAAAGTCTCTGGATAAAGCACAGATGAAGAGAGAAGGTTCTGGAAGGTTGTAGAGAAGGTTCTAGGGGAAGCGAGTCCTCCGGGTATGTGAAGGTTCTGGAATGATTCGCCCAAACACACCTGTATGTGCTGGGAGCTTATCGAACCCCTACTCTCCCCTTAGTCCCAGGCTCTCGGGAGGGCGTGTGCCTAGACGGAGGTCCGTCCTGTGACCGGGACCACTTCTATACATGAGGCTCCTGGGCTCCCCGGGGAGGGACGCAGAGCCGGCTCCTTGCAGCTCGCTCACTCCAGGCTTGATGACACCCGCACCACGTGCTGCTCAGACCAGTAGACCTCCGTCTTTTCTGAGGGGTGATTCGAAGCTAGCAGCTACTCATGTGATGCAGAATGCCTCGTGCTGCTCCAGAGATAGACCTTAAGCTGCAAAATGGAAGAGGAGGGATGGGGACCCCGGGCTTCCTTGAACACAGCCGTGATTTTGCGAGTCAACTCACAAACAGTCCCAGAGAGCTGGAGAGGTTGAAGACGGCGACTGATCCAGACTCTTGCTTCCACCCACGAATCCTGGGTATCACCATGTTTAGGGGGGCAGATGTCTCTAATAGCTCCCTCTTGCTTTCCTGGGAAATCTGGCATTAAACAATAAAAAAAAAAAACCTGATTTCTTTCAAGAAAGTTGGGCAGACAAATACACAGTGGGTCACATCGTTTCAAGACTTCCCTGGAACAAGCAGACAGCTTTGCACTGTGTCCAGAGAATAAAGCATAGAGCTAACCGCTTTGTTGGGGGGCAGTGGGCACACGCCTTCCTCCCCACGTCCAGGCAGACCCGGAGCCCTTGGTTGCAAACCCTCCCAGTTGCCAGAAGCGACGCGAAGCCTGCTGACGCCTCCCTGCAGAGCTGCCAGGCCCGCCTGACAGTGATATGGTATCTCCTGCAGAAGGAGACAGGACGATGCCCCAGATTAATACTTTGCCTTTTTAATCTATTAATCTACCACCTTTGGGACATGATTGCAAATCCACTCCAGAGCAAAGTGACTGAAAATCACTCCAGTCTGACAGGTTTAAAAGATCACAAGTGAAATGTGTTAAGAAGGTCTCAACCCATCGATACGGTGTGAGGACGCCTCTCTGGAAGCCTCCCGGGCAGGGCGATGCTTCTACTCCGTCCTGTTGGGAGCGTCCCAAGCAGACAAGCCTGAGCCAGCCAGGAAATGGTGCTATTAGATGGGGTAACGGGGTGAGTATGTGTTCTGAGCGGAGGATGTGTATCACCGATGTTGTTCAGAGACCCTCGGAGTTCCTGGAGGAGACGTCCCTCGTTTCTGCTGGGGTGGGCCCTGGTCACTTAAAGAGGGGAGGGGAATACAGGCCAGAAACATAATGGATGGAGCCTCTGGGGTTTTTTTTTTGTTTTTTTTAAGTTTCTTTTTTTGATGCCACCGAAGGAAAGTGTGTCTGTATTTTTAAGACCAACCACTGAGTCCGCGTTTCCCCGGTCAGTCTCTGTGCTCACCAGCCCAGGTAACCACGGCAGCCAGGAATGGCCCCCGAACGGGCTCCACAGGCCTCTCTCCATGAGCATGACACTAAGGTGGTGCCCAGGCCACAGACGTCCCCGGCCAGCCCGTCGCCAGCACGGGACGATAAGTCCCAGCACTCAGCCTCCCCAGTAGCGAAGAGGACAGAGGAGGGACAGACCTTGCTTCCCCCACTGGTCAGGCATCCACAGCGCACATCTCGCCATTTGGAGGCACCTGTTCTGACCACACCAGTGTGAAGGGAAATGTCAGTCCCTTATCGGGCAACCCTATGGACCGTAGCCCACCAGGCTCCTCTGTTCATGAAATTCTCCAGGCAAGGGCACTGGAGTGGGTCACTATTTCCTTCTCCAGGGGATCTTCCCGACCCAGGGATGGAGCCCAGGGTCTCCCATATCACAGGCAGATTCTTGACTGTGACATCCAGGAGTGGCCTGCCTGTGGCGGACAAGGAGGAGGAGGCACCGTGGGGGGTCCCTGGGAGAGCAGCGAGGTGGTGTGAAGAAGGGGAGACCCCAGGACGGTCCACGGCCAAGGGCAGGGGTGGGGGGCTCGGCCTTTGGACGGCGGGGCGACAGGGTGGGCTCGAGCAGCCGAGGTGTCCTGTCGTGGGGGCCGACATCACGCGTGGACCCCGCTCCAGAATCCAGGGGAGGAAGGGAGGAAGCCTGAGGGGCTTGGGGCGGGGCGGGGCCGGGAGGCGGTGGAGGGCGGGGGCTGGTGCGCACAGGCCGGAGACCCCCAGCAAGCGCGTGCGGCCAGCGCGGAGGGGCGGAAGGGCAGGGGGTCCCCAGCAGAGAGGACCCGGGGCCCTCGAGGAGGCTGGAGCAGACGCCGGGATGCCACCGTGCAAGGGGCCCCGTCCCGGCTGAGCCTCCTGCCGACGGCTCTCCTCTGTGCGAGGAGCCGCCTGCAGTCACTGCGGCGGGACCCGGCGTGTTCGTGGGGGCAGAGCGGGGGAAGGCGTTCAGATGCCGTCTCGAAGTGTCAGCAGGACACGGGCTGCAGCTGCTCCGCCTGGGGCCTGTCTGTCCCCTTCATCAGTCTCAGTCCCTCTGTCATTCCCAAAACAACTAAAGCAAACACACGGTAAGAGCGAAACCAGAAGTCTCTCTCTGTCCTTTTCAGGTCCAGACGGTAAAGAACCTGCCTGCAGTGCAGGAGGCCGGGTTCGATCCCCGGGTGGGGAAGACCCCCTGGAGGAGGGCAGGGGAACCCACTGCAGTGTTCTCCCTGCAGAGTCCCGTGGACAGGGGAGCCTGGCGGGCTGCAGTCTGCGGGGTCGCAAGAGCCGGACACAATTTAGTGACTAGTTCATTTCAGTTCAGTTGCTCAGCCGTGTCCGACCCTTTGTGACCCCATGGACTGCAGCACGCCAGGCCTCCCTGTCCATCACCAACTCCCGGAGTTGAGTCAAACTCATGCCCATCGAGTCGGTGATGCCATCCAACCATCTCATCCTCTGTCGTCCCCTCCTCCTCCTGCCCCCAATCCCTCCCAGCATCAGGGTCTTTTCAAATGAGTCAGCTCTTCGCATGAGGTGGCCAAAGTATTGGAGTTTCAGCTTCAGCATCAGTCCTTCCAATGAACACCCAGGACTGATTTCCTTCATGATAGACTGGTTCGATCTCCTTGCAGTCCAAGGGACTCTCAAGAGTCTTCTCCAACACCACAGTTCAAAAGTATCAATTCTTCGGCTCTCAGCTTTCTTCACAGTCCAACTCTCACATCCATACATGACCACTGGAAAACCATAGCCTTGACTAGACGGACCTTCGTTGGTAAAGCAATGTCTCTGTCTGCTTTTTAATATGCTATCAACCACCACCAATTAGCATGCATCATAAATAAATACATATTCAAGTTTAGTTACGTTCAGGATAAGTTTATGATTATAAATACACTCATTTATTATCAAAAAATTGAAAAATGAAATAAAAAGACCTGTGTGATTTGACTAATCTGTAACTATCATGCTTTGGATATTCCATTTCAGTCTTTCTCTATAGGCATATATTTTTAATAAAATTCAGTTTCCTTATAGTTTATATCGTTTCATGGTGTGTTCCTTTTATTTCCTCCACACACACAAAAATCATATGATTGACCTTCTGCCCATTATCTTTCACTTAAAAAAAGCCTTTGGCATTTTGGTCTTTTGCCGTCAGAGCCGTGTTTAGTCGCCTTGTCCTTTTTCCAGGAAACGGCAGAGCATCTTTCTTCTGCCTTCAGTTTTTCACGTGGCTACTTTAAATTCAGAAGCGTGTAAATTAGTATTTTATTGCTGGAGTGAGAAACTGCAATCATTTGAATCCCTCCATACAAGGTAACTGTTTTGCTGTTTCTCCACACCCTAAATTTTCTAGGCAAAATTTGAGGGTTGAGACACGTATCACCCGCCTTTGAACGCCTGGGCTCTCCACTTCATTCTGCTGGTTACCACCTCGCCAGCATCTTTCTGGATGAGCCTGATGTGTGTTCTAAGACTCTCTGCCAAGCCGGGGTCTGTCCCCCACATTCTGTTTTGCTTCAGCTCCCAGCCTGCCTGTCCCTCCTTACGTGGTAGATCTTACCTTTTCCCGGAGGCCGTGCTCTCTGAGCCCTGTCGGTCTGGGTGGCTTGTCTGTGTGGATGGAAGCTTTCAGCTGCAGTGACAAAAGGCCCTTCTCCAACAGGCTGGAGCAGCAGGAGACAGATGACCCGGCGCTGGACGGAGGCCTTGACGGGGGCCACGGATGCCCAGGTGTGCGGTGCGTCTGGTTCTGTGACATGGAGCGTCGGTGCCATCCTAGGCTGGAAGCCCTCATGGTCAGAGCAAGGCTGCCAGTGCCCAGCAGGACTTCATCCCGCTTCCCTCCAGACAGAGAGAGGCTCCATGTCACGCTAAGTGTTTTCCCAGCTACTTCCACAAACCTCTTCTGAGCTCTCACCGCCAGCCCTCATTCCTCCATGGGGTCAGGTTCAGCGGCGGACGTGCTCAGTCCTAGAGAGGCCAGGCCTCCAGACGGCCAAGGCTCTTGGCCACACAAGAGAGGCCTAGGGAGAGCCTGGTGATCTGGAACGTGTGAGTGGGGAACAGCCACACCCCGAGGACAGACCAGTGTTGACTTTCTCCATACGCAATGGGTTATGGGGTTCATGATGCTGGAACAAATGTGTTTCCTTGAAATAGTAACATCTGCTGCATCTCTGTAATTAAAGTAATAATAACAATTGAACTGCAAACACTACTCTTGCCTGGAAGATTCCAAGCATTTAAAGTTTCCTTTCTCAAGAGAAGAAAATGTTCTTTAATTTTAGTTCTAACTATGCTTCTCTTTTCGTTGTCCTGGCTTTTCCTATGAGGAGAGTTATTAATCTTAGTGTAGATTCCTTCTCTGCCTTATTTTCCTTGACAAAGAACAAAGCAGTTGGTTTCATTTATTCTGTGTATTAGAGGAAAAAAAAACATTTCTTATTGGAAATAATACCAGAATTATACCAGAGCCAGCAGTTTTATTACAGAACCAGTACTAGAGGCTTTACAGATGAAGACACATGGCCGTCACCGAGAGAAACATTAACAGTCTACCGCGGATCTTTTGGTCTCTTTTCTATATGATACACCTCAGGTCACAGGATAAACAGCCATGAAACACTTCCTGGAAACCTGTTATGTTGGCCTCTAAAGCCACAGAGTGCTGCGCTTAAAGGCTAATTGAATCGGCCGCTGTTTCCCCTGGGCTGACATCTGTTTGATCTACATCTGTCCCTGTTTTAAGGTTGCCTCTTATTGCCTTTGAGATGGGCCCATGGTTTTGCCATGTGGTGCGTGTCTTGCTGCAACATCAGCTGGCACTCTGCCCAGAGTCCGCCGCATCCCCACTCCATCCCCAGTCCTCTCCTGAGTGACCACCGGTTCCTGTGGACCCTTCCTCTGTTCCCATTTTACCAAAGAAGAGGTAGGTTGACCTTCTTATTTCATCTTCTCCCTGACCCAGAAGACTACCGGCTACACAGGCAGCATCCTCGCCCCACGCCTTTGACCTCATAGCATCCTGCATCCCGGGATAGGTGCTCCGTCTCCTGCCCGTGGACGGGGGGTCCCCGACCCCTCTTCACCGTGTGGCTGCTGCAGTTTACAATCCCCTTCTCCCCGATGGGCTCCCTGCGTTCGCTTTCCCCAGCTCTGTAGCAAACCACCACAGGCTAAGGGGCTTCAGACCCCGGAAATGTGCTCTCTCCCAGCTCTGGGGCCAGAGTCTGACATTAAGGGGGCAGCAGCGCTGTGCTCCCTCCAAGGTTCCAGACGGGGCTGGGGTCCTTCCTGCCTCTTCCAGCCTCTGGGGCCCACCACTCCACCCTCCGACACTGTCGTCACAGGACCTCCTCCTCTCTGTCCCTCTTTTCCAGTGTCTGTCTAACCTCCCTCTTAGAGGACACCTGTCATTGGATTCAGGGCCCACCAGGTAATCCAGGACAGGTTTCTCATCCAAAAATCCTCAGTCACATCTTCAAAGACCCTTCTTCAAGTAAGGCTCCATTCCCAGGTCCGAGTGTCAGATGCAGACTCGGTCCCCTGGAGGCCCCCGTTCAGCCCACTGTACCCGGGACTTGCCTTCTTTCCCTGATGCTGCTTCTGGCTGTGCAGATAAACCCTGGGTGTGGTTTCTAGGGGAGCTTCTGAGAGCTGGAGGGTGACTACCCAGGAGGTTTTGCCAGATTTCATCTAGTTCCCACCCCACAGATTGCTTTTCTCTTAGCACAAGTGACTGGGAATGTCTGTCCCTGGGATTGAAAGCAATTTACCTGTGTTTGCATTCTCAGTGAAAGTCTTCTCAGGTTGCTTGTCCACATTTCTTAGTGGCTGGCACTCCCCTTGATTACTCAAAACATTTTAAAATTTAAGGTTTTTAGCCCTTCTACTAAGATATGCACATAGTCAAAGCTATGGTTTTCCCAGTAGTTGTGTATGGATGTAACACATGGACCATAAGGAAGGCTGAGCACCAAAGAACTGACACGTTTAAACTGTGGTGCTGGAGAAGATTCTTGAGAGTCCCGTAGACTGTGGAGATCCAACCAGTCCAGTCCCTCCTAAAGGAAATCAGTCCTGAATATTCACTGGAAGGACTGATGCTGAAACTGAAGCTTTAGTACTTTGGCCCTCTGATTCACAGAGCTAACTCACTGGAAAGGCCCCTGATACTGGGAAAGACTGAAGGTGGGAGCAGAAGGGGATGACGGAGGATGAGCTGGTTGGATGGCATCACTGACTCAATGGACATGAGTTTGAGCAAGCTCCAGGAGATGGTGAAGGACAGGGAAGCCTGGCGTGCTGCAGTCCATGGGGTCACAGAGAGTCGGACGTGAATGAGACTGAACAACAAAGATGTGTGTTCTCAGACGCTCAGCTGTGTCTGACTCTGTGACCCCGTGGACCGTAGCCCGCCAGGCTCCTCCGTCCATGGGACTCTCCAGGCCAGAGCACTGGAGTGGGCTGCCATTCCCTTCTCCGGGGATCTTCCTGACCCAGGGATCAAAGCAATGTCTCCTGTTCTGCAGGCGGATTCTCTACCTCGGAGCCACCTGGGAAGCCCCAGGTTAGGCTTGTGTCCCCCTAAATGTCCCTGCCGCCTCTTTCCCTCTTACCTGCCCCCCTTCTTCCTCCGCTTTCCCCCTTCCTCGCCATCCCAGGCCGGCTCTGCCCTGCCCCTTCAGCCAGTTGCCAGGAAGAGGTTCCTAGGGCATCTGTTCACAACCCTTCCTGTGCTGCCCGCTGGGCCTCCCCATCACCAAGGGCAGCCCCGGGCATTTTAGCATCACTGCCCCTGCCCCCCACCCCCAGCACGGAGACCCTGGGCTGCAGCTGCCTTTGGGAGAAAAGTTGGAGACCTGCTCTGGGACCCCCTAAGGGAGGGACATCTTCACTGAGCAGGGAGGGTGGGGCCTCTGAAGGGTGTTCCCTGCCTGGGGAAGGGGAGGGGGGGCCTCACGCGTTGTGATGGACAGAGGCCCCTGCTCACACGGAGTGACCAATTAGCCAGTGGTAACTCCATGTCCAGGACGGACCTTCCCCTCAGGAGACCGGGGAGGGGTGGGGGGCTGAGCTCTGGCCAGCCCTCTGTCTTCACAGTCCGGGGGACCAGCCGCCCATCACCCCTTCAGGCTGGGAAGGGGTCCGAGAACTATAGCGAAGACCCCGATTTCAGACCCAGGGTGGAAACGGGGAGATGGGACTGCACAGGGCCCCACCCCCTCCTCAGAGCACTTTAGGGGGCACGCCAGCTGACTCCAGGCTTTGGGGTACCTCCATGAGCCCTCAGATCAGAGGCCCTCCCCGGAGAAGCAAAACCATCATAGAATCACCAGAGAACAGATTTGACAGCGTCGATCTCATTTTTGTGAAGCTCTGCACCATATACATTCAAGTTTAAATGTCTTCACTTTTCTCTTCCCCTCTGATAGGCAAACGAGACTTGAAAAGCAGCCTAGAACTAGGTCTAAGAGAAACAACAAACTGTTGGTGCACAGAATTTAGCATCCCCTGGCCTCAAAAATGAAGCTGGTTCACACACAGTTTAAGCCAAGTATCTACACTTCGCAGCCCCAGGTGTGTGTTTACTCCCCATTCACAGAGGAGCAGTGATCGGTCAGCAAGCTATCTCACGGCCAATAAATCATCACAGGGAGATGGGCCTCCCGTGGTTACCACCCCAAGCATTTCAGCAGACTGTATCCCTGCCCTTGCTGCTGAAAGCTTCCATCTGGCCTGCATGCCAAGGGCGGGATCATCTCACAGGTACACAGACACAAAACGATCTCCACAGTTACACTTTAGATTAGATCTCTGCTCAGACACCTGCTTCTGAAAATGGTCCATGAGTCCCATTAGCTGTTTTTCCAAGAAAGAAATTATTACGCAAAAAAAGAGAGAAGCATAGTTCTCTTCTACTGTGCGTTGATGGAATATTTATAGATGGCCAGTGCATGGGGTCCCCGCCAGCAGTGTACTTAAAACTACCCCTTTCAGAGTCAGCAGCTGGGCCGGGGTGGGGGGTTCCTCTCCTTTGTGGGTGCTAAGGAAGGGTCTCTAGAGGGACTCTTGGGACAGTCACTTGTGGAACCCACTCAGAAGTGCAACACCAAGGTAGGGATTCCACCTCTGGCTTCAGTATTATTCACAAATTTAAAATAACAAAGTGTTAAAAAATATATTATAGCAAGTAACTGCCAGCGATAAATGCGTCCAGGCAGTGGAACGGACTACATTTGAGGTATTAAAATTGAAGTTGATGGTGACCCCACATTATTCATTACATCAAATGGAGATGACTTTAAATTTATATTAAATTCAATTTAAATGCCATCAAAACCATGGTTGACAAAGTACTGACGGATGAATATTTTAGTCTGATTCAATAGCGGTAAACTTTATTTTCTTACCTTGAGGCAAGGTGATGGAGTTTTTATACGCAGTAGGTTGAACTGGGTTTGTAGTAACATGGCTTCTGATTTCCATAAAATAAAATTTTATCTTTAAAAAATGATTTTCAAGGGTTTAAGTCTTGAACTCTGAAAACACTTCTTCAGGGTTCTTTCTGCTTCACTCATTACTTTATACTCTGAAATCCAAAACTTTTCTTATACCACTCTTCAAAATATCTTCTGGTTAAGAATGAACAGTTAGTCATTTTAAAGGTTTTGTGTTTGATGTTGATATTCAGTAATATTTCAACTTGATTTTTCCACTTACAGCTCTTGGTCATAGGGGAAAAGCAGCTTACACAGAAATTCACTTGGAGTTGGCATTGAATGCATTTGCATTAAATGACTGAATGAAATGATTAAATAATTGATTAATTATAATTAACTAGTCTCTAAAACTCTTTCTAAGGAACAAGAGGCAGCCTTTCGTCTGCTCATGGATATAGCCCATTTCTTAAGAGCTTACAGGTCGCCTCACAAAAAGACATAGCCAATCTCCTTAAAGAGAGTATTAGTGATATAAATACTGATTATTATCAATGTAGAGAAATAGTTGTCTATGTACTGAGGCCTCTGGCTCCACCTGCTTTTGTCTAAGCTCCTAGAATTCAGGGAGGGTTTTCCCACCTGATCTGGTTTCTGGAACCAAGACCCTGGTTTTCCTGTGTGTAATTTCCCAGAGATGCCCAGAAGCACCCACACTGGGACAGCACCCTGTCACATATCGGGTGTTATGACCTTCTTTGTCCCAGTGTATTTTTCAGTTCAGTTCAGTTTACTTGCTTGGTCGTGTCCGACTCTTTGAGGCCCCATGGACTGCGGCACGCCAGGCCTCCCTGTCCATCACCAACTTCCCGAGCTTGTTCAAACTCTTTCCTGTCAAGTCAGTGATGCCATCCCACCATCTCACCCTCTGTCGCCCCCTTCTCCTGCCTTCAATCTTTCCCAGCATCAGGGTCTTTTCCAATGAGTCAGTTCTTTGCATCACATGGCCAAAATATTGGAGTGTCAGCTTCAGCATCAGTCCTTCCAATGAATATTCAGACCTGATTTCCTTTAGGAGGGACTGGTTGGATCTCCTTGCTGTCCAAGGGACTCTCAAGAGTCTTCTCCAACACCACAGTTCAAAAGCATCAATTCTTCGGCACTCAGCTTTCTTCACAGTCCAACTCTCACATCCATACATGACGACTGGAAAAACCACAGCTCTGACTAGATGAACCTTTGCTGATGAAGTAATGTCTCTACTTTTTAATATGCTGTCCAGGTTGGTCATGGCTTTTCTTCCAAGGAGCAAGCATCTTTTAATTTCTTGGCTGCAGTCACCATATGCAGTGATTTTGGAGCCCCCCAAAATAAAGTCTGTCACTGTTTCCATTGTTTCCCCATCTATTTGCCATGAAGATCTGGATGCCATGATCTAAGTTTTCTGAATGCTGAGTATTAAGCCAACTTTTTCACTCTCCTCTTTCACTTTCATCAAGAGGCTCTTTAATTCTTCACTTTCGGCCATAAGGGTGGTGTCATTTGCGTATCTGAGCTTACTGATATTTCTCCCAGCAATCTTGATTCCAGCTTGTGCTTCCTCCAGCCCAGCGTTTCTCATGATGTACTCTGCATATAAGTTAAATAAGCAGGGTGACAATATACAGGCTTGACATACTCCTTTCCCATTTTGGAACCAGTCTGTTGTTTCATGTCCAGTTCTAACTGTTGCTCCCTGACCTGCATACAGATTTCTCACGAGGCAGGTCAGGTGGTCTCGTATTCCCATCTCTTGAAGAATTTTCCACAGTTTGTTGGGATCCACACAGACAAAAGCTTTGGTGTAGTCAATAAAGCAGAAGTAGATGTTTTTCTGGAACTCTTTTGCTTTTTCGATGATCCAATGGATATTGGTAATTTTATCTCTGGTTCCTCTGCCTTTTCTAAATCCAGCTTGAACATCTGGAAGTTCATGGTTCACATACTGTTGAAGCCTTGCTTGGAGAATTTTGAGCACTACTTTGCTAGCCTGTGAGATGAATACAATTGTGTGGTAGTTTGCACATTCTTTGGCATTGTCTTTCTTTGAGATTGGAATGAAAACTGACATTTTCCATTCTTGTGGCCACTGCTGAGTTTTCCAATTTGCTGGCATATTGAGTACAGCACTTTCACAGCATCATCTTTTAGGATTTGAAATAGCTCCACTGGAATTTCCACTAGCTTTGTTCATTTTGATGCTTCCTAAGGCCAACCTGACTTCACATTCCAGGATGTCTGGCTCTAGGTAAGTGATCACACTGTCATGGTTACCTGGGTCATGAAGATCTTTTTTGTAAAGTTTTTCTGTATATTCTTGCCATCTCTTCTTAATATCTTTTGCTTCTGTTAGGTCCATACCATTTATGTCCTTTAATGTACCCATCTTTGCAATTTTTATCTAGTTAACGGCTCCTCTGTCTATAGAATTCTCCAGGCAAGAATTCAGGAGTGGGGTTGTCATTTCCTTCTCCAGGGGATCTTCCCAACCCAGGGACTGAACCCAGGTCTCCTTCATTGCAGGGAGATTTCTTGCCATTCAAATCACAGAAAAGCCCAGCTAGAGGCTCATTTCTCCCTAAATGGAGGCAGCCACAGCTTCAGCGGAAGGACAGACACAGCTGAAGGTCAGGAAGCCATTGCTCAGCTGTGACATTAAAGCAGCTATAGAAAAGGGGGAGTCCACGAGATTTGGGAGCCAAGACTTCAACTGCAAAAGCCAAGTCCTTGATAAATAAAGAAGATGCACAGCCGTTTGCACTTTGCCTGGTTGACTAGGAGGGGTTCCGTGGCTGGGGCTGAGCGGCAGGGAGCTCTGTGGAGTAAACCCCCAGCTTTTCCAGTCTAGAGAGGAAGGAGGGGGCATGGAGGGGCTGGGCCTCAGGTGGCGGCGGAGATGTGGACCGCAGCCCTCCTGCACGTCCTGGGCTCTGGACTGGGGCCCCACCCAGGCGGCTGGGCTTTGCTTCCTCCCTAAGTGTCAGGAACGGCCCCTCTGGTGGTGAAGGTGAATGCCTCTCAGAGACCCTGCGTGCAGAGGCTCTCATTGAAGCCATCCTCCTGCCAACCGGTTCCCAGCGCCTTTGGGGAGACCTTGTCACGATCGTTGTATCATTTCGCATCCTCCACCATTTCACCTCCGGGGTGGGAGGGCTGCATGCTGGTGGCCATAAAACAGGCTGGGGTTCTCAAGTCCAGGTCCCTCCTCGCCTTGTCAAGGCTCACTTGAAGGGCACCCGATCAAAGGAGCAGGCAGTGATCCAACATAGTTGCAAGTGGTGACTGCTTCAAGTGCTTAACTTCAATTGCCCCATCATTTTTATAAATTTTTAGAAAATTTTCCCCAAACATATTTCCTAATTAATCCAAAATAGATCATTTAAAAAGAAAAATCTGTAGTAGGAGGGAAAAGTCAGTGTGGAAAGATGATTCACTTCAACATAAAATCAGTCACTTCTGACTGAACAGCAAAAACCTGTGACTGCTGTATACAGTATCAGGAATGCAATCTCAGGCCAGGTTTTATCTGCTTCTTGGCTTTGCAGTACCAAACACAGATCGAGAAATGAAATAGCACTTCATAACGCAACAAAATGCCTAAAGCATTGCACTGTAGTCGCCCTTCACATGATCCAGAATAAAATTGCTATGTGACCAGATACATTTACATGTTACTTGTTGATTCACAATATGTATCCTTTAAAGGACTCTGGATTTGTCCTACTTACCAGGATCCAATATACACATTTATGAAATGACTTACAGATTTCACTTTATGTTTTTTGAATTATCCCAGTCTCCAGAGGCTCTAGGTGTCTCTAAAACTTAGCACTTCTGAGCAGAGTATCCCTGCCTCATGTTTTAATATAGAAGCCATGATATTCTCTAGCTTTTGCCAAACTGCAAATAAGCGAGCAGCATGAAGAATGATGTGATGAGTCAGAGCTGAAATCCTCAAGCCCAAGTGTCGAGGAGCAATTACACAGCCTCACCCTGAGTCCCACACCCTCTGTTCCGGCCTGCCGCAGGGTGGTCAGACCTCCTCGATGCATCCGAAGCATCTTTGAGAAAACCCAGCAGATCCCAGCTCCTAAGATATGTGGGTAAAAGGAACAAGCCATACGTGTGTCTCAGCCAGCGACCCAGCACGCAGGGAGAGCGACTTTGCATGGTCACATTGTCACATGGTGATGGGTGACGGGCCTGCTCAGACCTGGCTGGAATCTCAGAGCACACGGGGAGCCCCGAGTCTGCTTGCTCCATATACAGTCTCCAGGAAGTAAAATTCCGTGACTTATTGTGATATTAAAGCGCTCCTAAGTTAGAAGACTGCACACTCACAATGGCCTGTGTTATCTGGGGAAAAGGATGATGCGTTCTTATTCTACACATGTCAGTCAATCCTCCCCCGACTTGTTCACACCCGTCAGCCACTGAGATGCCCTGTGGCTACTTCAGTAGCAGAATCCGGGCTTCGCCATCAGGAATGTGGCCAGGATTAAGTCCAGCTGACTCTGCATCTGTGGCTTCGGGAAGATGGTCCGATGGTACGGGAAACAAGCGGGGAGGTGGCTTGTGAGAAGGGCTGGGTGTGGGCCGGCCTTGCCTCTCTGGGCCCTGAGTGCCATCCCTACCCTGGCACACACGCTGTCAGTCCTGTGGGCCAGGGGGAGCCGCACCTGCTCCGGGGTGATGCAGCTGTGGCTTCCATCAGCACCCTGGAAGACTTGTGTGTGCAGGGGCAGGCCTGGGGCCAGCCACACAGCCCCTCCCGACAGCCACGGGGCTGGTCCGGAGGTGACCACCCCCACCACCAGCCTGGTGGGGAGCCCCTTCACCAGCCTTGTGCTGCATCCCACCCGTGACTCTCTCTGAAACACCCAGGAGAAGAGGAGCCTGAACACAAGGGCACGTCATAGAGTGGGGGAGAGACACACACCAGAGGCGTCCTTCCCCCACAGGCGCAGGGGGAGCCCTTTGGAAGGGCAGCCACGGGGTGTGAAGGGCTGTGACAAGGCGGGCAGCTGAGCCTGAAGCGTGAGACGCTGCGCTCATGGCCCATCGGGGCCAACAAGAGCCCCCAACAAGAGCCGCTGTAGTCAGAGCCCCACGTGGTCCCCACACCCTGACCTAAATACGTCCTCTGCTCCTGAGCCAGCCTGCCCTGAATGCCCGGGAAAACCCACTATCCGTGCAGCGGTGAGAGTCAGGACACCTACCCCCTGCCTTCCTTGTTGTGGATATTTATTGTTAGGTAATCAGGAAAACGCGAAACGTACAGAAGACGGGCCGAGGATCGCAGCCTGCTCCTCTTCCTCTCTCAGCCAGGAGGCTCTTGCCCCCCGCAGTCTTCACTGGAGCATCACAGAGAACCAGGGGCCCCTCGCATAGTGAGCGCTGAGCCCCCAGACTCAGGACGGTCTGGCTAGAGGGGACCCTCGCGCAGTGAGCG
>CM035283.1:1726913-1753093 GCA_020226075.1 Hydropotes inermis
CTGAGCCCCCAGACTCAGGACGGCCTCACTGAGGAGACCCCCATGTAGTGAGCGCTGAGCCCCAGACTCAGGACGGCCTGGCTAGAGGGGACCGTCGCATAGTGAGCACTGAGCCCCCAGACTCAGGACGGCCTCACTGAGGAGACCCCCATGTAGTGAGTGCTGAGCCCCTAGACTCCGGACGGCCTGGCTGAGGGGTCCCTGGCCAGGTGAGAGCCGAAGGCGGCCTGGCTGAGGGGACAAGCTTCCTGCCCGGGCGCGTCCTGGCTGCACTGACGTGTGCCTGCGCCTTGCACGACGCGGGCTCACTCCCCATCAGAGCTGAAACCCAGCGCCAAGGCCACGCGTCCCAAGGTCATTCCTTCTTGTGACCGTGCAGAGTGACCCCTGACTTGGGTGCCCAGGAGAGAAGAGGCTTCACCGAGGGAAGTGAAGGAGGGGTGTCTGCAGACAGGAAACCCCAGAGTCTGGGGACAGGGGGACCCTCCCACACCCTGGTCATTTCAGGATCCACAGTGCACCAGCGATGCCCCGCTCCAGCACACAGGAGCTGTCCATTTACCGGTTTAAACAAGTGGAAACTTCCTGTTCAACCATTCTGCGGTTGCAGGCAGAGAACGGGAGGTTTGGGATAACCACAAAGAGAGCACGGTGCCCTGGAGCCGTTTTGGAGGACCAGCGTCCTTTGCACCCTAGAGTCGAGTCACAGAGGACAGCTCCTTGCACGCACGGGGCACGTGCTCAGCCCACCGGGTGCGCTTGGCTATGGTTTCTCTCCCCAACCGTTCCAGGCCTTCAAGCTCATGAATGTTAGGGGGTAAATGTGCTTGACAAAACAAAGACTTAGCTGGAAGTGATTCCCACAATCTCCAGAACTTTCAGGGTGTGTAATATGCATTAAAGCATGTCAGAAGTTAAGCCCGTAAGTCACAGGACCTCTCCTGGATTTGGATCCCGGATTTGGGAATGAGATGATGAAAGTGTAAAGACACAGCTGAACCACGTGGAGCACCTCGGAGACTTCCCCAGCCCGTCTTCCATGGAGTGGCAGGAAACAGCTGGCCAGAATTTCTGAGCGCCTTTAATGAAGAGGGTTCTTCGTTGTTTGGATCTGGTGATTAAATGGAATAAGACTAATATTCCTTAGTGGGTTTCCTGAAAGATTGCCCTGGAAGACAAGTGGGGCTGAGAATCCATCCTGGGGCCCCACAGGGCTAGGGTGGGGGTGGGGAGCCAACCATGGAAATTAAGATTTCGATCATGTGGTCCTTGTCAGGGTGCCTTCCCGTCCCCCCAACCCCCCAGCTATTTCAAGACTCTTTCTCAGAGCCAGCCAAGAGGGCTGGGTTACTTTGTTTGCTGGGATTTCTCCTCTCGGAATATAGTGCCAAGAGTTTGTAAATTAGCCTCCCGAGGGCCTGTGAGTGCTTGGTAGCTGGAGTGAGACCACACTGCTGTGCGCAGGGCTGAAGCAGGAAAACTGGGAGCTTCCAGGACCAAGAACGCCCACAAGGGCCTCACGGAGATGTTCCCAGGCCCCAGACACTTTCTCTCCAGGACCCAGAAGCTTTGCCATCACCAGCCATCACCAGCAGCTCAAGGATGAAGTTTGTGCTAACTATTTACTGAAACCAATTATCACTGTAGTCACAGCTTTCTCAGCTGAGTAGCTTCTGTTTCTCTCACCTTTTAGGGGCACTCACTGTCTTAATTGGCAGGCAGAGATGGGGGCCCGAGGTGGGGTGTGGGGTGGTGGGCTGGGCTGCCCCACCACACACGAGCCATAGTCGAGGCCCAGATTCCTGCTGGCTCACAGACCCTTCAGCCCGGAGCCCGGGCTTTGCTGCACAAAGCCCCCTAGAAGGCAAGAGTCCCAAGTGAAACCCAGCTGAGGTCCTGATCATTGTCAGACAAGCACAGTTGTCACTCACTCACAGCCTCCACCAGCGGCTTCAGGCCACAGTTCTCAGAAAGAAGTATTATCTGCACACACATTCTCACACAAGTTCACAAAACACCCCTTACCTTCCAGGCGTTACTTCCTCTTCTGCCCTATTTCTTTTAAGGAAAACTGATGCACTCTGTGGGGAGAACCCCACAATTTGAAAACAATCTTGAATTTCTTAGACCATGGTGCTTGCTCATGGCCACGTCACTGCAGATTCATGCTCAAAGCATCTGTCCACGAGGTTGCCCCTACGTAGGGTGAGACGCTTCCATTTTTGCAACCACAGGAGCCTGTTTCCAAGAGCTATTTAGCTAGATTCCCAATGCAGTTTCCAACCACTGCTGCAGACTGAGTCCTTGTCTGCGTGCATGCATGCTAAGTCGCTTCAGCCACGTCTGACTCTTTGGGACACTATGGACTGTAGCCCGCCAGGCTTCTCTGTCCATGGGGATTCTCCAGACAAGAATACTGGAGTGGGTTTCCATGCCCTCCTCCAGGGGACCTTCCCGACCCAGGGATTGAACCTGTGTCTCTTAAGTCTCCTGCAGGTGGCTTCATTACCACTAGCACCACCTGGGAAGCCTTCATCCTTTGTAGCTGACTCAAGCTTTCATCCGAGGTGGTTAAACAGCTTAATGAGACAGACAGGAGTTATCAGTGAGCTTCATACAGGGCTGCCTCTGTTTATGGAGCTCTTGCTAACTTCAAAAATATCATGTAAATCCAGACGATCTTGGGGTTATGAACTCTTACTAGCTCTAGAAGAAACTGAATTGGCCCTTCTTCCAAATGCTTGTTTTATTCATTAAAAGGAAAGTATCTGTGGAGTAAATTGTCCGACCCAGCACCCAGTATGCAATGACAGTTCAGTTCAGTTCAGTCGCTCAGTCGTGTCCAACTCTTTGCGACCCCATGAACCACAGCACGCCAGGCCTCCCTGTCCATCACCAACTCCTGGAGTCCACCCAAACTCATGTCCATAGAGTCGGTGTTGCCATCCAACCATCTCATACTCTGTCGTCCCCTTCTCCTCCTGCCCCCAATCCCTCCTAGCCTCAGGGTCTTTTCAAATGAGTCAGCTCTCCACATCAGGTGGCCAAAGTATTGGAGTTTCAGCTTCAACATCAGTCCTTCCAATGAACACCCAGGATTGATCTCTTGTGGGATGGACTGGTTGGATCCGCTTGCAGCCCAAGGGACTCTCAAGTGTCTTCTCCAACACCACAGTTCAAAAGCATCAATTCTTCAGCACTTAGCTTTCTTCACAGTCCAAATCTCACATCCATACATGACCAATGGAAAAGCCATAGCCTTGACTAGATGGGCCTTTGTTGGCAAAATAGTGTCTCTGCTTTTTAATATGCTCTCTAGGTTGGTCATAAATTTCCTTCCAAGGAGCAAGCGTCTTTAATTTCATAGCTGCAATGAACATCTGCAGTGATTTTGGAGCCCCAAAAAATAAAGTCAGCCACTGTTTCCACTGTTTCCCCATCTATTGGCCATGAAGTGATGGGACCAGTGCAGTTATACAAATGAATTAATGAGCATGACCCCTCGGGCAAGGCCAAGGCCACACAGCAGGCCCCGAGCCGGGGCAAGTTCTGTGTTGGCACCCCTCGCCCGTGGCCCCCGCTCACCTTCATGCTGGTAAAGGCGCTGCTTGCTCGAAACCACAGACCCTCCCAGCAGAGCGGCAGGACCATCTCTCTGCCCCACCTGTGCACTCCTGCCTGCTCTCCCACCCCGAGCCGAGACAGGAGATGCAGTCGCAACTCCGCCAGAGGTCTTGTCTCTCATAAGCTCACCTAGGAGGCAAACCCACAGCCCTCTTCTCATGAGCTCCGGGTTTTGATAAGGTTAGATTGTGGGAAGCGAGAAACAGGAAGTTTCGTTTAATCTAACTTCACGCCCCTGAGATGGCATTCCCAGGGGAAGATAAGACACGCCTTTGAAATGAAAACTGCTTAAGAAGGGCCACACAAGTCACAGAAGGGAAGGAACCCCCAGGCCCTCTGCCTCCTGCTCAGCCCTGGATGTGGTTGGGGAGGCTTCCGTTTGTAGAAGCCAAGGTCATTTTGTCACTAGTGCAGCACTTGTGAGGAATTATTATTAGAAACGGTGAACAATGCCGTCAGACAGCATCCTGATCTATCGGCCCATGTCAAGCAGAGTGTTAAGGAATCTGAGAGGTTGGATAACAATAGCTGGTTTTTCTCATACAAATGGGGCACCTGTCAGCTTCTCCAGTAAAGAACTTCCACCTGAAGCGTACTAAACTCTTCCTCGCCCAGCTGCCAATGTCCCGCCATCGGGCACAGGTATTTTTAAACATCTTTCAGTATATTTTATCACCTCCGAGCACAGCGGAAATAGCCTGTCGATGTGAAGCCCTCCTTTCCCCAATGCAACACTAAGCATCTTAGAGACAGCAAGCCATCACCCTAATCGCTTCTAATTTTCCTCTTCAAAACCACATCATGAAAACGCCGCACTAGGAAAAAAGGGATTGTTCTCAAGGAAAAGAAGTGGAAGTTCCGTTCAGGGTGCACAGAATCCCTGGGGGCTCTGCGGGCCCCCCCGGGGCCATGCCTGAGGGTGAGGGTGAGACTGACCGACTCCTCTCCAGCCTGGGGACACTCTGGTGACCCCAGCAAAGGCGCTTCAGCCTCAGGAACCTGGACGACGCTGCTTCTGCCTTGCTGCCTCCACAGCTGTGGATGAGTTGCTGAATTTGTACTTGTGAAGTACTCAGAGCCTCTTGGAGAGGGTCTCGGGGTCAGGAACCACATGGCTCCTCTCACAGAGGGAAAACTCATGAGGAGGCAATGTGCAAACGCAAATCAGGCTAGGTGCAACACACCATCGCCACATTGTGAGCTATGAATCCCCTAATTCTGTCTCCCGTGAGCCCCTGGCTCCATAAATTCAGAAGGTATCCCCTCTCAAACAGGAGCAGAGAAGCTCCAGAGCCTACCTTCCATCAGTTCAGCTCAGTTCAGTTCAGTGGCTCAGCCATGTCTAACTCTTTACGACCCCATGGATTGCAGCACGCCAGGCCTCCCTGTCCATCACCAACTCCTGGAGTTTACTCAAACGCATGTCCATGGAGTCAGTGATGCCATCCAACCATCTCATCCTCTGGCGTCCCCTTCTCCTCCCGCCTTCACTCTTTCCCAGCATCAGGATCTTTTCCAAATGAGTCAGCTTTTCGCATCAGGTGGCCAAAGTGTTGGAGTTTCAGCTTCAGCATCAGTCCTTCCAGTGAACACCCAGGACTGGTTTCCTTTAGGATGGACTGGCTGGATCTCCTTGCAGTCCACGGGACTCTCAGGAGTCTTCTCCAACACACAGTTCAATAGCATCAGTTCTTCGGCGCTCAGCTTTCCTTATGGCCCAGCTCCCACATCCACGCACGACCACCTTCCACAGAAATGAACAATTAGCCAGAACATTTTCGTGTTCTACTGACAAAGGCCTAAACCAATTGAGCTCTCCTGGATTTCTTTTCAACTTTATAAAGTCTCTCAGCTTCCCTCTTTTCCACACTGGGGGTGGGTGGGGGAGCACTCTGCCACTGGAGGGATCACTTTGTAACCAAAAGTGGGGTCTGGCTGCTCAACAGTCCATAAAGAGGTCTGGTTGGAGGAACGGAAAGCTTGCTGTGTTTCAGATGCCGGGCTGGCACCTCTGGGGGAGGCAGCCCCCTCTCACCCTTCCTGTCCCGCCCCCCCAACAACAATCCGGGGGCAGGAGCTTTCGCAGTCAGAGGGAGGGGGCTGCAGGCAGAAACAGCACCGCCAGCTCTGACAGGCGTCTTGAGATCGGTCATCGGTGGTCTGACGAGTGTCATCTTGATCATTTCAGGTACAGTTGGTCTTCAGTTCCGGGGTTGGTTTGTTCCCGTTTCTTGAGGCCGGTTCTCAGAATGGTGGCGGCTTTTGTCATGGCCGTGGTCTGGTCATCAGGGAGTTAACTTCTCCCACCTGGTGGGGGTTTCAGCATCTATCAGACAGCTCACAGGACACGGCCCAGAGTATTATGCCCAGCCCTTGAGAAGGAACTAAAGGCCCTTGACTTTGCTTAATGACTACAGGTTTATTGTATTGTCCTGTTTGACTTTTCTTCTGTTTTGACATTTTCTTACTTCTTTCATTCAACTTATCCTTTGGTTAAGGTTTTTCCACAGACCAAAGACAGAAGTAGGACATGGGGGCCATGGATCATAGGATCGTGCTGTTTCAACATTATTATTATTTTTTTGTTTCCTTTTATGTATGGGATCACATTCATGGATAACAGATACCACACCCATTTTCTGTCTCTAAGCTTTAGTAATATTTCTGAGTGATCTCTCCAACAAAGAATTCTACTTATAATTATCACTATCCCAGGGGCTCAGTGGTAAAGAATCCGCCTGCAATGCAGGAGACACAAGAGACGCACATTCGATCCCTGGGTCAGGAAGATCCCCTGGAGGAGGAAATGGCAACCCACTCCAGTATTCTTGCCTGGAGAATCTCATGGACAGAGCCTGGTGGGCTGCCATCCAAAGAGTCGGACACAACTGAAGTGACCAAGCAGTGACAGTTAATAATATTCAATGAATTGAACAATTTATCCCATTCTTAATGGTATTATAAACTCTTTTGATTGCTGGGTATTTTACATGAGGTCCGTTTTATTTACATGATGGTGGTTGATGATGTATAGTTGATTGACAATGTTGAGCTAATTTCTGCTCTATAGCTGAGTGGTTCAGTTATATGTATATGACCTCTTTTTGTATTTCCATCATGGCTCATCTCAGGATATTGACTCTAGCTCCCTGTGCTATCTAGTAGGACTCTGTCTATCCACGTAACATAGAGTCCGTGGCATCAGCTAATCCCAATCCACACGCCCCTTGCCGAGGCCCCCGCCCCCTGGGCGACCACAGCTCGGCTCCCTGTGTGTGAGTCTGCTTCTGTTTCATAAGCCATATTTCAGATTCCACATAAAGTGACATCATATGGTATTTGTCTTTCTCTCTCTGACTGACTTCATTCAGTATGAGAAACTCTAGGTTTATCCATGTTCCTGCAGATGGCATTATTCTGTTACTCTTTATGGCTGAGTACTACTCTTTTATAATTTTATTTTTTTATTTAAAGTATTGGTGATTTACACTATTGTTAATTTCTGCTGTAAAGCAAAGTGATTCAGTTATATGTATATACATATTCTTTAGTATTTTCACATGGGCTCCGTTTTTAAAAAACAGCATTTTCAAGGGTAAATGATCTTAGTTTTGTCACCACAGCCTACACTTTGCAGGAATTCTAGGATGACAACAGACCCTCCTTCCAGAGGGTGGGCTAATGAGTGTGCTGTCTGACACTCTCAGCTCTGCAGAGACCTGATGGGGCCCCAAGTCCCAGAGCCTCTGCATGGCTCCAGGGCTGGTCTGGTACGACTCCTCCTGATGCAGGCGAGATGGGGAAGTCTGGGGAGCAGGGTGAGGCTGTGTCTGACCACCCCCCCGCCACAATGTGCCGCCGATGCCCTCCCAGATCAGGAGACACTCAACAAACCCATGTTTGAAATGTGCTTTTCAAAATACTTGCTCTCAAAGTCCTTCAGGACACAGGCGTCCATCGCGGGGCCCAGGATGGAGCCAACAGCAGGTAAGGGACCGTCTCCCCCAGACACTTCTGGCGCCCACTGGGAAGAGGGCCCACACCCTGGGTGCACTGTTGGGGGCCTCGCCCCAGGGGGATGGCACAAGGGGGACCCCCGTGGAGAAGCCTGGGAGCTGGACACTGTGATCACACGGTGGGGGTTCCCTGTCCCCAGGAGGCCACGCTGGGGGAGGTCGCCCTTCCACCCCCACCCTGCCCCCTCGCTGTTCCCCAGGAGCACCTCCCTGTTGATGCTGCCCCCTCCCAGTCAGTGGGCCTTAACCGTCATCCTGAAGTTGAGTATTTACTTGTGTTCACATCTGGAGATGCCTGTCCACTGAATTGAGGCCGGTAGACCCCGCCCAGCTCCCGACGCATTTGAAAGAGACAGAGGAACACAGGAGCCAGTGAACTCCACCCGGCCCGTCTTTCCCAGGCAGCTGGTGCAAGACAGACAGTGTCAAGATGCTGACGGATGACGGGTGACAGTCCCACGTATTCCTGAGATACTCGGTCAACTTGATTCGTCTTGCTTAAGGGCTGTTTCTCCACAGCATGGAGCAGGCAGACATACTTCTGCTCCAAAATTAGATTGTGCAGGCGAGGCAGGAATCTGAGACTCGTGTGCAATTAGGGGAGTGTTGCAGTCCTCTGGGGAACATAATGGCGTGTGTGTGTATGTGAGAGAGACAGAGAAATCAAGAGGCAGAGACACCATGCCTGGTTCTTAAGGTTTGCACAACCTCAACTATTATTTGTGCCAAGGACACTCAGTTTTTAAAACAGGAGAAGAATTTACTAGAGAGGGTAAGGGATGGGACCTGCCTGGGTAAGCTGAGCATGCCTGGCCAGCATCCCGTGGATCTCAGGTTGGAGAAGCTGATGGTTTACTCGTTAAAAGAGAGCAAATTCAAGCAAGGTTTGCATAAGCCGCAGCTCTAGACTTCATCTCCCTTTCAAATTTTTATTTATTCTTAAAAATGTAAACTCCATGGGTGAGGGGATGTGTGTGTGTGTGTGGTGTGTGAGTAGAGACAGACAGACAGACAGAAACAGAGAGAAAGAGACACAGAGAGAAACACACCAAGAGGTCGGCATACTAAGTTGCTTCAATCCTGTCCGACTCTTTGTGACTGTATGTATGGACCATAGCCCGCCAGGCTCCTCTGTCCATGGGATTCTCCAGGCTAGAATACTGGAGTGGGCTGTCATTCCCTTCTCCAGGGGATCTTCCTGACCCAGGGGTTGAACTGGTGTCTCTTATGTTTCCTGCCTTGCAGGCGAGTTTTTTTTTTTTTTTTTTTTTTTAACCACTAGTGCTACCTGGGAAGGCCACAGAGTGGTACATCATATCAAACAACCTCAGATCTCAGGAAAGAAACCAACGGGTCCAGAAGAGAAACGGCCGGGGTCCCTCCCGGTCCCCGCATGCAGGGCCGGGGTAGAGCACAGGGTCAAGCTGAGCGCGCCCTGGCCCCCAGCACCCCAGCAGGACAGCAGCGCGCGGCCCCGTTGGCCTGAGGGCTGACCGGCACCGTTCCTGCCTCTCTCCCAGGCGGTGGTTAGGCTGCTACAGCGTGTCCGTGGCTTTCTGCAAACCCGGGAGCCCCCTTTTGTGAACTTGCCGTGGAGCAGTTTTAGGAGGATGCTGGCACCTGCGCTGCTGAAACCAGGAAGGACTTGTCTGCAGGGGAAATTGGGCACTGCAGGCACGACTTCACGGGGCTGCATTCACATGTGTCCGCGGGTCCTGGGACCATTTACCGGGGCCCTTCCGGTCGACGAGGATGGGCCACAGGGATGGGTCACCCTGTCATCATTTCATCCGTGCCCTCCATTTGCTGGGAGGCCGGCCGCTGGCGCCGGGGGCAGCACTGCAGGTCTGTGGCGAGGGGAGGCGTCTGGAAGAGCCGAAGCTCAGCGACGTCTCGGATGGGCCCGTGTGAGCGCACGGGGCCAGCGCCTGGCCTAGGGCAGAGTCCACAGCACAGCCCCCGCTGGGGGCTAATCCGGGTGACTCAGAAGTCTCGGGCTTCGCACCCGTAAAGTGGAGATGAAGTTCATAACCCTTCTTCAGGGCTGCGCGAAAGGGCAGGTGAGATGATTCAGAGCGCGTGCACAGATCAGTTCAGTCCAGGTGCTCAGTCGTGTCCAGCTCTCTGCAACCCCATGGGCTGCAGCACGCCGGGCCTCCCCGTCCATCACCAACTCCCAGAGTTTACCCAAACTCACCTCCATCGAGCAGGTGATGCCCTCCAACCATCTCATCCTCTGTCGCCCCCTTCTCCTCCCACCTTCAATCTTTCCCAGCACCAGGGTCTTCTCCAATGAGCCAGTTCTTAGAGTGGGCACCAACCGCACACAGGAAGCCACTGCCTCTCCCATCAACGGCCTGTCCTCAGACAAAGTGTGTGGAACATCCACGCTCTCCTGCGTGCCGCATGAAGAACACGGTGTCAGCCCGGAGAGCCCTGAGGGATGGCGTCTAAGCGAGATGCTGCAGGGCTAAGGCAGGTGCCGCTCTCTCTCAGCTGTCCCACGGCCATGCGTGTCCTCTCCAGCTCTGCTCGTGGGGCGCCTCCAGCCCCAAGATTTCTGCTCCGCGAGAGTTCTGTGAGATCCCCCAGTTCCTCTTTCAGCATACTTAACTGCCAACTCTTGAACTTCTCCCAGGTCACCGGAATGAACTGAGCTTCAGACATCAACCTTAAAAGACACATGTGGGTTTTCAGCTTATGCTGCATGCTAAGTTGCTTCTGTTGTGTCTCTTTTTGACCCATGGACTGTGGCCCGCCCGGCTCCTCTGTCCATGGGATTCTCCCGGCAAGAGCACTGGAGTGGGCTGCCCTTCCGTTCTCCAGGGGACCTTCCCGACCCGAGGATCGATCAAGCCTCCCGACCCGGGGATCAAGCATCGGCATCGCCAGGCAGGTTCTTTCATCACCAGCGCCACCTGGGAAGCTTAGTGGGTCTATTTTGGACGCAGAAACCAAGATGTGACGATGGCAAGGCTGGGCCCCGCAGTGGATGGGTGAAAACCGTCCCTGTCAGTCCACTGGCTCTCTGCTCTCCCAGGCTGTCCCAGTACAGCTGCTGCGATCCAGAAGCCGGGGCGGGCCCTTCAGCAGAAGCACAACTCAGTCCCACCACAAAGATGCCGATCATCTCAGCCTCAACTCCCCCATTCCATGTGGGGTAACCACGCTGCTACCACCGCCACCCCTAAATTCCCTCAGAAACCAAAGTAAACACATGTCTAATCTATTTCTTTCCCAGTCCAATGATGTCTGAGTCATGAAGCAAATTAGTCATCACTAATTAAACAAACAAGATATTAGGTTGAGAGGAAGGTTTTCCATTCACTTGCCTATTTAACTTTTCCTTCAAGGCCATTCATTAAAATTAATAGCAGTTAACATGATGAAAATGGTTTTGAACTTCATGAGTTTCTTTTTCATCTTGAGAGTCTCGTGGTAGTAAGTTAGTTGCTCAGTCGTGTCCAGCGCTTTGAGACCTCCTGGACTGTAGCCCACCAGGCCCCTCTGTCCGTGGAATTCTCGAGGCAGGAATGCTGGAGTGGGTTGCCATTTCCTTCTCCAGGGGCGTTTTCCCAGCCCAGGGATTGAACCCGTGGCTCTTGCCTCGTCTCCGGCACTGCGGGTGGTTTCTTTACCATCTGAGCCACCAGGGAGGCCTGAAGAGTCCCGTTTGTGCCCAGTCAAAATGTGTGTGCCCTGGGGCTTGTGCGCTGGGAAAGCGGCTTAGGAGGGGAGAATTTTACTGTGTCTATGCAGACAGCTGCACACTCACCTCACACGCCCACACACACACAGGTACCTGCAGGTTTTAATTTTTGGCTATTACACATGCATAATGTATTGATAAGCAGAGTTGTCAGCTTAACTGATACAGCCATCGGGGTTGATATATGACATCGGGGTTTGTTCAAAGAGAACGTGACTTTCAAGTAGTAATGCACACTCTGAGCAGAGAGAGCTGATAATGAGAAGCGGAAGGAAGAGGTGCGCTAAGCCAGGGGCTCGAGAGATCCTGCACTGGGTGCTTTCAGCTGTTTTGGAGGGAAGACGCGTGGCAGGGGAGAGTGGTGCCCATGGCCCACGGCCTCTGCCCCGTGGCTGCCTCGCCATCCTGCTCTTTGGTGTCCCTGAGGGTGGCCCTCACCTGTCTGCCCCCGCAATGTCCAGGCCCCGGGTTCCTGCCTCTGCGCCCTCCCAGTGCCAAGCCATCCCGCACCAACCTCCAAAATATCCATTGCTATGTCTGGGGCAGTTAACAGTCTGATGTCCTTCCACAGGCAAGCAAGGCAGCCACTGCAAAATGGACACGGGCCAGGCGCTGGGCACAGGGTCACTCTACTGAGCTGGCGGACGGAGACCACAGGCCAAAGATCGGTGTCTTCCTGAGACACACGTCCAGGGCTGCACAGTGGCTGAGGCTGAAGCTCCTCAGAAACCTGAGTCCCTAGAGGTTCATGGTGGATTCTAAGGGCCTTACTGATAACACGTCTGGATTCACTAGTGGGACTGTCCAACTACACAACGAAATCCAATGAGAAATTATTGAAAACTGAAGTTACATCTCCTGTCTTTAATTCCTGTTGAATTGAAAAGTAACTACACTGGAAACACCTAAGTCCATTACCAAGAGCCCAGGATTCCAACGAGACCAACATGAAAGCAGCCTGTGGCGGTGACAACACGTGCCAGGAACCCAAACCTCAGGCAAAGCCGCACGACCAAACCTATCGCTTCAGTTCCATCCTGTGGCTCCTCTCCTATCTGCAAACACCTAAATCCACCTATACTCACTGTGTCAATTTGGAGTCAAGGCCAACCCAGCAAGGCTCCCTGCCCATCGCGCCCCCAGATCTCGGCACTGGCCGGAGCTGGGACAGGCCGCCTTGTAGGTAAAATCATCTGCAGAAAAGCGCTCAGGGCCGAGCTGTGAGCACCAGCACCCTGGGCAACATGACCTGCCACACGCAGACACTGCCCTGCCTCTGACCGACACCCAGGGCCTCTGACAGTCCCGTGATGGCCGCGCTAGGCTCCCGTCTGCAGCGTCTCCACACGGCTTCGTCTGCCAGACGCCAGCAGTCTCGGGAAATGCCTGGCTCTTCTGAGAGCATGTGGGTCATCACGTCTGCGCTCCACCCTGGAGGAAGTCCACAGACGCTACAGGGCCTGCCCCGTCCTGCAGGCCTCCACCGCCCGATGTCGC
Organism: Hydropotes inermis; assembly: GCA_020226075.1. Lineage (NCBI taxonomy): Eukaryota > Metazoa > Chordata > Mammalia > Artiodactyla > Cervidae > Hydropotes > Hydropotes inermis. The sequence goes on from CM035283.1 coordinate 1,739,760, forward strand.
CTCAGGGGCCACTGAGGCTTGTGTCGTTCTTACTTTCTCACCTCAGTCCTGCGCTTGGGTCCCGTCAGACCAACTGACCCCGGATCTCTACAGGGAAGTCAAAGCAATCCTGGCTTAGAACCACTGGGTTAATGTATGAAGGCATTTAATGTAAGACATAAAGGCCGCAAGTGTGGACGACTGTCAACAAATCCATGCTGAAGTAAGGTGACTGTTTTGAAATAGCAGCATTTACTTCTGAGAATGTGAATTGGGGACAGCTTTTCACTGGAGAAATGTGAGATGGAGGGTTTGGAGAAGGATCCTTTGGAGGAAAGAATTGTTGGGGTCTCTCTGTATGAAGCTCAAGTTGGAATCAAGATCCCTAGGAGACACATCAATAACCACAGATATACAGATGACACCATTCTAAAGGCAGAAAGCAAAGAGGAAGTAAAGAGCCTCTTGATGAAGGTGAAAGAGGAGAGTGAAAAAATTGACTTAAAACTCAACACTCATAAAACTAAGATAATGGCATCTAGTCCCATCCCTTCATGGCAAATAGAAGGGGGAAAATGGAAACAGTGACAGACTTTATTTTCCTGGGCTCCAAAATCACTGCAGATGGTGACTACAGCCATGAAATTAAGGGGTGCTTGCTCAGTTGGTAAAGAATTTATCTGCAGTGTAGTAGACCCAGGTTCAATTCCTGGATTGGGAAGATCCTCCAGAGAAGGGAATAGCAACCCACTCCAGTATTCTTGCCTGGAGAACTCCATGGACAGGGGAGCCTGGTGGGCTACAGTCCCTGGGGAAGAGTCAGACATGAGTGAGTGACTGACACTTCCTCCTTGGAAGAACAGCTATGACAAACCTAGACAGTGTATTAAAAAGCAGAGACATCACTTTGACAATAAAGGTCTGTATACTCAAAGCTGTGGTTTTTCCAGTGGTTACACAAAGACGTGAGAGTTGAACCATAAAGAAGACTGAGCACTGAAGAACTGAGGGTTTTGAGCTGTGCTGCTGCCGAAGACTCATGAGAGTCCCTTGGACTGTAAGGAGATCAAACCAGTCCATCCTAAAGGAAATCAGTCCTGAGGTTCATTAGAAGGACTAATGCTGAAGCTGAAGCTCCAATACTGTGGCCACCTGATGAGAAGAGTCAGTTGATTGGAAAAGACCCTGATGCTGGGAAAGATTGAGGGCAGGAGAAGAGGGTGGCAAAGGACAAGATGGTTGGATGGCATCACCGATTGAGGGGACAGAGTTTGAGAGAGCTGGGAGACAGTGAAAGACAGAGCAGCCTGGCATGCTGCATCTGTGGGGCTGCAAAGAGTCAGACATGACCTAGTGACTGAGCAGCAGAAACTTCGTATAAGGAGGAGTTTGGCTGCTTTCTGTCTCTGGGTGATGTAATTCTGGCTTGAACCCAAGTCCCATTGCACTTCTAATTCCATCCGTGCAAGTCACTAAATTCAATCCTGTCAATTTTGCCTCAATTCCCCTCCCACACACCTCTGTTCCAAGCCATGTATGAAGAAAGTATCACTTGACAAATATTTTTTTTAAGACACACAAGCATAATCTTTTATTCTCAGCCATACGCTCCTTTCCAAAATATGTGCTTTTTCTAAAAAGTTATAAGCATTTTCCAGCAAAGATCTGCGATATGATTTGTGAACAATTTTTTCCCCAAAAGTCATCCATTTTCATGCCTTAGCATAAGTTTCAATTGCTCAAAAACATTTTGATATTATTTGCTTCTATTTAGGTCTCATTTACTTTTCTGTAAATAGATATAACCTTTCAATAATCTGGTCGATCCCCCAACTTTTATGTCGTTCTTCAAAAACATCAACCTTCTCTAGACATTGAATATTGCATACTGAACCAAACAATTTTTTAACTTCACCATCTGTAACATAAAATGGTGGACCTGCATGTTTAGCTGGATCGTAAGAAAGAACAGACAGGAGGCACTGAAATCCAGGTCTTGTTAGGGACATTACCTCTGAGTAGCGTTTGCGATCACCTGGATTAACAGCGACTAAGGCTCCTCTGTCCCAGATCCTGTCAAATTTGCCAATATTTGTTCCAAATACTTCTTTAATAGCTGATGTCCTTGTTCTTGATGAAATCCAATTTTGTGATTCACCCACCTTTCTTGCCATTCTTCCAGGGTCGGCACTCGGCTTTTCTGAACCTCAGTGTTCGGGTGCTCTTCACTGTCAAGCACCGCTCTTGCGTCACCCATGGTTTTGTAGATGGCTCTGGCTGACAAACGAATGTCGCCAGTGCCCGACAGTGATTTGGAGGTCACTTTAGCCAAGGACTCAGAAAGGTCATTCACTACCCATTCCCACTGGGCATCCTGAGTCCATTTCAGGGCGCGGATTGCCGGGAGGTGCGTGCGCGGTGGGCTGCCCCGTTCCCGATTCCGATCATACACTCACACTCTCAAACGGCCCACCGATCACCGCACCCTCCTCCGCGCCCAGCGGCCCCTCTCATTTGACAAATATTTTTAATGCATTTCATCAGTATTAGGGTTGCCAGATTTAGCAAATAAAAAACAGAATACCCAGTTTAGTGTATTCTTGTTTTTTGGATCTGGTTTACTACACAGTTTCTGTTGGAAATATACTTAAATGTATACTTTGAATACAATTGCTTTCTGATTTTTGAATCATTATTGTCAGTGGGACACAAATTATATGAAAAGCTTGATGACTACAAGGTAAGGAGTGATCCTGCTGAAAAGGAGACAAGAATAAAATTGAATAAATATATAATTTATGAATTACACGGTCTTTATTACAAATCTGAGCATTGCTGCCCCTCAGAAGGAAACACCCAGACATGCAGAGCAATCGTTAGAGTCAGTCCTCTTTGACATGGTAATGATTTCTCTGCAAGTTTTGCTTTACATATATTTTGTGACTGTGTCAGTTGAAGGTGTATTTTTCCCAGGTAGAAAGCTAAAACATACTGCATGGGGCAGTTTATAAGCCTTATTTGCAAACGGTGAGCATTCTGAATGGGCCTCAGTTTACCCTCTTGGCCTGGTCTCTTCCTGGCCATCATTCACGGCCCCTTCATTATCCTTCGTGGCCATCCCTGGGCCTTGGGCTCTGAACAGGCTAACAGGGCAGGTGGATGGTGACGCTGGGCCAAAGTCACCCAGCAAGGAGCCCCCGGGGGAGCCTCCAGGGCAGGAGGAACTGGGAAGTGGGAGGAGGACCACCTGGGGTGCTCAAAGGGCCCCCCAGAATCACCCTGAGTGCTGCCCCCTGCCCTCCCAAGCTTGTGGCGGGCACCAGCAGGCATCACTTCGTCTGGTGTTGTCTTGCCCAGCAGCTCTGCCTCCCGAGTGCAGACCCTGCCCCTTTCTGTGGGACCCCTGCCCAGAGCCAGAGCTGGAGCCCTACAGAGGAGGCCGCCCGCACACTCCGTTCCGCTCCGTCGTCTCGTGTGGGACACACTCCAGGTGACGACACCATAACGCACTCAGCACCTGCCTCGAGCGTCCTACCTGAGGCTTCCCGGGCCCCCTACCACCTCGATGAGTCAGGACCACCGCGGGCCCCACTCCCAAAGACTTGCTACTAGTGGCTTTCCCTGACCACCAGGGAACAGGCCAGGAGGGCCCCCGCCTGCAGCCCACCGCCCACCTGCGGCTCACCCTTCTGTCTCGCTGCCGCCTTTGCGCTGGGCTGGCAGGGACAGCAGGGCCAAGCACCTGAGCCATCATCATTTGCTTCTATTTGAAGATCTGAAGTCAGGAGAGTCTACAGTGTTCACAGAAGTTTGCATTGTAACTCATTTGTGCGCTCTCTCCTCGCAAGCCCACTTTATCTTCTTTCAAAGCCCAGGCAGCCTTAAATGAGCCCCTTCCTCTGCAAGAGGCCCAGCCCCACCAGAGGTTAAGCCAACAGCCTTTCTCATCAGGGCTTGGGGTCCCCCAACCCCTGCCACAGACAGCCCCCCACCCCTACCCCCTGGAAGCCGGGCCTTTCAGGAACTGCTGTTTACATCTGGGCCCATTACCAACTAAGGCGTTATTATTGGAGGGGCTGAGGATCACTAACCATTTTAAAACAAACTGCTTGTCCCCTGCCTGAGAGTCAGAAAGAATAAACCTGGACCCAGCCTGGACGTCCTGTCTAAATAAACCAGCACCCTGGACCTGCATCTGCCCGGGGGTCCGCTGGGCCCTAAATCCCACCACACCCCTCCCTTCCTTCAGGCCCCACCACCATCTCCCCATCCTGGATGTGTATGGACCACCACCCTGCCCCCTCCTGGAGTGGGATGGCAGGAAGCTGGGGCCAAAGTCAAGTCCTGGGCACAGCTGACCAGAAGGGCAGGCCCACCCCAGGATTCCCAAAGGCTACAAAGCACCTCCCCAGGTCCAACCCTCACCCCCCCCCCCCCACCCCCAGAGCCGCCCGCACCTCCCGGGGGCCAGGCCTCCTGCAGGTCCTGCCTAAGGACCCTCTCCAGCCCAGCGGGAAGGCCCGGACTCCACTCCTGCGGTTCCCCCTCAGCGCTGCCAGCTCTGAGCGTCCAATTCAAGGTCGCCAGGACCCCCTAAACGAGGGCCCCACTCGAGTCTGGCAGCCAAGTTCGGGAAGTGAAGGGTCGGAGGTTCAAGGGTTGGTTCAAGCACCCCCATCCCCTTGACTGGAGCTTGTCCTGAGGGGCCGTAGCTGGACAACGCAGGCGGCCTGGCAGGCCCGAGGGCGCCCCTATCCACGCCGCGGGCTCCTCAGCGCCTCCAGACAGTCCTCCAACCGGTTCTTAAAAAGAAGCGAGTCGAGGTAAGTCAACTCGCCTGGTCGGGCCTGTAAAACCCCGACCTCTCCTGGTAAATGCTCTGAGAAGAGATGGCTCAGGCCCCTCGCCTGTGGGAAGTCGCGCCCAGACCAGGCAGCTCGCTCTAGAGCCGTCAGGCCTCTGACTCGCTGTGTCCCGGAGGTGCGGGGGAGTCCCCGCCCAGGTCACCGCCCGGCGGGACGAGTGGGGAAAGTGTTCCCGGCGGCCCAGCGAGTGCCCTGCTCGGCTCCCGGCGCCGCGCCGCAGCGCCGTGCGCTCCGGAGACTCGAAGAGTCAGAGCGAAGAGGGCGGACAGAGGCTGGCGGCGGCTCCTCCCTCGCGGGCGTGGGCAGCGCTTTCGGTTTGCGGCGGCCCCGAGTGTGCACTCCGCGCCCCTTCCGCGCGCTCACCGGCGCTCCCGAGGTGCAGGGCGCGTGGCACCCAGAGCCGCCGGCGAGGGCGCCCGGAGCAGGGTTGGAGGGCAGGGGTCGCGGAGAGGGGCCGGGAGGAAGGGAGGCTTGCCTCGCAGTGGGGGCCGGCCAGGGGCTGGCGAAGCCGAGCTAGGGGCGCGTCGTCGGGGAGCCGGGGATGGGGCCGCCCCTGGGGCCTGGCGGGCGTCGCGCGTCCCTGCAGACTGCTGGATGGCCCGGGCCCTGGCTGCGGCCCCCTACGGAGGCCTCGAAGCGCGACCCGGGCCCTCTCGTCCAGGGGCTGGAGCCCGGAAATGGCGGGAGGCCGCGCGCCCCGCCCTTCCCGGTGCCCGGCAAGTCTCCGGGCCCCGGCGGGGACCTGCGGCCCGGCTCGCCTGCTTCTGTCCCGGTCGCTGCCTTTCGGGGCCTCCATGTGACCCAGGAGCGCACACGCGGTGGCGCTGCGCCGGAGGCCGGCGGGACAGAAATGAGTCTGCGGGTGTCCGCCGAAGGCCGACCTCAACCTCGGAAGGTCCCCCGGGGGCTGGAGGCAGCGGAGAAAAGACAGCTCCCTGAAGAATGGCTGTGCAGCGGTGCAGGAGCCAAACGTGCGCTCGGAACCAACCTTGGGGTGGCGCACGTTAAAGAGCTTCGGGTCGCCTGGACGCCTCCAGCGGCGCGCCTCCCTCGGGGCCGCCGGCGCCCACGGCCCTCCTCGCGCGCGCTCCGCGGCGGCCTCCTGGGCTGACAGCGCCTCTCCGGAGGACATCCATCTGCCGCCCCCATCTTCCCCGGACACCTGCTTGTCCCCACCTGACCTGCCAGCGCACCTCCCAACTGTTCAGGGTCGAGGGCGCTGCCCCCGCCCGCGGGTCGGAGGTGGATGAGGGAGCCGGGCGAGCAAGCGGCACCCTTCCCACCCCCGGGCCAGGCGGCCTCCCTGAAGTGCGAACAGGGCCTGCAAACAGGGGTTCTCTCCCAAGCCCACCCCTTCCCCCGTTAGATGTCGGGGTTAAAATGTTCGCTTTGCCCTTTCTCTCGGTCTTGGAGGGGAAACGCGGGAACTGCCGGAACCTTTATGGGCCTTAGACCTGTGGCGGAGCAGTCCCAGCCCCACTGACTTTGATCAGCCCTATTAATTCCAGCTGCGCTCTATTTGTTTGTCATTTCCCCCTTTTCCTGCGCAACCATTATTTACGGCAGAGGAAAAGGGGAAAACGTGCCTGAAGAAGCATGGAGGGAGAGAGGGGTTTTCTGACAAGGAGAGCAGTGAGTGTGTTTCCCTAAAGGTCACTGACGGGAGGGCCCTGGTCTGGTCATCGCCCCTCTGAATCACTCCTCAAGAGCATTAACTTAATTATGCGACCAGAGAAATGAAAAAAAAAGTCTTTAAAATAATCAAAGGTAATTATAACCGTGTTGTTGACACTAATGGTTAATAATTGATCAGGACTTACACACAATCAATTGCCGGTTTATCTCCCCCACAAAACCCTGAGTGATGTGCTGTTACTCCGCTGCTTACCCTGGGCACTGCCTTCCGAGCTCCACTGCTGCGGCCACTGGAGGCAGCCCCCAGCCTCCCGCCTGCTTCCTCAAGAGCCTTCCATTTAATTTGGTTTCCGTTTCATCCAGAACAGACTAAAATGTGGACGCCTTTTAAAAAGGCCTTTCCTTATTATCCTGGAGCCACCCTTAAACAAACAAAGACCATTCTTCCTCTTTCCTTTTACCTGGGATTGCAAAAGAACAGTCCTCGGGGTTTCCTACGCCACCCTATTTGCATTGTATTGCCAGGAGAGTCCTCCTTCCTAACATCTTCAGTTTTTATCTTTCTTAGAAAGAGCGTGAACACGGTGCCCTCAGTAGAGGGAACAGAAGCCTGTCCTCTGCCTGGAGGGTGGAGGGTGAAGGTGCCAGCTAAGACCACATCCCTCTGTTTGCGGGAGATGCAGGTGAAAGAGTAGAGTGGGGCTTGCAGAAGGGGGTTTGCTCCCCAAACCCGGGGTGGGAGTGCTTTCCCTCTCACTTACCAAGGCCTGATGTCCAAGCACACAGCGTCAAGCCCCAGCTTCCTCGCCTGCAGCCCAAGAGCAGGGGAGGACTGGCGTGTGCTTTCCTTACGGCCAATAGAAAGTAATTTCCAGCAACTGGAAAATTATATTGTCATAGATTACTTCTCCTTATAATAAGCCTTTAAAATATCTGTAGGGATTTGTCACTTACATAAAGGTTTGCAAATACATCAAAGGGACATGTCCCCTTTGCGATTTGTAGAAATTCAAATGCTGTTAATCATAACATCCACATATCACAGACTGTTGTGTATTGTTCCCAAGACTGCCTCTTGAGTTAACACATTTTTTTTAAAGTGTTTACAATGTTGTTTTTAAAAAGCAGTGTAAAAACACATATTTAATGGGTCTATTTATGTCCTTAATTTGGGGGTTAAAATGAATGCTTTCCTTGGGATTGTCAATGCACTGGGGAACTAAAGGAAAATTATATGGTGGGTGATCATTGGAGACTGTTACTTGGAGGAACTTTGTAATAATCCAGCGTATTATTTACACTTGAAAGAGATGCTCTGACTTCACAGATAAATGGCTTTGGATGATTTTGGCAAACGATTGACTGTTTACTCCGACTTGAGCAGAGAAAGTTTAGGGCATATTTTCTGTCCCGATTAAGAAACAAAAGATCGAATTGATTCTTAGCTTCTTTGATAATATCGCGATGCGGTGTGAGATGACCCCAAAACTAGCAGCGGCGCGCCCGGGCCAGGCCCGCAGGTGCCGGCTGAACACGCGCGGGGCGGGCCTCACGGGGACCGGCTACTCGCCGCCTCCTGGACCAGCTCGGTGGCGGCGGCGGCGGCGGCGCCGCGGGCTGCGCGGAGCTCCGGTCCTTTCCACTCCGCCGGCCCCGCCGCCTGGCCGCAGACAAAGGTGGATGAAGTTCTTTTCAAGTTTCAAAGGCAGTTGCGCAGCAGCTTTGCAGAAACAATAACTCTTTTATTGGGAACAAATGTTGACATTTGACGGGCGCGGGAGGCCGCTCGGGAGGCCGCGGCCGCCGGGCCAGCGCCCCGCTTGCTCTCGGCCCGGCCCCCGGGGTCCACCTGAGATTAAAGCGCGGATTCCGATAAATCGGCTCTGACGCGCCCCGGGTGGCGCGGGGCAGAGGCCGGCGGGCCGGACCGCACGGGCTCCATCCTGCGGCCCCGCGGCCCCGCGCTCGCCGCCGCGCGCCTCCCTCTCCCCGGCCTCCGCTAGCATCTGAGAAAGTCTCCGTGGGCTGGGACGTAATGTTTGATTAGCTGAATTTTAAAGCAGAAGAGAGAAATCAGACACAGGAACCCCCTTCCCTGAGAAGAGCCTCTCGGTAAGGATCTGCAGCGGAGGAGACGTGAAACGCCCTCTTCGCACTCTGCATTTCCTTAAGAAAGATCCCTCTAAACACCCGCAGGCTTTCTGTGCTTAGCATGCATTTTTAAAAATCAAGTTTTCCCAAAGAAATTCAGGTCAGGTGGCAGGGTGGGTAAGTTATGGAAATCTTTGATAATTTGTTTGGCATATAAACATCAAAGAGGATTCGTTAGTCTGGGCTAATCTCCCGAGCTGCTCTGAGTTTGCACGAGTTGAAAGGTGCAGATTGTCCCTGAGAAGGAGTTCTGTGTGTGTGCGCGCGCGCGCGTGCATGCAGCGAAGGGATCATGTATCCAGGTAAAACAATCTTCTGCTCCAAAGGGAGGCAGTTTTCACCAGGCTTCAGTTTCTGAACATGTGCAGGGGGATCAGTTTGTACTTGGTCTCCTCCTTCTCCCGCGTCTTTTAAGAGCCCGACTGCTGTCACTACACACCTTCATCAGGGGGCATGGTTTTTCAGTGCCTATTTGTTAGCTATTGTTAACTTTCATACTTTTCACCCCCATCTTCAAATTAGAATATCATATACAGGAAACATTGCTATCATAGGGGGTTGGATTCTCTGCTGATTTAGGAAATACGGCCAATGTTAATAAAAGCAAAACCACTTAACATCTTCAGACTGCAATGTCAAATGCTATCTGGAGGGAAAATCATTATCCTCACGGTAATTCCACAAAGGTGCCATCTGAAACAAAAGCAGGCAAAGGAGCTCCTGGCTCCCTTTTATGTGCACAGACTCAAATCTGTTTTCCTCCAGACGGGCTGCCACAGAGCAACCAGGCTTCCCACTTGAAAAATCTCCCCTGTCTCCAAGAGATAGCTCGACCCCAAACATGTCCAGGTCTCCTACTAGGGGAGGCAGGAAGGAGAAAAAAATAGTTTTCTACCCGCAAAGATTCGCTTTCTGCTAACCTCTGATCGCTTATCTACTCCAAGCCAACAGAATGCCTGAGAAGGAACAGAAAACCGAAACCTTGGTCTGCGCATTCAAGGGCAGTCAGGCCCCGTAACAGACAGGGCTCTGTGACCAGTTCACAGCCCCCCAGCTTTGCCTCAAGTATCTAAGATTACTTTCAAATACCCTTTCTAACAAGACCCCAGCAAGAGGCCACTAATTTCCACGGCACAAAAAGCCACTGGAGAGAGATCCGTTTGTCAATATCAACCGGTCCGGCGATTTCCCATCCTCAGACACATCGGCCTATCAGAGCCGGCAGATGTTTAGACAAGATTTTATAAATTGTTCAATATCAGCCCATAATGAACCCCAACTGACCATTCCAAAGCAGCTAAAAGCATCCGGGCCGACCCCTGCTGGGATCCAATAATGCGCTCAGGCTGCAACATTATTAATCATGGAATAAAATAGATGAACCTCTTGAAAAATAAGTGTATGATTGATTAAAGGGCAATCTAAGAAGCTATTATTCTTGTTTTATAACCGTAAGTTATATTCACTCAATTTATCTTTGGAGAGGAAATAAATGATTGTTCATTTCTTTTCTGAAATTATATTATATGGGTATCCATATAATTTTGCTGAAAATTAAAGTGACAGTATTGCTGCTTTTATGATACTAATCAAAGGGAATATGTTCCTTGACTACAAATTGTAGACTTGTCCTAGAATTAGGTAGTGAGTCACACAATAATGAGGCAATAGTCTAGGGTTCTTTAAACTTTTCTTTCCCCCCAGGGTAAGGCTAAGAGCCACTGAAAGGAAAATGAATCTCTCCTCCCCAGATTTTCGCCTTGTGTTTAACGTTATATGAAAAGGAGAGTTAAAAAGTCGGTCAATAAATCTGAAAAATCTATGCCAATTTGGATAATTCAAATAAACAATAAACAATTCTTTCACTCAATAATTTATGGTGGGGGCATCATTTATACCCCATATTATCCACATTATCCACTCACAATACTCTAGTTACTGAGGAGGCTCAGTAAGCCCAGAAATAAATGTCCAAGGGATCCTAATGCATGGGGTATCAGATCATTTTATTTTGCCAAGTTTTTTTAAATGTACACTAACAAGCCATTTGCATATTCAGAACACAAAATCCAGATTTTCTTACAATGCATGTGTATATAAATAATGTAAAACCATGCATACCTCCCTACTGTGTACTGCTCTTGCCTCTACCTTCTTGCAGGAGCAGAAGGGAGGGATTATTTTACACATTTTCATTAAAAAGCCTGAGGTCAGATCACCTGGGGGGAGAGGCTGCTATTACCAGGGCTCCCTACCCAAAGACTCTTCCAGGACAAATGAGCCCCAAACACCACATTGTTGTAGACTAGTTTGTTTTTATTTACAATTTAAGATATAAATTAGTAAAGAATTCTTGTTAAACAACCAACAAAGATTGTATAACCAGCAATGTTCAAATAAAAACCAGGCAGAATTTATTTACAAAAGGTTTAGATTCCATTGCAATACAACTTGCATAAATTACTAGAAGCTTTATATCATTATAAAAATAAATATCAAATTTGTTTCCACTTCTTAAGTACTCAAGTTCTATAATCACGTTTTATTTCTACTGTGTACATCTTTTACAAATAAATTTTACAGTAAATCCTATCACACCTATAGAATATATACCGTGGCAATGAAGTGATCAATTCAAGATATCCTGAGAAAAAAGATTGTTTTCAAAAGTCACACATACATTGGGGAAGCTATACTATGCCAACAAATTCACGTATGTCCAACAAAAGTCTGTTCCGATAGAGTCTGTGGGTTGGCAGTGCCCTGTGGGTCCTTCCTTTTTACAGTGGCACAAGATGCGGTCCGGATTTAGAGGTCATTTTATATATATATATATGTGTGTGTGTGTGTGTGTGTGTGTGTATATATATATCTGTATATTTATGAACTTGGGAGGAGAGAATGGCCTGCTGACTTTTATTTTTCCAAAGCAATTGTGACACCTACCTGTGGACCAAGGAAAAAACCAAGTCATCCCAAATCCTTCAGCCCCCATCAGTATCACCACATTCTAAAAAGGGTCCATCTCAAAAGGTTTCGCTTCTTGCCCACCTTCAAGATCTGTGATGAGTAATTCTGCCTACTTGTAAAGTAGTTTTCTTTTTGAGATACTACTGTCAGCCAGGCAAACTGCCGATCCTATCTAGTCCATCTGGACACGGGGACAGGCCTGATAAAAGACTAGTATTTCTGTGTCTCTCCAGTCTGACTGCAAATGTCATCTAGAAAGGGGTGTGATACCCCCAGTTTCAGGAGCACTAGCTCTGGAAAGCAAGTGCCTTTTAAGTGTCTAGCGTAGTTTTTTAAGGTTCCAAATTGCATACAGATACCCAGATTTTAAGAATCTGTTTTATCAAAGAGAAAACAACAGCAGTGATGCAATGAATATGAGTGATTTCTTTTTTTAAGCAGAATTTGAGCAAAAAAAAAAAAAAAAGGAGCCCTCAAAAACAGGATAATCCTCTCCCACTTAAAGAAAATAAAAAAGAGAGAAGTAAGGCTGTCCTCAGACCCCATGACAAGAAGCAAGAAACACACATTAAGCGAATTTGCTGGGCAACTGGTGCCGGGAGGTTCGGCAAGGGGTGTGGGGAGGGGGGACCCCAGGGAGCCCACTTACTTGCATTGCTGGCCCTTCTATAGGTAGGGCTGGACGCCCCCACCAACCACGGTGCAGCCCTCGCTGGCATCTGTCAGGGGAGGGGGCAGTTAGTCAGGACCCGACCCCAGAGCCATATGCCTCCCGACAGCCTCACGGTCACCAGCCCCGCGCCACCCAAGCACGCCTAGCCCTTCCCCGAACCCCCGAGCGTCTGGAGGACCCGGCTGCAGCCCGCCACCACCGCCACCTGAGACATGGCGCCTGTCACGTTTCCGCATTTTCTGCCCCCCTTGACCTCCTTTTACAGGTCGGATCGGCTCAAGCCTCCATTAGGAGCAACAGAGGCGAGGCAGAGAAAGGGAGGGAGAAAACGGACTCAGGTTTTCTGTTCTGACGATTTAAAAAGCGGAGGCCCCTGGGAGGAAGCAGAAGGCTTTATCTCCTTGCAGCCGAAGGCAGAAGAGGAGATTGAGCTGAGACTAGGAGCCGACAGAAAGCGCCGAGGCTGACGCTCAGGACGCCGGAGGGAGGCTACACTTGGCGTCGATTTGTATTTGCCAAACTGAAAACAGTCAGGACGACACCAACAACAGGAATAATAAATCAAATGAAAAGCCAGTAATAAGGGGGTCAGTTCTGTCGCGGTCTGCGGTCTCGAGGAAGGATCGCCTGGCCCCCCACCCACTTTCTGTCTTCACCCGGCCCCCTTCACTTCTAACTTGGTTGTGCAAAGCCGTCCGTTCCCCGTTCACGGTTAAGGGACAGAGCTTTCCTGGGCAGACCTGCAGGTGCCCAGTTCCCTTCCCCGGCTCCCGTGGGGTGCTCGCCTGCCGGGCCCCGCCGCCCCGCTCCCTCCGCCCCCGGGCCCCGCGGGTCGCCTACCTTTCTTGGGCTCGTAGCCGCCGCCCGGAGGCCGGTAGTGGGGCTCCGGGAGCGGGTGCGCGCCCGCCTTGCCCGCGTCGCTGGCGGCCTTGGGCGCGGCGTGCAGCGCCTCTCCGGGGGCGGCGGCCGCCGAGTTGTACCGCAGCAGGCCCTGGCCCTGCAGCGCCGCGTTCAAGTTCCCGTAGTTTGTGTAGCTGCCGTAGAAGGGCGACGTGTAGTAG
>CM035283.1:1766031-1811267 GCA_020226075.1 Hydropotes inermis
CCTGCTCCTGGCCTGCTCCTGGCCTGCCCCTGGCCTGCTCCTGGCCTGCCCCTGGCCTGCTGGCCTGCTCCTGGCCTGCCCCTGGCCTGCTCCTGGCCTGCTCCTGGCCTGCCCCTGGCCTGCTCCTGGCCTGCTCCTGGCCTGCCCCTGGCCTGCTCCTGGCCTGCTCCTGGCCTGCCCCGGCCTGCTCCTGACCTGCTCCTGGCCTGCCCCTAGCCTGCTCCTGGCCTACCGGCCCATTTGCCTGCGTCCCCCCCCCCCCCCCCCCAAGTCAGTCCCTGCCTCTTTCGTAGGCCCTGCCCACGGGGCTCCATCACCCCGTGCCGTGGGGCTCTGTGGAGCACTGGACAAGTATGGACTGACTGACTGAGTCAGTGAATGGCTTGCTCTAGGTTACTCACCTTTTGTTCTCAAAGGTACCCAGGATACTGAGGGACAGAAACAGAAAAACGACGAGGCGGTTGCTTATGTTTCATGCCGGCTTCTCTCCTAGGCATTTCCTGTGTGCTTGAGTGTCTTGGATCTCGAGTGATCCAGGCAAGTCTGATCACAGCTCAGGAGCCCTGGCTCTCCAGGATAAAGGGTGGTGGGTTGGCATGTTGAATTTTAAGGCCCAATAGTTATGCACCCTGAAAATAGCATTTCATTTTAAAATTCTTGAGCTAGCAATCAGCCCCAGACCTTGCACTCCTTGAGAAGAGTGAGCGTGCATTGTTTTGTTGTTGTTTTTGCATCCCACATGACGTGCACCATTCCCAGCACACAGAGGTTCGTGAAAAAGGAAAGTGAACAAAAACAAACCAGACTGATGATAGTGTTACTGAAAAATTCAGAGTGGGACTGACTGTTTAAAGCTAATGAGGTCCTAACAAGGGTTTTTTTAGAAACAGACAAGTTTCTTCTGAAATTTATTTTTAGTGACAGGAATCTTAGGATGGCTAAAACAATTCTGACAAAGAAGAATAAAGTGGGAAGAATCAGTCTACCCAATTCCAAGACATTACATCATTGGAACAAAAGAGAAAATCCCAGAAACAAGCATGTATAAATATTTCTGACTTATTTTGACAGGATGCAAAGCAATTCAATGGAGGAAAATTTGTCTTTTCAACAAATGGTGCTGGACCAATTGGACATTCCTAAGCAAGTGTGTGGGACTTCTCAGGTATCTCAGTGGTAAAGAACGCACCTGTCAATGAAGGAGATGTGAGAGACAGGGGTTCAATCCCTGGGTCAGGAAGATCCCCTGGAGTAGGAAAAGGTGATTCACTCCAGTATTCTTGCCTGGGAAATCCCAGGGACAGAGGAGCCTTGTGGGCTACAGTCTGTGGGGCCACAAAGATTCGGACACAACAGAGCATGCAAGCAAGTATGTGCATACAAACATACACAAGTTCCAACCCAACTCCTATGCCTTCTGCAAAAATTAACTAGACATGGATCACAAACTTACATGTCAAATTATGAAACTTTTAGAAAAATAGAGGATGAAAATCTCAAGATCTATGACAAGGCAAAGAATTTGTAGACTAGACACCAAAAGCAGAATCCATGAATTAATATTTTATTCTCTGAAAGAATGAAAAGAATGCAGACTGACAGAAAATATTTGCTAATTATGTATCCAACAAAGGACTAGTACCTAAAATATATAAAGAATACTCAAAGGCAAAAGTAAAACAAAAGAATACAAAACGATGCAACTAGAATTTGGTCAAAATACATTTATCACCAGAGAGGATATACAGATGGCAACTATTCACATGAAAGGTGTTCAACATCATTAACCATCAAGGAAATGCAAATTAAAATCACTGTGAAATATATGCACCTATCAGGATGGCTAAAATAAGAAAAGTAGCAATAACATCAAAAGTGAGAATGCAAAGAAACAAGGTCATTCATGCATTGCTGGTGGGAATGTAAGGTGGTAAACCCACTGTGGGAACTAGTTGGGCAGTTTCTTATGAAGGTAGACAGTTCGAGTTTGATGCTTGATGCAGGGGCCCAGTGTGGCCCTCTGTGAGAACCTGGAAAGGTGGGGTGGGCAGGGAGGGAGTCGGGACGGGGGTGCAGGATGGAGGGGACAGATGTGTTTGCGGCTGATTCATGACGATGCACAAACCATCACAACACTGTAAAGTAATTATCCTCCAATCAAAATAAATCAATTAAGAGAAAGAAAAAAAAAGAAGACTAGCCTTGAAACTGCCATGCAGTCTTGTGATTGCATTCCTGGGCGTTGTTCCCAGAGAAACAGAAACTTATGTTCACACAAACCCTGTACACGGATGTTCGCAGCACCTTTATTTGTAACAGACAGAAACTGGACTCGGCCCAGATGTCCTTCAGTGGGTGGAACTAACGCTCAACCGCAGAAGCGAGTTATTGGTCCACACAGCTCGCATGAAGTCTCCAGAGAACTAGGCTGGAGGACAAAAGCCGAAGCCAAAGCTTCTTTACTGTGTGATCCTGCCAAGAGGATATTTCTGAAATTACAAAAGTTTAGAAAGGGAGAATAGGTTGATGGCTGCCAGGGACAAGGTGGGAACGAGAGAGGGGGGCATGTTTACAAAAACAAGCAGGCGGGATCCTAACGGAGATGAGAGGCAGCACCTTGATGTCTGTGTCTTCAGAGACCTTTACGGCATGCGAGCTGGAGAAGACGTGGGCATCAGAGCATGGTGCCCGCTCTGAGCACGGGCAGGCAGGACATGTGACAAGGGGCCTGTAAGAGGCAGCATCACTCTGGAGGAACAAAGCCAGGAACTGCCTTCTGTAGCTTTTGACTTTTATAAGTATTTGTTGACTTTTAAAAAGTTATATACAGAGCCAGGGAGGGATAAATTGGAAGTTTGGGACCAACGAGTCTGATATATACATAATAGATAAACAACAAAGACCTACTACATAGCGCAGGGAACGACACTCAGTATCTGATGATAACCTATCATGGAAAAGAATCTGAAAAAGTATATGTATACTTCTTCCCCGCTGGCGTTGGTGGTAACGAACCTGCCTTTCAATGCAGGAGACATAACAGACATAGGTTTGATCCCTGGGGCAGGAAGATCTCCTGGAGGAGGCAATGGCAACCCACTCCAGTATTCTTGTCTGGAGAATCCCATGGACGGAGGAGCCCGGCAGGCTATAGGCAGGGTTGCAAAGAGTTGGACATGACTGAAGTGACTTGTGCATGCACACACACACACACACACACACACATATACATGTACATATACATATATATATGTACATATAACTGAGTCACTGTGCTTTACACCTGAAATCAACACAACACTGTAAATCAACTATACTTCAAATTTTAAAAATTATATACCAATATGACGAATTGGGTGTATACTATAATGGGATGAGAAGAGCATATTTTTATGTTATCTTTTGAAATCTCTGCCTTTTATATATTTTTACATTAATCTGAGAAAATATATATTATACATATATATTTTGAATTATTGTAGACAATAACTTATATTTGAGATAAGCACACATATTTTAACTCATTTTTAATGTTTCTTTATATCTCTCCTCATATATTGAGACTCTTGATTCTTTCACCAGTCTTTGTTTATTTGATTTGTTGTGAAATATACATAAATACTTCAAAACTATAAATATCTGCATGACTGCTAACAATAAATCACTGAGTACAGCTTTTATTTTCCTTTGCAGATCATTTCACATCTAAAAAATATCACAGTTGGGATTCACAAAACAATCTACAGAATTACTTGAAAATAGTGTTTTATCTGTTATTTAGCTTTATACAAAGATTTGCTTTTCAGTCCTAAGTTAGTGTCAGGACTGGCTTCCGTTCTGACGGAACTGCACGTTGGGAGCTGGAGAGCTTGCGTGGTTACGAGTCAGGGAACATTTGCTCTGCAGCCTTGGCCCTGCTTTCCGTCTCTCCTGCCCTCCAGCAGTCCCTCTCCGCCCTCATTAGCTTCTACAAGTCTTCGCAGCATTTCTTTTTGCAAACATGAGCAAATACACGCACACATTCATGGCCATTAGTCAATAAATCCTCTCCCTTTCTTTCTCAGGTCACATGCATCCTTGTAAAACTTGCTATGTTTTCCTAACAGTAACTCAAGGAGATTACTACAGATTCCTTTCTGGGGATTTCCCCCAAATATACCTGATTTTCTGCAAAATACCTGAATAGTATTCCCTTCAGGGGTGTATCATAGTCACTCAACCACACCCCTGGTGAAGGACTTGTGTGCTGTTACAAGCTTGCACTCTATTCTAGTGCTGTGGTTGGCAGCTTTCTTCCAGGCTCTTCCTTGCTGGAGAAGCCGCCGCTTCACCCTGGCACTGAGACGTGGGACGTCTGGTCACAGGGTGCGGTTTCTCCTGGAACTGGCAGATCTCTGTTCTGTTTTGTACTCAGACACCAGCCTGAGTAACTGCACGCTTCTTCTCATCCCAACCGTATAGACTGTTCCGAGACACTCGGCATGTAGTCGAGTCTCCTGTGTGAAATGTGGGCCATGAATTCTCCTTCCGGTGGCACTGACCTCTTGGCGTTGGGTCTCAGTCACCTCCCAGAGGTAAAACCCCGCACGCTCGTTTCAGAATAAAGTGGCCGTTTCATTACGGCTGAGGCTGAACTTTCCAAACGGCTAATGATGCTAATCATCTGCTCTTGTGCTGGAGGCCATCCACATGCCTTCTTTTCTGAAGTGGCTATACAGTTCTTGTGGTCACTTTTAAAAATGCGTTTTCTTCTAATGATTGCGTTATAAGAGTTCTTTATATATTCTGGCCACAAGTCCTTTCTTGATATATGCTTTGCAGATACTTTCTCCTAATCTGTGCCTTGCATTCTCAATTTCTTTTTATTCTATTCATGGAGTTTTTCAACAAGCAAAACTTCCCATTTTGATAACATTCAGTTTTCAAAAATTCTTCCTTTGATGTGTGTGTGTGTGCCTTTAAGGAAATATTTGCCTAATCCAAAGTCCTGGAGATTTTCTTCTATGTGATTTCTGCAGTTTCTGTGATTGTGGCTCTTACATTTACCTATTACAATTCATTTTGGAATAATTTTGTGTAAGATGTGTGGTAAGAGTCAACGTTATTTTTTCCCCATCTAGTATGTAGTTATTTCATGCCAGTTATTGGAGACTATATTTTATCCAGTGAATTATCTTGGCACTTTTGCAAAACAACAACAACAACAATAACACACAATTGCCCATTTGGGTGTGGGTGTATTTCTGGCTTCTTAACAATGTCCCTTTCAGATCTGTCTGTCCTTAGCTCAGTACCGTATTGTTTTGTTTTTTATCTCTTTACAGAAAATATTAAATTATGTAGTATGTCTTTTAACTTTATTTTTCTTTCATAAAATTGTTTTGGAAATTCAAAGTCCTTTGTATTTCCCTGTAAATTTTGAATTTCCACAATTTCCTTCAATTTCCACAAACCCCCTATGGGGTTTGATTGGAATTTAATTGGTAATATAGATCAATTTGTGGAAACTGCTCTTTTAAAAATAGTGAGTTACTCAATCCATAAATATAGCATACCTTTCCTTTTATTTGGGCTTTTTAAAAAATGATTTAACTGGAGGATGATTACAGCATTGTGCTGGATTTTGCCGTACGTCCACAGGTGCATATGTGTCCCCCCCGTCGTGGATGCTCCCACTCCTCTAGGATGTCCCAGAGCACCAGCTTTGGGTGCCCCGCTTCAGGCATGGAGCTTGCACTGGTCATCTCTTTTACAGATGGTAATGTACGTGTTTCAGCACTGCTCTCTCAGATCATCCCACCCTTGCCTTCTCCCACTGAGCCCAGAAAATTTTTCTCAGGAAGCTTTCATAGTTTTTAGTACAGACATTTTGGACAAGACTTCTTTAAGTTATTACTAGGCATTTTATTTACTTATTTAAGCCACTGGGAATGCCTTTGTGTGACATATTTTGACATTGGTTATTTAGAAATAGAAGTGACTTTTGTTTATTGACCACATGTTCTTCAATCTTGTTTACTTCAGTGATTCATTACAGTGGTTTCTGTAAATTTTGAAAAACTTTTCTGCATAAGCAATTACGTCTTTTGTGAATAAGGTTTCATTTCAACCTTTCCAGCTTGTTTGCTGTCTCACTGTCTGTCTTTCCTGCACCAGCCAGCACCTCTGGGATTATGCAGCAGAAGCGTGATGGAGGCCTCCTTGTTTTGCCATGACCCTAGTTGGAAGGGTCAGCCCTTCCTCACTAAGCATGATGCTACTATAAGTTCTGAAGACGTCCTTAAGTTGGGCGTTTCCCTCTTTTCCCAGGTTACCCAGCGCTTTCAAGCGTGGAGGGGATCTGCACTGTCTTAAAAATTGTTTTTCTGTGTCTACTGGTGAAACACATCTTGAAAACTTATTCCATAGTGTGATGCATTGCAGTAATCCGCTTTCAAATTTCAAACCCACCTTGCCTGGCGCTGTGTTTAGCCACCCAGTGGTGTCTGGCTCGGCGACCCTGTGGACTGTAACCCAGCAGGCCCCTCCGTCCATGGGGTTCTCCAGGAAGGAACACTGGGGTGGGCCGCCATGCCCTCCTCCAGGGGCTCTTACCAAGCCAGGGATCGAACCCAGGTCTCCCGCATCGCAGGTGGACTCCTTACCGTCTGAGCCACAAGGGAAGGCCAACCTTGCCTTTGTCATGGTTAGTCATTGTTCGGTTGGTAAGTTGTGCCCGCCTCTTGGTGACCTGTGAACTGCAGCACACCGGGCTTCCCTGTCCTTCCCTATCTCCCAGAGTTTGCTCGCTCATGTCTGTTGAGCCGGTGATGCCATCCAACCATCCCATCCTCTGTCATCCCCTTCCGTCGCTCTTCTTGGTCATGGTTACATGATCATTTTCCAGGCCTACCTGTCTCATGACATATAGGAGAAGGAAATGCAGCCCACACAGCCTCGTGGACACCCTGATCTTGGATTGCTGACCTCCAGAATGGTGTGAAAATAAATTCCTGTTCATTACTCTGCTCAGTCTCCCTACTTCATTAGGGCAGCCTGAGGAGAGGATATAACACCTTCGAGGTAATTGCCACTATGCATGCCTCTGTGAATGCCACTATGAGTAATAAAAAAAGGTGGTCTGGCTGCACGGGGTATATGCTCAGCTGAGGGTGAGGATGCAAGTGTGAAAATGAAAGTCTCTCAGTCGTGTCCAGCTCTTCGCAATCCCATGAACTATGCAGGCCAGAATACTGGAGTGGGTAGCCTTTCCCTTCTCCAGGGGATCTTCCCAACCCAGGGGTTGAACCCAGGTCTCCCGCACTGCAGGCGGATTCTTTACAGCTGAGCCACAAGGGTGAGGATGCCAATGCACTACTTCCCCAGCAGGCACATGAGTCTCCTCCTGCGTTTCCTGATTGGGACCCCCATCTTCCACCCTGACCTGCTACCCTTGACCCCAGCTTCAAGCTAAGGGAACAGGTGGTTTGTCACACTGTCCAGATGATTGGTCTTGAGATGGGCTCAAAATAGAAGTCACAGTGCTCGATGGACGGATTATTGGCAGGGTCCCTGGGGGTAGGAGGTGGGCAAGCAACCCTCCACTCCCCGGGCAGCCCCACGTGCCGGGGGCTAGTGGTGGACATCTAGAACCACCTGTGGGCTCCCCCACCCCAACCAGAGCTTCCTGCAGACGGGGTGGGAAGGGGCTGTCTGTGAGGCCTAATCTCTTCCCTCTGGGGGTTTGCTTCAGTGTTCACAGGAGCGCGAACTGAAGCTGGAATGAGCGGAGGCACTGGAGTGCTCCAGGCACGTATACTGACTTTGTGCAGAAGAACTCTGCACGTGGGGCAGAGAGACGGCAGCACCGAGTTTCTTCTTAAACCCATCAGAAGACTTGAAGAGACACACAGGCCAACCTCCCCCAGGTTATGTAATCTATAAAATGACGCAGAATAGAGAGGGCTGGGATTTCCACACAGGAGTCCAAACCTCCTGCCGACATCCAAAGTGGCTGCAACTGTTTCGCGCAGAAGCCCTAGTGCATCCCATGCGTCCCACCTACCCCAGGGCACGCTTGTGTTCGGACCCCAATCCCCCCTCATCATTGCTGGTCCTGTGGGTCCTCTCATTCTCTCTTAGGATTGCTGAGGGATATGCCCATCTTCCTAGGGTTTAGAGCGTGCTTTCATTTTCATTTTTTAAAAGCGTGATAGTTTCCGGAATCCCCTGCCAGTCCAGTGGTTAGGACTCTGTGCTTCCACTTCAGGAGCCGTGGGTTCACTCCTGAGTCTTGCAAGATCTTGATGGTGTGGCCAAAGATAATAAAATTAAAGCATCACGGTTTCATCTCCAATGAGTTCCCCTTCCACCTGTGTTCAGCAGGGTTATTTTTTGTTTGTTTGTTTCTGGCTTTGTTTTGGTTTCTTTCTTTCGTATTCATCCCAATCTTTATTTGCTAATATATCATGATAATCTAAACCAATTAAACATTTTAATGTTGTCATGCTTTTGGTCTGTATTCAGACAAAATCAGTGATATTTTAGCAATGCAAATTTTACATTAATATGGTATATTACCTGGGCTGGGATGTCCATGCATTTTGTCAGTTTGATAAAAGCTCTTTTCAAAAGGAAGTTATAAAGAAAAGAGTAATTGGCTTTTAGGAATTAGTGTGATTATTGGTAATGCTAGGACTCTGTAGTGGTTCAAGTAGTAAAGAATCCGCCAGCAATGCAGGAGCTGTAGGAGATACATGTTCAGTCCCTGGGTTGGGAAGATTCCCGGGAGAAGGGAAGGCTTTCCTGATAGCTCAGTTGGTAAAGAATCCACCTGTAATGCAGTTTGATTCCTGGGTGGGGTAGATCCCCTGGAGAAGGGATAGGCTACCCACTCCAATATCATTGGGATTCCCCTGTGGCTCAGCTGGTAAAGTATCCAACCACAATGTGGGACACCTGGGTTAGATCCTTGGGTTCGGAAGGTCCCCTGGAGACGGGAAAGGCTACCCACTTCCATTATTCTGGCCTGGAGAATTCCATGGACTTTCAAAGAGTCGGACACGACTAAGTGACTATCACTTTCACTTTCCTGGAGAAGGGAATGGCAGCCCACTCCAGTGTTCTTGCCTGGAGAATCCCCTAGACAGAGGACCCTGGAAGGCTACAGTCCATCGGGCTGCAAAGAGTCGGACACAACGGAAGCAACTTAGCACGCACACTGGTAATGCCAAAAGCATTAAAAAATCTGCAACAAATACCGTATCTCCATTTCCACACTGCAGCCAAGCAAGGGACAGCAAAGCAAAGGAAATTCGATTCACTCAAGAAGGAATTAAGAAAATCCAGTGTGGTTTTCAATCAACTGCGAGGTAAGCGCCATTTCTCACCCAAGCCTCCATTCCCTCTGGTGTGGGAGGGAAAAACATTTCCCGGGCGTGTGTGTCCGGTGGCTGGCCTTCTCGACTGCCTTGGACGTCCAGGCTTGTGCGCTAAGAGTAGAATGAGGAGCGGATCTCTCCCTGAAGGACCTCCGGAGGTTTCTGCGGATGTAGCGACATCCTTGTGCAGGGCGCCCCCGAGTCCTGTGTGTGCAGAGCTGGGGCTTGTCTCTGTGGTCAGGTCCCGGCGGTTCTCAGACACGGCAGGTGCAGACCTGGGAAGCTGCAGGTTACAGTGAGGACCAGGTACAGGTCTGTGGGGCTGGACCCCAGCCCCGAGAGGTGTCTGCTAAGGAGACTGTCTGAGAGTTTGGGCAGGAAGTGCCACGGAATCCGTCCCATTTTCTTCGATGGGGGAAGTGATGGGGGAACCGACTGGCCACAGGGCACGTGATCAGAGGGCACTCTTGTCAGATGTCAAGCTGACAAGACGATCTTTAAGCAGGAACCTGGGGAAAGTAAGAGAGAGCTTCCCTAAGGTGTGGGGAGGTAGGCACAGCCTTCCAATCTCACAGGGAGCAGGACAGAATTCAAGGTGTATTTGTTTCCTGTGACTGATGTAGACAATGACTCCAAAAGCGGTTCTTCAAGAGACGGGAACACCAGACCACCTGACCTGCCTCCTGAGAAACCTGTATGCAGGTCAGGAAGCAACAGTCAGAACTGGATACGGAACATGGACTGGCTCCAAATTGGGAAAGGAGGACGTCAAGGCTGTCTGCTGTCACCCTGCTTATTTAACTTCTATGCAGAGTCCATCATGTGAAATGCTGGGCTGGATGAAGCACAAACTAGAATCAAGATTGCGGGAGAAATATAGATAACCTCAGATATGCAGATGAAAACACCCTTATGGCAGAAAGCAAAGAACTAAAGAGCCTCTTGATGAAAGTGAAAGAGGAGAGTGAAAAAGCTGGCTTAAAACTCAACACTCAGAAAACTAAGATCATGGCACACTGCCCCACCACTTCATGGCGAATAGATGTGGAAACAGTGGAAATAGTGAGAGACTTTATTTTGGGGGCTCCAAAATCACTGCAGCCATGCAACTAAAAGATGCTTGCTCCTTGGAAGAAAAGTTATGATCAACCTAGACAGCATATTAAAAAGCAGAGACATTATTACTTTGCCTACAAAGGTCTGTCTAGTCAAAGCTATGGTTTTTCCAGTACTCATGTATGGATGTGAGAGTTGGACCATAAAGAAAGCTGAGCGCCAAAGAATTGATGCTTTTAAACTGTGGTGTTGGAGAAGACTCTTGAGAGTCCCTTGGACTGCAAGGAGATCCAACCAGCCCATCCTAAAGGAAATCAGTCCTGAATATTCAGTGAAAGAACTGATGCTGAGGCTAAAATTCCAATCCTTTGGCCACCTGATATGAAGAACTGACTCACTGGAAAAAGACCCTGATGCTGGGAAAGATTGAAGGCAGGAGGAGAAGGGGATGACAGAGGATGAGATGATGGGATGGCATAACTGACCCATGGACATGAGCTATGAGTTTGAGCAAGCTCAGGGAGTTAGTGAAGGACAGGGAAGCCTGGCATATTTCAGTCCCTGGGGTCGCAAGAGACAGACTTGACTGAGTGATGGAGCAGAACTGAAACTAGCAGGGGTGGGTGTTCTCACAGCTCCACAGGTCAGAAGTGTGAAGCCAGCTTCCCAGGGCAGGCTCCCTCCTGAGGCCTCTTTCAGCGGCTTGTGCCAACTCCCCATCTGTAAGCTCCGTCTCTGCGCTAGGTGGTCTTCCACTGTGCATCCTCTTCTTAGAAGGACACCATCTCAGACTTAGACCCACTCTAACCCAGGCAATGGAGAAGGCAATGGCAACCCACTCCAGTATTCTTGCCTGGAAAATCCCATGGACGGAGGTGCCTGGTAGGTTGCAGTCCATGGGGTCACACAGAGTTGGACACGACTGAAGTGATTTAGCAGCAGCAACCCAGGCTAATGCTTGGCTTGCTCACATCTGCAGAGACCCTATATCTAAATAAGGTCAGTCACAGATGCCAAGTGGATCTATCTTTTTTTTGGGGGGGAGGGTTGTCTATTCAACCAACTACAATATGTAGAGATTACAGGCTTCCTTGGTAGCTCAGATGGTAAAGAATCTGCTGCCTGCCAATGCAGGAAATGCAAGAGACACAGGTTCGATCCCGGGGGTGGGGAAGATCCCCTGGAGAAGGAAACGGCAACCCACTCCAGTATTCTTGCCTGGAGAATCCCATGGACAGAGGAGCCTGGCGAGCTACATTCCCGCCAGCCCCCGCCCAGAACACAGCGCCCCGACTGGCTGGGGCTGGGCAGGGGCCGCCCGAGCAGGTCTGCACTCTCCCGACTCTTCCCACGTCTCCACCGACCCTTCCCTCCAGTTTCGGTTTCCAGGGTCCCCCTACAGCCCGAAGGTGCCCCGACTGAGAGCTCACCTCCCCGGCTCTGCCCTCGGGCTGCAGAAGGCTCCCAGCCTTTCCCCGCTCTCGTCCTCAGGCCGGGGTCCAGCCGGCACCGGGCCGCCCTCATTTCTGGAGGCCTGCGGAGGGCACCGTCGGAATCCCGGGCCGCTCCAGTTTGGGGGGGGAGGCGGGTATTCTGCGCCCCCTCCCCGGGCGCCCCTCGCCCCTTGCCCCACCCCCCAGCCTCCTGCCGCAGGAATGCACCCTCTGGTCCCACAGGCCAGCGTGCAGGTGGAGAGGCTCCGAGCGCAACTGGTTCAACCAGTTTCCACCCCAGACTCCGCACCGCCTGCGGGAATCCTCGGGAAGCCGGGGGCCACGGCCAACTCCACGCCGCGCCCCGAGGCGCTGCCTCCGCATCTGCCTTCCGAGGCGCGTCCAGGACCGAGGCCCGCCGGGACCCAGGCCGGACAGCCTCCACGGGAGAACGAAGGGAGGGTCGGCAGCAGGAGCGGGGCCGTCCACTCCCCCCAGTGACCCCGCAACCCCGCCCCAAGCGGCCCTCCAGCCCCCCTGCTAGCCCACCGGGCCTGCGTCCAAACAGCCAGGACGCGCTCTTTCTTAGGGCGCCGTGACCACTGTTCCCATGAGTGGGCTTCTGCCAACAGCCAACTGCCAGTCTCACGTTTCTCAAGGTTTTATGCTGACAAAGACAGTTTTCCAAGAGGAATTCATGTAGCAGCTGTCAACTAGTGCTTTTTATGTGACCGAGTGTATACATAATCTTAATTGAAAATATGCATATATAATATATATTTGTATATACATATGTTATGCATATACACTTGCAGCAAATAAAAATGCTTATAAAATTCATAGAAAATTTATTAAAATGCATCTTTCAACAGCAAAATTATGTCCTAAATCCCCAAATAAAAGATAGGTAACCATAATATCATAAATTAACAACAAAATAAACCCCAAACAACCTACTTTGAAATGAAACAACATTAGCAATGACAAAAAGGAAAAAAGCTCAAGCTATCTGGTGAGTGAATGTGAGACTGTGCTCATCAGGGGAGAGGGGAAACAGAAATTATAGATTGGGGCAAAAAATATACATTGCTTATGCTTTTTGGAGGCCGTTTGTCAGTGTTCCTCAAAATTTAAAATCTTTATCATCTCTGAAATAGGAATTTTATTCCTACAAATTTAAATTGTGGAAATACCCCCAAAATTGTTTAAAAGGGCATTTCTTACTGCAGGTCTGTAACAGCCTAAAATTAAGTAAACATCTACTGCCAGGGAAATGCAATAAGTAAGAGCTCATGGATGGAATATTTGGCAAGTCTTAAAATCAGTTGTTTGTACAGTTGATATACACACTGCAATCTTTTGTTAAGATTCACACCATGTGGTTAAATAGCACATGAGTAACTTCAGAGGAAGAGAATAAAGGAACCTAGGAGGAGCTTGTGTACTTCTTAATCTTCTTCTTTTTTATGTTTACCACAGGTATGTAGCATTTCATAATTTAAAAAGATAGGTAATAGGTCCTTAGTCACATATGTTATAATTCAGTCCCACAGTAGAATATTAAGTAGATTCTGAAAAAGGACAAGGTAGTAGTATATGAAATAAAACGTGAGGATCACCTCTATAACTTGTTAGATTCTGTATATGACAAAGCAAGTGTGATCTACACATATACTATTAATAAAACCATGGAAAGCTAAATGGTAACGGCGTAGTAAGTTGTTTTGAATTCTTACGCATTATTTGAATGATTTCAATGATGAACTGTTTCTCGCTGATGCATCAAAACCTGTTTGCCTCTCATTAGCAAGCCTCTGCTTCCTATGCGGAGCGGTGTCCACAGGACGCAATTTTGCACTGTCGTGACTGGGAAATGCTACAGCCTGAGACCCTTCAGCACACAAACGGCCCAGTCCTAGAAACACGGAACCTTGGTGATTAGCTGAGTCCTCGGTCTCCTGGAGTAAGGACCACACTTCCCAGCATGCCCTGCAGCGAGGTCATGTGGCTGGGCGCTGACTGTAGGTGTAACCAGAAAGGATGCTGCAAAGACCGTTTTCCCAAATGAGGTCTCATTTCCAGGTTCTGGGGTTAGGACGCGGGCGGATTTGGGGCCACCGTTACACACCCACATCGGACCAGTACCTCAATCTCAGTTCCTCACTTCAGAGACAGAGTGTGCTGTTTGGAGCTTTCTCCAAGCATTTCTGTGCAGGTACATGCGTCTACAGACATATTGGGCACAGGTATGTGCGTAGGCATGTGCAGGCGTGTTAGGTGCATGTATACACATGACAGGAGCGAGAGCTTCATTCACTGGTTAGCATGTGTGTGCCAGACCCCTTCTGTTCTGACTCTTTGCAACCCCATGGACTGTACCTGCCAGGCTCCTCCGTCCATGGGATTCTCCAAGCAAGAATACTGGAGTGGGTTGCCATTTCCTACTCTAGGTAGGGGATCTTCCCCACCCGGGGAGCGAACTCACCTCTCTTATGTCTCCTGCATTGGCAGGTGGGTTCTTTACCACTTAGCACCGCCTGGGAAGACGTTGAACAGAATATGGCATGAATGGTGGACTCTCGAGTCTGAGCTATAAGCCTGCTGGTTCCATTATGGGGGTGCTTTCTCTTGTGCTACGCAGATAACCTGTTCTGGTGGAAAACCAGCTCTCTGCGAAGCAGCCTGTGAACAGGCTGCCTGGTGAGGGGCCATGGCCAACGACCAGACATGTTTTGAACTTGGAGGAGGGTCCTTGATCCCAGTGGGATCAAGTTAGATTTTCTCCCAGTGAGATGGCTCTGGTCTCAGCTATCAGCAGCACCACAGCCTCTCCAGAGATTCTAAGTCACTCAGATTTCTGAACCACAAACTGTGAAATAATAGGTGTATACGCAATAGATAATGCAATAGGTCCTATAGAACCTGCTGTGTGTACTCTGCAGTCTTCTTTCATTAAAGAACCTTTAAGAACTTTTCATATAATCAAATCCTTTGCTTTTTATTGACTGCAAAATATTCCATTGTTTTAGATTTTCTACCTATTCCTGAGACAGTATTGTCTATTTATGTCTCCATGATAATTCCATTAAGCCTACATTTTAAAGTGTGTTTCTGTAAAGTTTTAATAATTTATGCTCTTCTTCCATGGTGAATTTTGGTTGCTTGTGTCTTCCCATTTTTTCTTATTCAAACTTATGGAGTTTTCATCTTATTTCTTTTCAAAACATCAATTTTTATATCCATCAAGAGACTTTCTACTCTAAGATTTGTTTTGAATGTGCTGAAATTTCTATGTGTGGTAATAAATGCCCAATTTTTGTGACAGTTTCATGATTATTTTAAAAGACAGCATATTCTTTCATTGTTCAATTTCAATATTGAAAGACAAACTAGATATAGCTTGTTAAGTGTAGTGTCCAACTTTTCTGCATTAAACATTTTCTCTGTTTAATCTGTTGCTAATAGTTTCTGAAATTTAAGTTTATGCTTCTGTGAGAATTTCTCGCTTGTCTTTAATTTATGTTGTGTCCTTTTAAGAAATACTGTTGGGGACAAACAAGGTCTCTGAATGACAAGTTCTTAGTGCATTATTCCCTTTGTTATGTCAATATCCAGCCTCATCCATTTTGTTGTCTCAGCTTTGAATTCTAGTTTGTTCCATGTCAATATTGCTCCAGTTGCTTGCATTTTATTAACATTTGATTGGCCTATCTTTATCCTTCCCATTCTTTTCAGCTTCCATGTTTTGATGTGTCTCTTCAATTGACTTAAAATAGGATTTTTTCAACCCAGTTTGTAAGATCCTGTTTATGACATGAATGTAGCTCACTTACATTTATGATAAGTACTGATAGGCTTAGCTTTTCTTTCCTGCATATTTTTGTTTTTTCTCTAGGTACCATATTTTCCCTTTTTATCCTTTCCTTGTAAACTTCATTTTGCTGATCATGTTTTCTAATTTACCCCCGACCTCTCTCTAATTGTGTATTTAAGCATCATTATCAGACTGTGATTTTATGTACTTATTGAGGCTATTAAGAATAAAACTGCTATGAACACTCATGAACAAGTTTTATGTAGACTGTTTTCATTTACCCTGGGTGAATATCTAGGAGTGCAAGTGGTATATAGCACAAGGACCTTAAAATAAGTGTACTTCTGACTTTATAAGACCCTCTTGACTGCTCTACCAAGGAGTGTGCATCCATCTTCAAGCTTTGCAATTCTAACCATTCCGATGGTTTCATGCTCAACCAATGTCTTTTCATGTGCTTACTGATCTTTCTCGTATCTTTTGTTTATATGTAGCATGTTTAAATATTTGCCAACATTAGCAAATTTGGCAATTTATGTTATTATTGAGTTACAAGAGTTTTTTATATATTTTGGATATAAACCCTTGGTCTGACATGTGAATATTTTCCCCAGTTGGTGACATGCGTTTTTACTTTTTAGAAATCTTTCTAAGAGCAGAAGTTTTTAATTCTGTTCAAGTTCAATTTATCAATTTTTATTTTATGGGATTTACACCTTTTCATTCTAAGAAATCTCTGCCTGCCTCAATATCACACATTTTCTCTTAATTATTTCTTTGAGGAACTGTACAGATTTATGTTTAGGCATATAATCCATTTTTGTGTTTGGCATCTGTGTTTTTCAAATTGATATACAGTTGTCCAAAGAGTAACAAGGAGAGATAAGAAAGCCTTCCTGACTGAACAATGCAATGAAATAGAGGAAAACAATAGAATGGGAAAGACTAGAGATCTCTTCAATAAAATCAGAGATACCAGGGGAACATTCATGTAAAGATGGGCACAATAAAGGACAGGAATGGTATGGACCTAATAGAAGCAGATATATTAAGAAGAGGTGGCAAGAATACACATAAGAACTACACATGATTCTCATGACCCAGATAACCACGATGGTGAAATCTCTCACCTAGAGCCACACATGCAGATGTGGGTAGTCCAGTGGGCCTTAGGAAGCATCAGTACAAGCAAAATTAGAGGAGGTGATGGAATTCCAGCTGAGCTATATCAAATCCTAAAAGATGATGCTGTGAATGAACTGCATTCAATATGACAGCAAACTGGGGAAAATAAGCAGTGGCCAAGGATTAAAAAGTCAGTTTTCATTCAAATCCCAAAGAAAGGCAATGAAAAAGAATGTTCAAACTACCACACAATTGCACTCGTTTCACTTGCTAGCAAGGTAATGCTCAAAATCCTTCAAGCTAGTCTTCAATGGTACATGAACCAAGAACTCCCAGATGTTTCAGTTAGATTCAGAAAAGGTAGAGTGACTAGAGATCAGATTGCCAATACCAGTTGGATCATATAAAAAGAAAGAGAATTTCAGAAAAAAAAATCTACTTCTATTTCAATGACTATGCTAAAGCCTTTGACTGTGTGGATCAAAATAAACTGTGGAAAATTCTTCAAGAGATGGGAATACCAGACCACCTGACCTGCCTCCTGAGAAATATGTATGCAGTTCAAGAAGCAACAGTTAGAACTGGGCATGAAACAACAGACTGGTCCCAAACTGGGAAAGGAGTACATCAAGTTTGTATATTGTCACCCTGCTTGTTTAACTTATATACAGAGTACATCATGTGAAATGCCGGGCTGGAGAAAGCACAAGCTGGAATCAAGATAGCTGGGAGAAATATCAATAACCTCAAATATGCAGATGATACCACCCTTATGGCAGAAATCGAAGAGGAACTGAAGAGCCTCTTGATGAAAGTGGAAGAGGAGAGTGAAAAAGCGTCTTAAAGCTCAACATTCAGAAAACTAACGTCATGGCATCCAGTCCCATCACTTCATGGCAAGTAGATGGGGAAACAATGGAAACAGTGAGAGACTTTATTTTCTTGGGCTCCAAAATCACTGCAGATGATGACTGCAGCCAAGACATTAAAAGATGCAAAGATCAAACAAGTCAATCTTAAAGGAAATCAAGCCCGAATATTCATTGGAAGGGCTGATGCTGAAGCTGAAGCTCCAATACTTTGGCCACCTGAGGAGGTTCCCCTGTCCATCACCAACTACTGGAGTTTACTCAGACTCACGTCCCTCGAGTCAGTGATGCCATCCAACCATCTCATCCTCTGTCGTCTCCTTCTCCTCTGGCCTTCAATCTTGCCCAGCATCAGGGTATTTTCCAAGGAGTCAGTTCTTCTCATGAGGTGGCCAAAGTATTAGAGTTTCAGCTTCAGCATCAGTCCTTCCAGTGAACACCCAGGACTGATCTCCTTTAGGATGGACTGGTTGGATCTCCTTGCAGTCCAAGGGACTCTCAAGAGTCTTCTCCAACATCACAGTTCAAAAGCATCAATTCTTCGGGGCTCAGCCTTCTTTTTTGGTCCAACTCTCACATCCATACATGACCACTGGAAAAACCATAGCTTTGACTAGATGGACATTGGTAGGCAAAGTAATGTTTCTGTTTTTTAATATGATGTCTAGGTTGATCATAGTTTTTCTTCCAAGGAGCGTCTTTTAATTTCATGGCCGCCGTCACCATCTGCAGTGATTTTGGAGCCCAAGAAAATAAAGTCTTTCACTGTTTCCATTGTTTCCCCATCTATTTGCTGTGAAGTGATGGGACCAGATGCCATGATCTTAATTTTCTGAATGTTGAGTTTTAAGCCAACTTTTTCACTCTCCTCTTTCACTTTCATCAAGAGGCTCTTTAGTTCCTCTTAGCTTTCTGTTATAAGGGTGTTTTAATCTGCATATCTGAGTTTACTGATATTTCTCCTGGCAATCTTGATTTCATCTTCTGTCACCCAGCCCGGTATTTCATGTGATTTATTCTGCATATAAGTTAAATAAGCAGGGTGACTATATACAGCCTTGATGTACTCCTTTCCCAATTTGGAACCAGTCTGTTGTTCCATGTCCAGTTCTAACTGTTGCTTCCTGACCTGCATACAGTTTCTCAGGAGGCAGATCAGGTGGTCTAATATTCCCATCTTTTGAAGAATTTTCCACAGTCTGTTGTGACCCACACAGTTAAAGGCTTTGGCGTGGTCAATAAAGCAGAGTAGATGCTTTTCTGAGACTCTCTTGCTTTTTTGATGATCCAGTGGATGTTGGCAATTTAATCTCTGGTTCCTCTGCCTTTTCTAAATACAGCTTAAACATCTGGAAGTTCAGGGTTCAGGTACTGTTGAAGCCTAGCTTGGAGAATTTTGAGAATTTCTTTGCTAGTGTGTGAAATGAGTGCAATTGTGTGGTAGTTTGAACATTCTTTTGCATTGCCTTTCTTTGGAATTAAAACTGACTTTTTTCCAGTCCTGTGACCATGATGAGTTTTCCACATTTGCTGGCATATTAAGTGCAGCACTTTAACAGCATCATCTTTTAGGATTTGAAATAGCTCGACTGGAATTCCATCACCTCCACTAGCTTTGTTTGTAGTGATGCTTCTTGAGGCCCACTTGACTTCACATTCTAGGATGTCTGGCTCTAGGTGATTCTAACAGCATCTTGGTTATCTGGTTCATGAAGATCTTTTTTTGTGTAGTTCTCCTGTGTATTCTTGCCACCTCTTCTTAATATCTTTTGCTTCTGTTAGGTTCATACCATTTCAGTCCTTTATTGTGCCCATCTTTGCATGAAATGTTGGTATCTCTAATTTTCTTGACGAGCTCTCTAGTCTTTCCTATTCTACTGTTTTCCTTTATTTCTTTGCATTGAAATCTGAGGAAGGCTTTCTTTTCTTTCCTTGCTCTTCTTTGGAACTCTGTATTCAAATGGGTGTATCTTTCCTTTTCTCCTTTGCCTTTAGCTTCTCTTCTTTTCTCAGCTATTTGTAAGGCCTCCTCAGACAACCATTTTGCCTTTTTACATTTCTTTTCCTTGGGGATGGTCCTATTCTCTGCCTCCTGTATAATGTCACAAACCTCCTACCATAGTAATTCAGGCACTCTGTCTATCAGATCTAATCCCTTGAATCTATTTGTCACTTCCAGTGTATAGTCATTAAGGGATTTGATTTAGGTCATACCTGCATGGTCTAGTGGTTTTCCCTACTTTCTTCAATTTAAGTCTGAATTTGGCAATAAGGAGCTCATGATCTGAGCCACAGTCAGCTCCCGGTCTTGTTTTTGCTGATTGTATAGAGCTTCTCCAACTTTGGTTGCAAAGAATATAATCAGTCTGATTTTGGTATTGACCATCTGGTGACGTCCATGTGTAGAGTCTTCTTTTGTGTTGTTGGAATAAGGTGTTTGCTATGACTGGTGCATTCTCTTGGCAAAACTCTGTTAGCCTTTGACCTGCTTCATTTTGTACTCCAAGACCAAATTTGCCTGTTACTCCAGGTATCTCTTGACTTTCTACTTTTGCATTCCAGTCCCCTATAATGAAAAGAACATCTTTTTAGTTAGTTCTAAAAGGTCTTGTAGGTCTTCATAGAACCGTTCAACTTCAGCTTCTTCAGCATTACTGGTTGGGGCATAGACTTGGATTACTGTGATATTGAATGTTTAATAGAAATGAACAGAGATCATTTTGTCATTTTTGAGGTTGCATCCAAGTATTGCATTTAGGACTCTTTTGTTGACTCTGATGGCTATTCTACTTCTTCTACGGGATTTGTGCCCACAGTAGTAGATACAATGGTCATCTGAGTTAAGTTCACCCATTCCAGTCCACTTTAGTTTGCTGATTCCTAAAATGTTGATGTTCAATCTTGCCGTCTCCTGTTTGACCACTTCCAGTTTGCCCTGATTCATGGGCCTAACATTCCAGGTTCCTATGCAATATTGCTGTTTACAGCATCAGACCTTGCTTCCATCACCAGTCACATCCACAACAGGGTGTTGTTTTTGCTTTGACTCCAACTCCATTTGCTGTTCTAGTACCATTTACTAAAAAGACTCCCCTTCACCCATTAACTTGCCTTATAATCTTTGTAGAAAAGCACTGACCACTGAAATGTGCATCTGTGTCTAGGTTATTCATTCTGTTCCACAGATCCACATGCCTGTTTTAATACAGATACAAACAATACAGTAGCAAACTTTTAATCAGACTGAGTCCTCCATCTCTAACCCATTTTAAAACAGCCAGATCCTTTGCATTTTCATGTAAGTATTAGAACCAGCCTGCCACTTTCTACTGATAAGTCAGTTAGGATCTTGATTTGGATTGTAATTAATGTATCCCATTAATTGAAGGGCATTTTGCATTGTAACAATACTGAAAATCCAATCAATGAATATCTAGCCAATAATTTAGGTCTATTTAATTTTTCTCAGCAATATTCTATAGTTTTCAGTGTATAAATGTTGTCCATATTTTGAT
Organism: Hydropotes inermis; assembly: GCA_020226075.1. Taxonomy (NCBI): domain Eukaryota; kingdom Metazoa; phylum Chordata; class Mammalia; order Artiodactyla; family Cervidae; genus Hydropotes; species Hydropotes inermis. The sequence continues at coordinate 1,787,203 of CM035283.1, forward strand.
ATTTTTGTTCCTACAAAATGTTTTTATGCTATTGATGAATATTTTAAAAAATCATTTTCTAACTCTTTGTTCATAGTCTAGAAAATATAATCAATTATAGTATATTGCCTTTTTATTCTACGGTCTTGCTAAATTCACTTCTTAATTCTAGAAGCTTTAATAGGTTTTTTTTTGTTTTTTTTTTTAGGATTTACTACATACAACATTATGTTGTCTACGAATAAAGACAATTTTATTTCTTCTTTTGGAATCTTTGTGACTTTTGCTTTTTCTTGTTTCTTGTTGCCTGGTAGCTCAGTTGGTGAAGAATCCGCCTGCAATGCAGGGGACCCCGGTTCGATTCCTGGGTCAGGAAGATCTGCTGGAGGAGGGACAGGCCACCCACTCCAGTATTCCTGGGCTTCCCTGGCTCAGCTGGTGAAGAGTCCACTGCAGTGTGTGAGACCTGGGTTGCATCCCTGGGCTGGGCAGGTGCCCTGGAGAAGGGAAAGCCTCCCACTCCAGCACTCTGGCCTGGAGAAATGCATGGACTGTATAGTCCCTGGGGTCGCAGAGAGTGGGACAGGCTGAGCGGCTCTCCCTTCACTTTGCCGCACTAGACAGAGCAGCTAGTGCAGTGATGGCTGGGAGCGGTGGGGACAGACATCCTGCCCGCTCCGGGCCGTACGCGCGGGTTCCGCCAGGTAATGTGACATGGAATGACAACTTGTATGTGATCTTGGTTAAACTGTGGTGTTCCCTGCTCCCCTTAGTTCTTTCAGAGTTCTTCAACATGGAAGGGTGTAGAATTGTGTCAAATGCTTTTCCTCCATCTATAGAGGTAACTGCATGGTTTTTCTTCTTTCTTTCATTGGTGTGGTGAATTGTGTTGATTGATGTTTTTTTTTTTTTGATTGATGTTTAAATGCTATGTTAAGCTTGAATTTTTTTAGACAAATTTATGTGGTCTAAATATATTTTCTTCTTGTTGCTTGATTTAATTTACTAGGTTTTTTTTTTTAATTCCCATCTTTTTCTTCATGATGGATTTTGGTAGTTTTCTTTTCTTACAGTGTTTTTGTCTGGGTTTGGTACCTTGGTATCAAAATAGTTCTAGAATCACAGTATGTGTTGAGAAGTATTCCACCCCTCCTCTATTTATGAAAGATTTTGTGTATTACTATTATCTTCTTAACATGTTGATAAATTTTCTCACTGAAATCATACGGGCCAATTTTTTTTTATGGGAAGATTTTAAATTATAATTGTAATTTTTAGGTAGACATAGAACTACTCAAGATTTTCTATGCTTCTTATGTTTGACATCTTTCAAGAAATGGCTCCCTTTTATCTAAGCGGTTGATTGTTAGCACACATCTTTTTACCATCTTTCCTTATCATCTTTTTAATGTTTGTGGGATCTATAGTGATTAGCAAAATGCCTTCACTGATTCTTGGTAATGGTGTGTTATATCTTCTCTTTTTCCCTTGTTAGATCACTGGAGACTTATGGATTTTATTGATTTTTTTCAAAGAATGAATTTTTGGTCTCTTCGATTTTTTTTCAAAGAATGAGAAATTGGTTTTTCTTTACAGTTAGTCCATTTTATATTTCATTGTCTTCAGCTCTGATCTTTATTATTTTCTTCCTTCTCTTATTTTTTTGACTGTTGTTTAGCTTCTGAATATGGAGGCTTAGACCCTTTTAGACTTTTCATCTTTTCTAACACAAGCACTTAATGTATAAATTTCCCACTAAACACTGCTTTTTGCTGAAGCCTGAAAAAAGGTTTTATTTTTGTTTACTTAAAAATATTTTCAAAAAAAATTTTTCTAATTTTTCTTTGTTCTTGCTGTCTCCTTTGATCATTTAGTTATTTAAACATATTTTGCTTAATTTCCAAATACTTGTAATTTCATAAATATATACTTATTGTTTATTTCTAATTTAATATCATGTCAGATGGTATATAATTTCATCCTTGCCCAACTTATTGAAACATCTCATGGTCTATTATTTGGTCTATATGGGGGGAGATTTTAAGATCTCTCAAAAGGTTATAAATTCACTCAGTTATAAAGACTTTAGGTTCACTCAAAAGGCTGTTGTAAGGTAGAGCAGTCTATAAAGGTCAATTTATTAAAGTTGGTTGGCTGTATTGTTTAGGTCATCTACATTCTTAATGATTTTCTATCTGCTTTTCTGTCAAGTGTTGAGAAAGGAATGTTAATACTATCAACCGTGTTTGTCTGTTTTTTCACCACTTTATCATTTTTTTGCCTCCTGTGTTTCAGCACATTAGTATTCGCATCTGGTATTATTGTATATTTGTGATTAACAAAATACAGTTTCACCATCATGTAATATCTTTCTATATGCATAGGAATAGTCCTAGTCCTGAAGTGTGCAGTGTCTGATACAAGATCATCATTCCAGCTTTCTTATGACTGCTCTTTGCACTGTATGCTATTTCTCACTATTTTCTTTAAAAATTTTTTTTCTATCTTAAATTGGAGTATAGCTGATTAACAGCATTGTGATAGCTTCAGATGAGCAGCAAAGGGACTCAATTATATATATATATATATATATATATATATATATATATATATATATATATACGTTTTCATTCTCCCAAACTTCCCTCCCATCCACACTGCCACATAACATTCAGCAGGGTTCCCCGTACTATACAGTAGGACCTTGCTGGCTGTCCATTAACACTTTCTTTTATTTTAATTTAGCTGTGTTTCCATATTTGAAGCTTATTTCTTGTAGACAGTACATAGTTGGGTCTTGTTTTTCTATCAAGTCTAATAATCTCTACCTTTTAACTGGTGTTTTTAGAGCTCTCATATTTAATACCTATTGTTATAATTTGGATTAAGTCTCAGATCAGTTCATTTCAGTCACTCTTTGCGACCCCATGAATTGTAGCACACCAGGCCTCCCTGTCCATCACTAACTCCCAGAGCTTACTCAAACTCGTGTCCATTGAATCAGTGATGCCATCCAGCCATCTCATCCTCTGTCACCCCCTTCTCCTCCTGCCTTAAATCTTTCCCAGCATCAGAGTCTTTATCAAATGAGTCAGTTCTTTGCATCAGGTGGCCAAAGTATTGGAGTTTCAGCTTCAGCATCAGTCCTTCCAATGAATATTCAGGACTGACTTCCTTTAGGATGGACTGGTTGAATATCATTGCTATTTGATCTATCTTTTCTTTTTCATTGTTTATCCTTTTCTGCCTTTTTTTAGACTGATTTTTAAAGTTATTATTCTACTTTATCTCATTATTGGCTCATTAAACATATACTTTTTAATATATGTTTTTACTGGTTTCTTGAGTTTACAGTATTCAATGTTAATTCAATAAAATATGCTTTTCAATTTTATATTTAATATGTTAATATAAGAATCTTATAAGAATGTGTTTCCATTTTACAATGATATATATTTTATTTACCTATGATATAAAGCTCATAAAACCTAATTACATTACATTTTGCTTTAAATAGTCAGTTATCCTTAAAAGAATTCAAGATTGAGAATATTTCAGTGCTTATCTACATATTTACCACTTCTGTAGTTACAGTTAGAACTAAATATGGAACAACAGACTTGTTCTAAATTGGGAAAGGAGTATATCAAGGCTGCATATTGTCACCCTGCTTATTTAACTTATATGCAGAATACATCATGCGAAGTGCCAGGCTGGATGAAGCACAAACTGGAATGAAGATTGTGGGGAGAAATATCAATGATCTCAGATATGCAAACAACATCACCCTTGTGGCAGAAAGCAGAGTGGAAATAAAGAGCCTCTTGAGAAAAGTGAAAGAAGAGAGTGAAAAACCTGACTTAAAACCCAACATTCAAAACACTAAGCTCGTGGCATCCGGTCCCATCACCTAATGTCAAATAGATGGGGAAACAGTGGAAACAGTGAGAGACTTTATTTCCTTGGGTTCCAAAATCCCTGCAGATGGTGACTGCAGCCATGAAATTAAAAGACACTTGCTCCTGGGAAGAAAAGCTATGGCCAGCTTAGACAACATATTAAAAGCATAGACATTACTTTTCCAACAAAGGTCCATCTAGTCAAGGCTATGGTTTTTCCAGTAGTCATGTATGGATGTGAGAGTTGGACTATAAAGAAAGCTGAGCACCAAAGAATTGATGCTTCTGAATTATAGTGTTGGAGAAGCCTCTTGAGAGTCCCTTGGACAGCAAGGAGATTCAACCAATACATCCTAAAGGAAATCAGTCCTGAGTATTCATTGGAAGGACTGATGCTGAAGCTGAAACTCCAACTCTGGGCCACCTGATGCGAAGCACTGACTCATTGGAAAAGACTCTGATGCTGGGAAAGATTGAAGGCAGGAGGAGAAGGGGACGACAGAGGATGAGATGGTTGGATGGCATCACCGACTCACCGGCATCACTGACATGAGTTTGAGCAAGTTCCAGGAGTGGGTGATGGACAGGGAAGCCTGGCGTGCTGCAGTCCACGGGGTTGCAAAGAGTTGGACACAACTGAGAGATTGAACTGAACTGAGCTGAAGTTCTTTATTTCTTTTGTGTCAATCTGAGTTTCCATTTGGTATTGTTTAACTTCAGCCTGGATAAGATTTTTTTCTTAAATTAATATGGATTGTAGCCAATCAATTCTTTAAGTTTTTATTTATCTGGAAAAATACTACAGCCCTCCAGATTCCTCTGTCCATAGAATTCTCCAGGCAAGAATACTAGAGTGGGTAGCCATTCCCTTCTCCAGGGCATCTTCCATACCCAGGGATTGAACCCAGGTCTCATGAATTGCAGGCAGATTCTTTGCCATCTGAGCCATCAGGAAAGCTGCAAAAATCCTTTTTTGGCTTATTTCTGAAAGATAACGCCCTGTACCCTGGAGTGTAGGCTTTTTCCATTGTCTTCTGGCTTCACCGACCCTGAAGAGAAGTCTGTGGTCATTGCTACCTTTGTACCACTGCATCTTGTACTCCAACCCTGTGACCCCTGGCTGCCTGTGCAGTTTTTTTTCTTTGTGTGTGTATTTATCCTGATGGGCTTTGATGGATTTCTTCCATATATTTTATTCAATTTGGAAAAATATTGATCTTTATTCATTCAAGTGTATTTCTAATTTCTCTTTCAAGGGTTCCAAATATACTTAGATTTTTTTTTTTTTGTATATTTTCCACCAGTCACTGAGATGCTAGTCTTCTTTAAGTCTAACCACCACCCCCATCTCTGTACTTCTTTTTTAATATATTACATTGCCACGTGTTTAAGTTTCCTAAGCTTTCACTCTGCAGTGTTTAGCTCTAATTATTTTTCATGGTTGTATTATATTCCATGACACGAAAGTAGAACACTTCTACTAAAGTGTTTTAGTAGTAGAACTACTAAAGTAGTTTATTCACTCACTTCCCTCGTTGAAGGCATCTGTATTGTTTCCTGTTGTTTGCTGTTTGCAGTGACCCTGTAATATTCTTGTGCATACATTCTCATTTACTTTTATTTCTGTGTAATAGGGTCTCAGATCTGAGATTTCTGGGTCAAAAGGCATATGTATTTTTAAATTTCAGTATTACTGCCAAATGATGTTTTCCAAATATTCTGTCTCAAACATATCTATTTGACCATATACTTATATAAGTTATACAAAATAATTACTGTGATGATCTCAAGTTTTATGTTAGAATTCACTCTTTCCCTTTCCTTCTTTGCTTCATGTCCCCTCCAGGTTCCCTCTCTTCTCCAAATTATATTTTCCTGTGATGCTTACCTTTCTAAATTTATCAGTGATACTGTTAATTTCAGATATTAACTTCTTACCTCCACTAGTTCTACTTGGCTTTTGGTGGATTTTTACTAGGAGTAGAGTGAGAAAGCACAGTATAGAACACTTAATATAATATATGAACTGATGGCCAATAAAACAAAAAGCAACACATGCTTGTGTTTAGATATAAAAACATATACATGTTTGATGTAGAAATATACTAAATTTCTCAGGGGGAAGAAGATATAATGCTACCCTAAGTGGTATGTGAGTGCTGTTGTTTAGTTACTAAGTCATATCCAACTCTCTTGTGACCCCATAGACTGTCGCCCACCAGGCTCCTCTGTTCACGGGATTTCTCAGGCAAGAAAGCTGGAGTGAGTCGCCTTTTCCTTCTCCAGGGGATTTTTCTGACCTGGAGACCGTGTCTCCTGCATTGGCAGGTGGGGTTTTTTTGTTTGTTTTGTTTTTCACCAGTGAGCCACCAGGGAAGCTTGATATGTGAATATGTGGATTTGTTGTTTAGTCGCTCAGTCATATCCGACTCTTTGAGACCCTGTGGACTGCAGCACACCAGGCCTCCCTGTCCATCACCAGCTCCTGGAATTTATTCAAACTCATGTCCATCGAGTTGGTGATGCCATCCAAACATCTCATCCTCTGTCATCCCCTTCTCCTCCTGCCTTCAATCTTTCTCAGCATCAGGGTCTTGTCCAATGAGTTAGTTCTTCACATCACGTGGCCAGAGAACTGGAGCTTGAGCTTCAATATCAGTCCTTCCAATGAATGTGAGAATATATATGTGTAATTCCTTTTATAGCTTAGAATCACATAGAAATGCTAGATTGTAAATGTGGTTTCTTCAGCTCCACTAGAAGTACAATCCGAGTCTGGTAATGATGATCACGATGATGATGCAGGGAATCTGATCAATGAATCAACTAATAAAATGCAGATTTATTTATATCTGTTATTCTTCCTGGCCTCAGGTTTAGAAATGGCTGTTAATCTTAATTTTCTGTTTCATTCAAATTTTCAAATCTGGTTTAGGAAATAGTCTCACCTAAGCAGGAAAGAGGGCTTCCCGTGGTGCTAGTGGTAAAGAAACTGCCGGACAATGCAGTGGACACAAGAGGCCTGGGTTTGATCCCAGGCTTGGGAAGATCCCCTGGAGGAGGGCTTGGCAACCCACTCCAGCATTCTTGTCTAGAGAATCCCACGGACAGAGGAGCCTGGTGGGCTACAGTCCACGGGGTCGCAAAGAGTCGGACACGACTTAAATGCCTGAGCACGAAGCAGGAAAGGAAAGCATAAAAGGAGAAAATGTCACTGGCACATAGATGTTTTCTTGGCTGAGTATTCAGTTATTAAATTCAAGCAAATAATTGTCATTAGCCCGAGTGAGGATGCTGAAAGTTCATTAATAAATTGGAGAAAATCATTTCTAGAAAAGAGGGACTAATATTTATAAAGCTGCATAAACTTCTTCTGTTAAAGTTATAGTTTAAGCCTCTTGACAGGTCTTGAGATCCTGTCTGCCATGGAGAAAATGTATCTGATAAAGATTAAAATTCTCAAAATGTTAAATATCAGTCTCTTAGCAACCTCCTAGATTTAGAGTTCACTTGCTCAGCACCCTTTGAGAAGTGTGTTAATGATTAAACAGTCCCTAAGAGAAAGCTATTGAGCACCATCAGCTTGAGGGGGGTGGTCCTACGAGGGTCTCGCCTGACTGATGGTCTCAGCCTCCCGTGACGTCACTTGGCAGCAGTCCTGACGTGGGGCCCACCGTCCAGCCGTGTTTGTAGAGGAAGCTGAGCCTCGGGGTCTGAGGCGGCTTTCAGTGAGCTTTGGGCTTCCCTGGGGGCTCAGACAGTGCAGAATCTGCCTGCGGTGTGGGAGACTCAGGTTCAAACCCTAGGTTAGGAAGATCCCCTGGAGGAGGGCCTGGCTGCCGACTCCAGCATCCTTGTCTGGAGAATCCCGTGGACAAGGGAGCCTGGCGGGCTGCAGCCCGTGGGGTCAGAGTCGGACCTGACTGAGTGACTAACACTTCTGTCCAGTGCACTTTGGGCGACTTTCTCGGAGTGAGTCTCAGTGGTCATCCATTTGACAATGTGAAATACAGTATTAAGTGAGAGCAACTGTGACATTTCTGAGAACTGACATTCAGCTCTTTACAATCCAAATGTTTGTTTTTGGTTCTTAACCAAGCAGAAAGCAAGAGCTTGGATACTCATTTCTGTGAAGGAAAAATTATAGTCAGCGAATGGAATAATTTCACGACTGCTGTTCTACTCCCAGCCCTTAGTCCAAATAAGTGCCCGATCTGAAAGAGATTCTCCAGGTGAGAACTGAGAGAGATGGTGCTTTGGGGAGGACGTCACATGAGCTGACAGATTATCCTCAGAGTGAACGCTTCTAATGGGACACATTGCTTCAGACTCGGTGTAATCTGGCATTTGTTGCAGATTTGGATTGTTCTTGGAATAATAAAGCATCCCTCTGTCATTTTCTGACATCACGAGAGGCAGTGGTTTCTCCGTTTGCTCCACCAGCTTCTCCGAGGGCTCAGCTGGGCAGGCAGGTAGGAGCTGGAATCACCCAGCAGGCGAGGGAGGCAGGAAACCTGCTTTCTCGGAGATCTCTGTTCTGCGTCAATGTTCCTTGTGTTTCGCCACTTTCTCTGGAATGTCCTCTTATCTGTGATGGCAGTAAACTCCCCAGCAGAGAGTCAACACCCATGTGGAGACTTCCTTAACAAGGAGTAGACCCTAAGATAACGTTTGCTAGGAAAACATAAAGAGTCTATATTTAGATTTCTTTAAAACTCACTTTATTGGCATATGGTTGTTCACAGTGGTCTCTTATGATCCTTTATACTTCAGTGATGCCTGTTGTAACTTCTCCTTTTTCCTTTCTAATGTAATTATCCTCCAATTAAAACAAATACATTTTACAAAAGCAACTTCAGTAAGTCTCCTTGGTGATGATTTTGAACCCTTAAATGAGTGTATGTGCAAAAATTATATAGACCTTTTGATGAAATAGAAGTCTCCAGTAATTTAGTCACAATGAGGATTCTTCCACAGCCAGATCTTACCTTCATTCTTGTTTATACGTACCTGGCAACTAGACCTGACTTTGTTTGTTTTTGTTTTTAAATTAATTAATTTGTTTATTTTACTTTACAACATTGTATTGGTTTTGCCATACATTGTCTTGAACCTGCCATAGTGTACATCTGTTCCATCCTGAACCCCCCTCCCTCCCCATCCCATCCCTCTGGGTCATCCCAGTGCACCAGCCCCGAGCATCCTGTATCATGCATTAAACCTGGACTGGAGATTCGTTTCACATGTGATAATTTACATGTTTCAATGTCATTCTCCCATATCATCCCGCCCTCGCCCTCTCCCACAGAGTCCAAAAGACTGTTCAATACATCTGTGTCTCTCTTGCTGTCTCCCATACAGGGTTATCATTACCATCTCTCTAAATTCCAAATATATGCATTAGTATACTGTGTTGGTGTTTTTCTTTCTGGCTTACTTCACTCTGTATAATGGGCTCCAGTTTCATCCACCTCATTAGAACTGATTCAAATGTATCATTTTTAATAGCTGAATAATATTCCATCGTGTATATGTATCACAGCATTCTTATCCATTCGTCTCCTGATGGACATCTAGGTTGCTTCCAGGTCCTGGCTATTGTAAACAGTTCTGCGATGAACATTGGGGTGCACGTGTCTATTTCAGTTCTGGTTTCCTCAGTGTGTATGCCCAGCAACTGCCAGAATACAGAAAGGCTACCCCAAACACAGCAATATAAATGAGATGAAAGGGCAGAGAAATACCCAGCAGGTAAGGAACAGGATAAATGCCCACCAAACCAAACCAAAGAGGAAGAGATAGGGAATCTACCTGACAAAGAATTCCGAATAATGATAGTGAAAATGCTCCAAAATCTTGAAAACAAAATGGACTTACAGATAAATAGCCTGGAGACAAGGATTGAGAAGATTCAAGAAAGGTTTAACAAAGACCTAGAAGAAATAAAAAAGAGTCAATATATAATGAATAATGCAATAAATGGGATCAAAAACACTCTGGAGGGAACCAACAGTAGAATAACGGAGGCAGAAGACAGGATAAGTGAGGTAGAAGATGGAATGGTAGAAATAAATGAAACAGAGAGGAAAAAAGAAAAAAGAATTAAAAGAAATGAGGACAACCTCAGAGACCTGTGGGACAATGTGAAACGCCCCAACATTCGAATCATAGGAGTTCCAGAAGAAGAGGACAAAAAGAAAAACCACGAGAAAATACTTAAGGAGATAACAGTTGAAAACTTCCCTAAAATGGGGAAGAAAATAATCACCCAAGTCCAAGAAACCCAGAGAGTCCCAAACAGGATAAACCCAAGGCAAAACACCCCAAGGCACATATTAATCAAATTAACAAAGATCAAACACAAAGAACAAATATTAAAAGCAGCAAGGGAAAAACAACAAATAACACACAAGGGGATTCCCATAAGGATAACAGCTGATCTTTCAATAGAAACTCTTCAGGCCAGAAGGGAATGGCAGGACATATAGACCTGACTTTGGATGCTGTGAGGACCTGTCAGACAGAGTTGAGTAGGGGCCTTAATCTGGGTGCATATTCAAAGGTGGGGATAATGAATTTGGGGACATTTCTGCTACTCAGAAAGGGAATGCCATTTTATAAAATGGAATATGATCATTTCCCCTTAAACTGACACAAGGTAAGATTAACCCTAAAAGAAATTTATTTGGGGGGTCCCTTCTGTTTTTTTTAATTCAAGTATCAATAAATAAAGAATTTCTTTATGAAACTCTCCTGTGTAAATCTATCGCACTGAGGAAGCTGTTACACTGAGCTTCAATTGTAGGGATGTTATTCAAGTTTGCTGGGGCCATCCTAACAAAGTGTCGCAGAGAGGGGGCCTCAACCACAGAACAGTGCCTTCTTATCTTCTCTTATCAAGCTCCCAGCAGCAGAGGTTTCTGGGGACAAACCACTCTTGGGGTCGCAGGTGGCCTTCTCAGCATTTTTCCTTCTATTGGGAAACCAATCCTAGCAAGTTAGGCTCACCCTTCTGACCTCATTTAACCGTCACCTGTTTACAAAGGATCATCTCTAAACAGCCACATCCCAAGGTGCTCGGGGTTGGAGTTTCAGTTTTGAATCTGGGAAAATGGAAAATTACAGCTTAGCCTGTAATGGACAACGGGAGATTAAAATGGTTTATCTGAGTGAGGACAACGCAACTAAAGCCCCAACACCTGGGTTGGCCATTCCTGAGACATGATTGTGTTTGAGGGTTTTGCGTTTTCTGCTCTCCGGCGGATAGGAATCCCCGAGTCTGAATGTGTCTGCGGAAAGACACACCTCTGGGGACCTGGGTTCACACGACTCCCCCCAACTTCTGGGAAACAGACCTCTGCAGGACTTAGCATCACGGGTCTCCTACTGGGCCAGCGGAGATCAGAGAAGACTTGTCAAAACCTGGAATAGATGTCTTGGAGAGAATGTTACGTGTGACAGAGGTGTGATGGAGTGATAGATCCTCCAAGCGGAGGGGCTGCTGCCTGAATGTCACCACTGGAAAACTTCAGGCCCCAAGAATGAATGAATGAGTGACTGGATCAATCAATCAAACAGCTGGGCTCATGTGTGGGAGCTGTTGAAAGCTGCCGTATGCATTTTTACTTTGCAGTGCTGGTAATTGCTTCCTTTTTGTGCCCATGGCTATGATAGATTTTCTCCCCCATAATTATAATTTCAGCAAATTTTTACAATTGTAAAATACTGCATTTTTAAAGAAATCCAACTGTCATTCCCCATTGAGCAGAACTTTGTTTCACGCTGTTCATTCAGTTGTCTTCCTCAGTCTGGGCACCCAGCTCCAAGAACTCTTTACAGGGGCAGATTTATGATGGATGCCATCTGGTCTGATAGAAGGAAACAGATATTGATTTTTAATATTTTCTCCCAACTTGTTTACTCTAGGATAATACAGCAGCTGTGTGGCAGCTTGTCTCCGAGTGGAAAGGATTATTACCACTGCCTTTTGATGAGATAAATTACCTAGGATGACTTGAATGGCTAAAGGGTATACTTTGATGTTATGTCGCTTCATTTACCCTTATGACTAAATGATTATTGATTTTATATTTTTAAGCTCTTGAAACGTGAAAATAAGTTGGTGGAGGAGCCTGGCTATGTTCGTTTTATTAATTTATTTCTGCAGGGCATAATTCACTTTGGACCAGGTTGTGAAGGTTTTGGGTTCATGACCGGCTGTAGATACAGTTGCAAAGAAATGGCTTATTTATATAGTCATTGCAAGTAGTCCCAAAATCAATACAGTCTGGGATTGGATGATTAAACTCAGTCCCTTTGTGGGATTCATTCCCATGGCCGCTGCCCCAATCATCTTGACCACAGCAGATCCATGGGATCAAGTCTACAAACAGCAAGTCTGTTCAAGCTGAATTTTTTTTTTTTTTGCTCATCATTTTTTTTTTTTATCTGCTATGTTCATTCAATGACATTTTAACGGCCTGGAAAAAAAAGGAGTTGATTGCTTACATTTACTTCAATTAAATCAGGAATCTGCATTCAAAGGGGGCACTTCCCAGGCCTTCTAGAATGTCCGTGGGTGGACTGGGTGCAGATTTGATCGGAAGTGGGGGCTGTGTTTATGTTGTCCAAGGTGCTTCTGCCGGCTCAGGGGTCTGCGGAGTGCTGGGGAGTGCTGGTCCAGGAGGCCCGGGCGCCTCTGTGTGCTGGGCGGGCGTCTGCATCTTTCTGTGTTGTTACCATCTGATGGGCAGGCGCTGGTCAGTGTCTGTCGGCAGGGTGCGCGTATCAGTCCCTCTTGTGTCTATTACTCCCTGGTCAAGTGCAAAAACTCTATAGAAAATCAGATTGTTTTTTGTTTTTATTTTTCATAATTTTCCCTATACCTAGTTCCATAGGTTTTAACATAATTCGTCTCATTCCATCTGTACCTTGTTAGTAATAACATCTGATTTGATTGTGAGCCTTATAGCATCTCTGACATCAAGTTTAACGTCTGAAATTAGGGATATGAATTTTTTAGGTGGACTTCTCTGCTTGCCACACACTCCGTGACAGAGAAGCCCCGGGTCCTGTGAGGGAAGGGCAAGTAAGAGGGACCGACTTTCTAGAAAGAATTTCATTTATTTACGCAGAAAGTGAAACCCCAGAGGGAACCAGCATCTGGGATTCATGGTGGTGATGGGGGCCCTGACTTTTTCTTGGTTTCAGCAGAGTCCTCGACCTGGGACTTCACCCCCAGCCCCCCAAACTCACTCTGTTGTGGTGGAGAAGAGATAGATCGTGAAACACCACTGTGTCTTGTCCCGGGATGGCATTTTAAAAGCCAACATTTTATATACCAGTTGCATTTGGTAATATTACTTTTTGCCTCGGAAATTTATTTCAGATCAAGCCAACGCTCGGAGGACTTCAAATCTTCCAACAGAGACGACTCCTCTGTCCTCTCAGGAGAAGCAAATACAAGGCTTCTCCTTCCGAAGCCAGGACTTCTCACTGCTGTTAGTCATGGGGGCACATTTTACAGAGCTTAAAGAAAAAAAGGTGTAAACCACTTTTCCTTACTTTAGTCGGTCCGTGTGTATGTATAATTAATATGTAGTAAATTATGTGGCTCCAGCTTAAAGCTTGTTTAAATGCATAGAATTTGAAGTCGAATGAAGAAATAAAATAACTTTCAGAGCAGTGTAATGTAATATGTTGATCAATTTTATAGGGGAGTGGTGAATATTTAATTAATCACCTCGTGACAATTATTCACACCGGTCGGAATCAAGGTCTCCATTAAAGCCGAAGAATGGCTTCATTACAAATGACCCATAAAAGTGTCAAGTGCTGGCTGCGAAGACAACTAATTTCCTCTCCCTTTAAAACCATTAGATGGAAGGACGGGGGTGGGGCAGGTGTGAATCGTGTGATTACAGAGAGAAGCTTGAACAGTAAATTTGACAGCCAGGGTGGAGAGGGGAGCGGAGAAGGGCTATAGCGCGGGTCTGTCTGTGTCGCTGCCGAGAGCTTTTAATTTCATAAGAGGAGGGGAATGGCAGCCTCCTATTTTTGCGGGCTTTTCTCTCGATGCCGCGGTGTTTGCCCAGGATATTGGCGTGCCAAGCCATCAGCGACTCTGGATGCAAATACAAGGAGAATTGCCGTTTTCCACTGAGACTCTGGATGGCTCTGGCAGAGGGAGGGCGCGCTTGCTGCGTGGCGACCGGCGCCCGGGGAGGCCGGCCTCCGGCGCGTCTGGTCTGCAGAGAGAGCCATGTGTCACCAGCCCCGGCCGAGCACCGCCGGGCCTGGCCGGAGGACTCGGGCGCATCCATCTCGGTGGCTCCTCTCCCGCCCCCGAAGCAGTCTGGAAAGCTGATGACTGCGGATGTCTCACCGAATCCATCTCTTAACTTTTCAGCCTTGGCCAAGAATCCTTGACGTTGATCAACTTTCAGATGCTGTGATGGGTCTCTGGGTTTTGAGGAACTCTTGCGGATATTTTCCTGAGTGAAAAATGTTTTCGTTCCCAAATGAATCGGCAGTGGAAATTCATTTAGGAGAATGTCAGGATTCCAGGGCCTTAATACTGGATGGACTGTCTTCTCCAACCTCACTCCCCTCTCCCTGCCCCCGCCCCCACCCCTGTCTCCACCCAGCTGCGAGATGCAACCTGGGTGTGAAACCCAAAGTTCAGCTTTAAGAGATCTTCTTAGATGCCAGTGTTAGGGTCCTAATGTGTTTCAGACATCTGAATTTAATGGCGATTATGGGCTTCCCTTGTGGCTCAGCTGGTAAAGAATCCGCCTGCAATGCAGGAGACCTGGGTTCCATCCCTGGGTTGGGAAGAGCCCCTGGAGAAGGGAAAGGCTACCCACTGCAGTATTCTGGCCTGGAGAATTCCATGGACTGGACTATACAGTCCATGGGGTTGCAAAGAGTCGGACACGACTGGACTATACAGTCCACGGGGTCGCAAAGAGTCGGACACGACTGAGCGACCTTGACTATGGCCTCTTTATTGTTAGAGTTTGTCTAAATGGGGCAGAACCCAAGGGCTATTCCTGGCTTCAAGTGAACCAGCATCTGAAGAGATGCAGGTTTTCAAAAGTTGGGCGAGTCTTGGCCACCCCTGAAACACGATGCTTAAGCCCGACTTCTCTTTATTTCTCTGAACCTCACCTCTCTTAGGCTCCTCTCCCCCGGGGTAGCCTGTTCGTGTGCACACACTCGGACACTCAAGTTCAAGTGGCCGCTTTGGGGAACTAATGGCTATTGACGCTGGCTGGGATTTCTGAGATGCTATCTCACCCCATAAAGACTGCGGTATGCCGTTTACATTGTATCTGCTGATTGTATAATCATTATTGATTTCCTTGTGTGTAGTACCTATGTCAAACAGCCTAATATATTTAAATGGTGATTATTTCAGTTCTGTATCTACCACGAGATAAGATCAAAGGCAGTTAAGTCTGGGCTAGATAGGGGGCAAGATAGGGTAATGCACTCGAGACCCTGCCTAGGCTATTGTGCTGCTCAACAGCCATTGAGAGTATTTAATAATTAACTTTCTAAAGCAGGTTGAGATTTTTGGGTCCGCAGAAGAATGAGACTGGCAGATGGAGGGAGAATGTCCCAGACCTGCAGCTGTAAAGGCATCTCAGGCACGAGAATGCCAGTGGACGGATGGATTGCTTTCAAAGACCCTGGGAAATCATTCCGTGTGCTTAATTTACTCCTTGTTTTGTACAAATACTCCTGAAGAAATGAGACCCACATTTAGACCGATGTGTAATTTCCCCCAGGCCGAAGCCACTGCTCATTGCAGGGGTGGGATGCGCGGCGAGCCCAGCCGGGGGTGAGCGGGGTCTTTAGCTCCATCTCGGGGATGGCACGGTCATTGTGCTTTGTTAATCATCCAGTGGTACCGGGCCTGGGCCGCTGGGTCAGGATGTCTGGTTGGGCACATTTACAAGAAGGCCAAGCAAGCTGATTTTGTTGAGGCTGCAGAATTTGTTTCATAGCATTTTCTTTTTCAAAATACATTTTGGATTACAGTTTCATTGGAATTCTCTGCAGCATAATCAAGAAATACTTACTAATTTGAAAGGTGCTACATTTAAGATAATCTAAGAAAAATAAAGCTCCACAAAAACCAGATCTTAATGAGAGGCTTAACAGACACAAGTATCAACAGACACTTTGAAGATTATGGTCTGAGCAGTCTCCCTGAGCCGTGACAAGTGTGGATCGTGAGCCTTCTCACCCGCCTGCTTTCCTCTCCCAGCAGGGTGGGTGGGATGTGTCTGCAGGCTCTGACAGATGCTTCTGTGGCTTCATTAGAATATCTATTCAGACTGTCTTCTTGGACCACATCATTTTTTTCCCCCTTTACATCATGTTTATTAGAAGTTATCCTGCTTAGCTGGGGTCATTAACAGAACACCAAGGGCAACCACAGAATCAGAGCAAGGCCAAGTTTTTCCAGGAAACCACAGAGTCAATTTTGATGTCAGGTTCATCAGCTGCAGTGATTTGTTTCAATGAACCTTGGCAGATGAAAGGTTCATAGTACAAAACGTCCTGAAACATCATCTTTTAAGCTTTCTAGAATGCTGTTGGATCCAGCCTCACATAAAATCATAGACATAAAGCAAATAGGAGTTCCCAGGGGGCGCTAGTGGTAAAGAATCCGCCTGCCAGTGCAGGAGATGCAAGAGAGGAGTGTTCGATTCCTGGGTTGGGAAGATCCCCTGGAGAAGGGAACGGCTTCCCATTGCAGCGTTCTTGCCTGGAGGATCCCAGGGACAGAGGAGCCTGGTGGGCTACAGTCTGCGGGGTCACAAAAAGCTGGACAGGACTGGGCAACTAGCACTTTCACATGGAGTCAAGCAGTGCCCGATGAGGAACGTGATTGAACCCACAATGGTTGACACGCATTTCAGGCGGAGAACCCTGGAGCTGCACATGAGCACCTGCCCTGGGGCACTGAGGCCTCCTGGGGTCCGGGCCCTGCTTCCTCACCCACCTGCCCACCCTGGGGATGAAGGGACACTGCGGGCAGCAAATCCTCAAGTTTTGCATCGGTTCTCTGAACACCTTGCCGCGGTGGCCATGGGGAAACGGAGTTCCAACAGGCCCCCTGCACAGTTCACCCAGACAGTGGAATAAAGGGATTCAGGTCACACTCTTCTTGAAATAAAATAATCTTACTGAGAACTTTTGATTCAATTTACATTTAATTTGTTGATTTCAGATGATCTCGTGGCTACTTCTGGAGTCCAATTCATTACAACACTTACCCCCTAAACTAGTCCCATATGATATATAGTGTAGTAACATTTTTCTTCCTTAGTTTTACTATTTTTTTTAAAATAAGGTCAAGGCTGGAAGGGCACAGAAAATAGTTTTTTATTTTAAATACTTTTTAAACTTCTTATTTTACATTGGCGTATTATTGATTATATACCAGGGTTTCCCTGGTGGCTCAGCTGGTAAAGAATCTGCCTGCAATGCAGGAGACCCCAGTCGTATTCCTGGGTCCAGAAGATCTGCTGGAGAAGGGATAGGCTACCCACTGCAGTGTTCCTGGGCTTCCCTGGTGGCTCAGCTGGTAAAGAGTCCACCTGCAATGAGGGAGACCTGGGTTCGACCCCTGGGCCAGGGAAGATCCCCTGGAGAAGGAAATGGCAGCCCACTCCAGTATTCTCGCGTGGAGAATCCCATGGACAGAGGAGCTTGGTGGGTCGCATGGGGACCCACATCCATGGGGTTGCAGAGTCACACAGGACTGATCAACTGACACACACACCCATTGTTGATGAACAACGCTGTTAGTGCAACAAAGTGACTCAGTTATACATGCACATGGATCTAGTCTTTTTCAAATTTTTTCGTTTAATATTTAATATTCCATTCAGTATTTTGTTACTTAATACTGAGCAGAGTTCCCTGTGCTAATATACAGTGTGAGGTCAGCTCAGGTCAGTCACTCAGTCATGTTCAACTACTTGCGACCCCATGACCGCAGCACCCCAGGCCTCCCTGTCCATCACCAACGCCCGGAGCTTGCTCAAACTCACGTCCATAGAGTTAGTAATGCCGTGCAACCATCTCATCCCCTGTTGTCCCCTTCTCCTCCTGCCTTCAGTCTTTCCCAGCATCAGGGTCTTTTCCAATTAGTCAGTTCTTCACATCTGGTGGCCAAAGGATTGGAGCTTCAGCATCAGCCTTTCTAATGAATATTCAGGACTGATTCCTTTAGGATGGACTGGTTGGATCTCCTTGCATTCCAAGGGACTCTCAAGCATCTTCTCCAAAACCACCTTCAAAAGCGTCAATTCTTTGGCACTCAGCTTTCTTAATGATCCGATTCTCACATCCATACATGACTACTGGAAAAGCATAGCTTTGACTAGACAGATCTTTGTTGGCAAAGTAATGTCTCTGTTTTTTAATATACTGTCTAGGTTGGTCATAACTTTCCTTCCAAGGAGCAAGCGTCTTAATTTCATGGCTGCAGTCACCAAAAACTGCAGTGACTTTGGAGCCCAAGAAAATAAAGTCTGTCACTGTTTCCACTGTTTCTTCATCTATTTGCCATGAAGTGATGGGACCGGATGCCATGATCCTAGTTTTTTGAATGCTGAGTTCCAAGCCAGTTTTTTCACTCTCTTCTTTCACTTTCATCAAGAGGCTCTAGTTTTTCTTCCATTTCTGCCGTAAGGGTGGTGTCATCTGCATATCTGAGGTTACTGATATTTCTCCCGACAATGTTGATTCCAGCTTGTGCTTCATCCAGCCTGACATTTCACATGATGTGCTCTGCGTGTAAGTGAAGTAAGCAGGGTGACAATACACAGCCTTGATGTCCTCCTTTCCCGATTTGGAGCCAGTCCATTGTTCTATGTAAGGTTCTAACTGTTGCTTCCTGACCTGCATACAGGTTTCTCAGGAGGCAGGTCAGGTGGTCTGGTGTTCCCAACTCTTGAAGAATCACAGTTTGTTGTGATCCACACAGTCAAAGGCCTCAGTGTAGCCAATGAAGCAGAAGTAGGTGCTTTTCTGAAACGCTCTTGCTTTTTCTAAGATCCAACAGATGTTGGCAATTCGATCTCTGGCTCCTCTGCTACATAGCATAAGCATTTTAAATCTCAGAGGGCTGTGTTGCACACTGTTTTCCACGGGCAGCCTGAAGTGTGGATACCCTGCCCTTCAAGGAATGGCGTTGTTGGGCCACAACGAGGGGAAAAGCCAGGGTTTCTTCCTGATCGTCTGCTTGGTCACCAGAGTTCGCGCACTTCGTGGGTCGGGCTGAGACTCCCTGCACCCCAGTGCTCACTGGGCAACGCTGCGTGGACACTGGGCCAAACAAGGCCCCATCAACACCGCTCAGCCCGCAGCGTGCAGACCCCCACACCCGCCAACAGCCAGGACACAGGGCTCTGGAGCTCTGCACACAGTAGGATGCTGTCGCTCACCAGGGGATTCGGTACAGAGGCGGGGGGGGGGGGGCCGCCACTGACCGGGGAGTTTTAGTGTCGACTGGGCGGCTCCCTGGCACGGCCCCTGCACACATCCTGGCCGTGAAGGGACCCACCTGTGTCTCAGGCTGCCCTCTCCCCAAGCCAGCCCCAGGATGGGGAGCCCTGCATCAGAAGGTGCCTCTGGGACTGCGTGGTGAGGGGGCCAGCCCTGCACAGGGAGGGGCCGCACAAGGTGGGGGCTCCGCAGTCCCTCCGGGGGCCTCTCAGAGATGACATACAAACGGCCAAAAAGCACATGAAAAGATGTTCAGTGTCACTAATTATTAGAGAAATGTGAATCAAAACTACAGTGAGGTATCACCTCACACCGGCCATAGTGGCCATCATCAAAGCGTCTACAAACAACAAATACTGGAGAGGGTGTGGGGGAAAGGGAATCTGACTACACTGTTGATGGGAATGCAAACTGATGCAGGCATTCTGGAGAACAATACGGAGGTTCCTTAAAAAACTGAAGATTACAGCCACCATCCGACTCTGCAACCCCACTCCTGGGCACACATCCAGAGGAAACTCTAATGTGAAAGATACATGCACGTCAACGTTCATTGCGGCTCTAGCTGCAACAGCCAAGAATAAATGTCCACTGACAGGTGAATAGATAAAGAAGGCGTGGTAAGTATATATGCAGTGGAATACCACTTAGCAGTAAAAAGAATGAATAATGCCAAATAGGCAGCAACATGAGTGGACCTAGAGATCATCATCCTAACAGAAGTAAGGCAGAGAGAGAGAGATAAATACTGTATGATAGCACTTACATATGAAATCTAAACATTCTTACAAATGACTTTCATTACAAAAGTGAAATAGCCTCACAAACATGGGAAATAAATTTATGGTTGGATGACAAAGTGGTGATACATTAGGAGTTTGGGACTAGTACATACACATCACTATATATAGTAAGAAAATGCACCAACAGAAAGACCTACTGTATAGCAGAGGGAACGTATCAATATCTTGCAACAACATATAGAAGAAAATAATCTGAACTAGAATATATATATATATATATATATATATATATATATATATATATATACACCCATATAGCTGAATCACTTTGCTATACACTTGATACTTACACAACGTTGTAAACTAGCTGTATTTCATTAGAGAACATAAAACTACGCTCAGTTCTGACTACCATTTGAGTGCTCTGGTATATTCTGCGACAGTGCAGCTCCACTGAGGAGGGCTCTTCAGTAAGCATGAGGGCTGTGCTCACCGGCTCTAGGAGCATCCAGCCTGCAGGTGGGGAGTGGGGACTCCCATAGATCCTCTGGGAGGATAGATCCTCCCATGGTTCAGCTCGGGACTCTGGGGTCTTGGGGAGTCCTGGAAACTATCTGTTGCTCAGCATTGCCTTTTCTGCAGGGGCCTGGCCATCCTCAAAAGCGGTTTGCAAACTCTATCACTTTGTTAGTGGATAATCCACAATGACCAACCTTTCCCACAGTATGGTGAGAGTGGGGCGCTACCTCGGACATCAGCAGAAAATATTTCAGGGTCAAACAGCCAGTCTAAGGGATTTCCGAGGTTTGTGTAATATTTTACTTCTTAGTCTTTATGTGCATGAGGGAGAAAACAAAAGCACGGCTGAGCCAGACTTCACTATTTGGAGACTTAACAGGGACCGCAGATGGAAGGTCATGGTTACAGCCTTGGTCCCTGACAGCTGCTGGAGACCTTCCCGCGTCTCAGAGCTTTCTCCTGTCTGACACCACTGCGTTATCCCTTTGCATTAAAAGAATTCAGAATCTCTGTTTGGAAAAGCATTTTTAGCAATGAGAGCATTTACAGAATGCATTAGTGTCTAAGATGTCCTGCTCATTCTGAGAGGATGGTTGTGAAAGCCTCAGAAGCCATCAAGGGCAAGGCAAGCTGTGTGGAGCACATGGACACATGGAGGGACCACATTTTCGCCTCTGACTCACAACAGCTTTTCAGGCCTTTGAAAAATCACTTCCGTGTAAAATTGCATTTCTTCAGTTTGAACCATTATTCCACCTTGTTTGAGTCGATTTTAAACACCCTGTGAAGCAAAAGGGGGAAAGTAAGTGTTCATCATTACTTGTCCCCAGGAACGGCTGCAGAGGGACTGTGGCAGCAACTTTCCACTGAAACGCTGAGCAGCCACGCCCTGTCAACTATGAGGTTCCACAGCATCGGGATGTCACGGCCCCAGGGGCTGATTCTGTGGTTTGAAACTGTGGGCATACACATTTTGATTCTTTAAAATTTAATCCAAAATGATGTGTTCATCAAATACTTAATTGCTATTGCTTGAAATTATGAAGCTGGGTGCCAAGAAATTTCTGATACTTCTTTAGAGACTCCTTGTGATTCTTTCTGGGATGCTTTAAGAAGGAGAAAGGAGATTCTGGTCTATGGAGGTTCCCTGGCCTTTGCAGGAGCCCTGAATCTGACATTTCAGTGCTAATTAATGCTCTCTGGGAAGCTGGAAGCTCTGTAGAGGGGTTTCTGTTTTCACTTTCACATGCTTGTGGAAGCTTCTCTGGTGGTCATGGAATTTATATTAGGAATTTCCTGTGTCCTGTCAAGAATTTCTGATGCTACAACTTTGGCTTACACCAACTAACTAGTCCCTGTTATGTACACAGAACTATGCTTTGTTTTTAATTTAAGAAAAATCTTTGGGTCTCCCTTTGCCCTTTGCAATCCTGCATTTTGTTTCAGTTTTCTTAAAAGAAGGGAATTTGATGGCTCCCACAATAGATAAGCTCAGAGGTTGGGTTGGAATTCAGGCATGGTTTGATCAAGCCTCTGTTTCTGTTTAGCTGTGACTGATTGTCTCAGAGCTCCCCCCCCCCATGTGAGGTTTTCACCCCAGAATCACTTCTCTTGTAGTGGTGAATAAAGACAAGCCAGGCTTTGTGCCCTCCAGAGCATCGCTGCCTTCCTGAACAGGTACTTCCCCCAGGTTTGTCCACCTGATGGTTTCGTGTGGCTCTGATGAACCAGATGCCGAGCCTGGAGACTGGGCTGTGCTCATCGACCTCTCATTGCTACCTGCCTCACTCTGATGCTGCTGCAGTCAGCTGCCCCCCAAGGTACACAGCCTGCCTGGAGAGGAAGAGGGATGCAATTATCACTCTCCATGTACTTCAGTGCCTGGGGAGTAATTTAACAGCACTGATTGTGCTGTTGCAAGCTTTAAGGACTGGAGAAGGTGATGGAGAAATCTCTGAAGAGAGGAGCGGGAGAACCTGCCTGTCTTCCCTCAGGCTTCACCTGTCCCTACCTTGCTCACAGCATGACAGCCCTTTGCCCCAGGGGTGATAGCATAAAGCAGAAAGTTCCCGGGTCCTGTCCTCCATTCCTCAGACCCCTCCTCTCCTTGATTCTGGACTCAGACCCTCGCCCTGACCTCAGCCTCTCTGGCTTGCAGTCCCAGTTTTGGGAGCACAACCTTCTTTTGCTGCCTTAAATCAAGTGGCTCACTGGGCCCTGGAATCAAATGTGGGCTCATAGGGACCCCCCCTCCACCCTGACCCTGGCCCAGGCTGTGGTTCCTCTGCCCCAGACAGCTGCTGGGAGGACAGGGGCAGCCCTGGATGAATCCATGAGACATTGCCAGGTTGCTGAGGGCTTTTAACATCACTGCGCTCTCCCGGCCCAGGCCCCTGTGCTTGCGTATGACCTGGAGGATTTCAAGGTCACAGCACCCACAGCAGGAGACCACACCCATCAGAGGCTCCTGGAAAATCCAAGGGTCACTCAGCAGTGGCTCAAGACAGCAGAAGGACTCAGTGCCGTGGAGAAAGATGAGACTGAACCCCAGACTCCTGCCCTTGGAGTGCTGCCCGGTTAATTGTTTGTTTTCTTGAGGGACAAGTGATTTATGCAGATAATTATAGATCAGCTCTCTTTTGTGAGAATGCTTTGTTGTTACTGGTGGTCAGTTGCTAAGTCGTGTCTGACTCTTTGCAATGCCAAGTGCTGCAGCACACCAGGCTTCCCTGTCCTTCACCATCTCCTGGAGCTTGCTCAAACTCACGTCTGTTGAGTGGGTGATGCCATCCAACCATCTTGTCCTCTGTCATCCACTTCTGCTTTGTGAGAATGCATTTTCCAGTTTAAAGGATCTTTAGCCATCATCACTATTCTCACAAACTCAGTGCTACTGTGGAGGGAAAAACAAGCACCCGGAGATGGAGAAGCTTGCACAGTGCAGCTGCCTGCCTGCAGGAAGAGGGTTTCAGTGGAGCTTGACCAGTGAGCAGGCATCCACAGGCCACAGGCAGAAAAGGTGTTGGGGCTGGAAAAGACCCTGCAGAGGGAGCGGGGTGCGGCCAGGATCCCCTGGAAGGGGTGTGAGTTTCTCTGTAGAGAAGGAACTGGCAGAAGTCTGTGAGGCAGAATGGAATGTGAATTTATTTCGACATTTCCATGAGACTCTGGCACCAGCCAAGGAAGGCATTTCAGAGGGGTGAGGCTGGGGGAAGGGGGTGTCTGTGATGCGGTGAAGCCTGGGACAGTGCAGTGGAAAGATGCAAGAACATTGTGGCAAAGTAGGGAAAGGAAGCAAGAGTGGTCTTGAAATTTCTTGCCCAAGAGAAGGAAAGGATGGTGAGCCAGGGAGCACAAGTGAAGATGGATGGATGGATAGACAGATAGATGGATGGAT
>CM035283.1:1811825-1843046 GCA_020226075.1 Hydropotes inermis
TAGATGGATGGGTGGATAGATGGGAGAAGCAGGGCCATCTGGTTGACCTACATAGCAACAACTGGAGATGGAGAGGAGCGGTCTTCTCTGAGGGAGGAGCTGCAGGTGGGAGAGTTGCTAAGTCACAACTGCCCTTGCCCAGGCACCTCTCAGAATGGCCCCCACTCCTGCCTGACCCCACCTCTCCCTCCAGGAGTCCACTCCACTGCACTCTGGGGTTACTGAAGGCTGAATTCTCACTGCCATTGCACCAGGCTTGGGAGACAAGGAAGGGAGACTTGGAACCAGCAACTGGTTTACGTGGGTTCCTGAGGGACAGATAGGACTTGGTCAGGTGGACGTGAGGGGCAGGCACTCCTGGGAGGTACAACTGTAACCACATGTCGAAGGCAGAACCAGGGATATTTTGAGCTGCAGGCTGGGTGCGGAAGGACTGTGTGGAGGAGGGCAAAGGGCCGAGGTCACTGAGCACCTGGTGATGCTTAGTGAGAGGTGAAAAAGTCTGGAAACCCTGGTGACTCCAGACAGGGAAGAGGACCACCCACAGGATACCCAGGATTACAGATCAGGGTGGGGTATGACTGCTGAGTGTGGTCTTCTGCTCCTGCCATTTTGTTTAACCAGAACAGCTCTGAATCCCACACATTGAACAGACCCAGGGAGCCATTTTTGGTGGGTGATGATGCTATGACGTAGACATAATTTCTGAAAGTTTCCATGGAGAATAGGAACTTAATATCGAAGCTGATGGGCCCTCTGGGACCAAGATGTGAGGTGACACCTTTGCTCGGTTTTCAGCCTTGTTGCTT
Organism: Hydropotes inermis; assembly: GCA_020226075.1. Lineage (NCBI taxonomy): Eukaryota > Metazoa > Chordata > Mammalia > Artiodactyla > Cervidae > Hydropotes > Hydropotes inermis. The sequence continues at coordinate 1,812,635 of CM035283.1, forward strand.
TCTGGCAGCTAAGTCATGTCTGACCCCGTGGGCTGCAGTGCGCCAGGCTTCCCTGTCCTTCACCATCCCCTGGAGTTTGCGCAGATTCATGTCTGTTGAGACAGTGATGCTGTCTAACCACCTCATCCTCTGCTTCCCCCTTTTCTCTGGCTTCAGTTTTTCCCAGCATCAGGGGCTTTTCCAATGAGTCAGTTCTTCACATCAGGTGGTCAAACTATTCAGAATCAGTCCTTCCAATGAATATTCAAGGTTGGTCTCCTTTAAGATTGACTGGTTTGATCTCCTTGCAGTCCAAGGGACTCTCAAGGGTCTTCTCCAACACCATAGTTCAAGAGCATCAATTCTTTTGCTTACAGTCCAACAGCCTTCCTTACGGTCCATCTCTCACATTCATACATGATTACTGGAAAACCATACCTTTGACTATTCAGCCTTTACATAACCAATGTCCCCCAGGAAGACGCTGAGGCAAAGGAGAGGATCTGAGGGCCCACTGGTCACTACCATTTTACAAACACGCTCAACAGCCCAACCCACAGAAGGCCCAACAGGAAGACAGACCACTTCTACCTCCAGTGCAGGAAAAGGTACAAATGCATGCTTGAGGTACGTAAGGTCTATGTTATTGTTACTGCAAATCACAGTCCAAGTGAAGACAGCTTCTGCTCCACCATGGTGCTCCACAAAAACTGATCTTCCTGGGGTCTGTGTGAGTGTTTGACTTCTTTTCCTTTGGTCTCCAAGGTAGATGGATATTCTATTGCATCTACTCCTTAAATTCCAATTGAGTGACAAGCATAACATTATTATATTCACAGGAGGATGGTTTTAAACTCACACATCTTTATCCAATGCCTTTATGATCCTATCAACCATAGACGTGGGGCAAACCCTCTGATTTCTACAAAGGAATTCCTTGTAAATAAAGAAAATGCCCTTCAGACCATCAAGTCCTGCATTTTCCAGGCAGGTTTCTCCCTGGTTGAGAAAGTTGGACCCAGAACCCAAGACAGTGGCTTGCCCTGTCTTTCCCAGCAGAGGGCCTCCGTCATGGCCTGGTGTTATCAAACAATAACGAAGTCCTCCCGGCTCAGTCCTTTGGGCTCGCTAATCTTGGTGACTATTTACGTGCTCCTATTTGTTAAACGGCAAAGTTTATTGATTTGGCAAATTCAGTCCCACATTGTAGATTTCCTCTCAGTCTGTGTTGCTACATGTGGTTCAGCATTTTTAAATGTCAACTGCAAAGTATTATTGATCAGTAATTAAAAGTGGAGAGAAAAATTAGCATAGTAGAAGTTTACGGTCATTAGTACAAGTACCGTTGGGCAATTATTTAGCATGTTTTAACATTTATTTTCTTTCTTGTTATTGACATAGTGCATGATGCTCACCCAACAGTTTCTGTTTTGCTAAAAAGGAAAGTTTCAACATCAATAAGAATTAGTGACACGCAATTCTTTTAGAAAATGTGCCTGTTGATTTTCCTGCCACATAAACAAGCTAGTCTGAAGGGTTCTTTGTGCTCTGGTTAGGATGAGAAAGGGGGTCCAGCTTCGTGGGCCAACTGGGGGAAGTTGTCTTGCCAGGACCAAGGGATAGGCATCCTGGTTGAAACTGAACCAGGAAACCAGGGAGTATGTCAGTAAATTATCTCAGATATTCTCAGACACAGTGCAGATTTCCATATTCTGTTCCTTATAAGCATACTGTACTCACCAAATCACAGGAACAGATTTTTATCCTGAAAATACAGTCATCCTCAGGGTTAGATGTTACCAGTGTTCTCAGAAGTGTAAATTTTATCATGTTTAGAAATCTAAAGGACAAAGCCTGCAATTCAAGTGTGTTAGTCCGTGTGACTTGGCTGAAGGTGGCAGCAAGGTTTGATGGCCCTGGGGCAGGAGTGGGGCAGGCATTGAGGGGGGCCTTACTTGGCTGTGATTTGGGGCCAGCGGAGTTTCATATTCAGGGGCTTAGTGATGGGCCTGGCCCGTTAGAGAGGAGGGTCTGAGCCCCACCGCGAGTTATTCAGGACTGCGGTTCAAGGCCACGGAGCATGCACTCATCCCACGATCATCCCTCATCCCTGAGGGTGTCTGGTCACACGGGCAGCCGGCACCCATTCTTTTACCCTGGAGGCTGAGTGGCCTCCAGGCGGACCCACTGTGGATGCGCAGACTGGCTGTCCCCCCTGGACTTGGAGCCGACGCTGCCGGGCACAGCCCAGAAGAGGGGTGCCCCCGGGGCTGTGTAAGATGACCCCGCAGGAGGGGACTGGCACAGAAGGCGGATGCCTGGGCCCCGCCCGGCTGCCTGGCGCTCCGGCAGTGGGGCCTGCTTGAGGATCCTCCAGGAGGGGGCCTGCGACGCTCAGAGGGGCCTCTCCCCACAGGTGGGCTGGGTGTGGGGTGCACGCCGGCCCCCTGTTCATGGTGGGACGGTGGTCCCAGGTGTGTTCCCAGAGAGAGGAACGTGAGGTTCACCTGGCCCACCTGGTTGTCTTCAGGGAGGAGGGGGTTTCTGTGGAGCCTCGTGGTGGGGGGACGGGCGAAGCCAAGAGGTAGATGGGGGTCTGGATGGATCTGACTCAGGAGGAAATTCAGCCAGATTCGAGGGAGGGTGGGGGTGCTAAACTGCTCCTGTGGGGTTTGGCTTTGGTTCTAGTTGCCTAAGGTCTGACGTTACCTTCTCAGACACTAGGATGGTCAGACATGGGACCCCTGAGAATGGGGTCAGGGAGGACTTGGCAGAGAGGGATTCTAGCACTGACTCCCCAGTACCTCTCAGCGCCCACCTGCCCACCCCAGCAAAGAGGCCCAGGGACCCAGCAAGGTCAAAATGAAGGACTTACTCTAGAATGAAGTGGGAAGTAATCGATAGATCACATGAGGATGACAGTGAGGTTCTTGAAGCTTGAAAACGTCAGGGAAAACCCACAAAGGAAGGCGGCTGAGAGGCAAGGGGGTGGCACAGAAGAGCGCTGACTGTTGAAGGAGAAAGTTTCATTTAATAATTTAGTGAGCTAGTTTTTCAAAGAAATGAAATCTATTAAAAGCTCTGTTTTCATTTGATTAATAAATGCTATATAGGAACAACAAATAACCAAATAATTAAAGCAAATCCAATCTCTTATGCAAACATCCTTTAAACAGTCCTTAATTTGCTTTTAAATATAAATATTAAATAACACCTAACCCTTGAAAGAATCCTTTCACCAACTTTGCTCTCCAGACTAGTTCTGCCTCCCTAGTTTTCACCGTAAGTGCAGACTCTTCTTATCTTGTGGCCTTAATGGCCTGCCTCTCTACTTGAAGGATGCTCCTGCTCCTGATTTTTCTTCGCTAGTGATTGATTTGATACAGTTCATTCTGCACTTTGTCACTTAAGGTCATTAATATCCTGAATGGCCTTAAAGCTTTGCCTGTGAGGTTGGACATATGCATCATAAAGCATCTTCCTTTGATTTCTGCAAGTTTACTGTATACAGTTAATCCCGCTGGCCTCTCTCATGTGTACATATTGAAGGGCTTTTCCAGGGTTAGGTACATTGATTGTTCAGCCACATTTTCCTTTACTAAACTGTGCTTGTCCTCACTTGCTCAGTCGTGTCCAACTCTTTGTGACCCCATGGACTGTAGCCCGCCAGGCTCCTCTGTCCACGGGACACGACTTGGGGTAAAAGCCTGATGGGCTACAGTCCACGGGGTCACAAAGAGTCAGACATGACTGAGCGACTGAACAAGCAAGATTATCTGAAAAGAAGTAGTAAAAGAATTATGTGTCTTCTTTTATCATTATTATTACTACAACCATTATTACTTTTTAAGTATTACATTTATTTATAATGTAAATTTGTATTTAGGCTTCACAAACTTGCAGGGAGCACACTCAAGACTCTGTAAGATATTTTGCTGGTTCCTACCTGCCATCTGGGAAGAGGTGACAGAGCTCTGCTTATCAAACAGAAGGCAAGGAGGAGACTCAGGGAAAGTCAAGTGGCTGGTTCAAGGTCAGGAGAGAGGGGCTAAGACACCACCACGTGGGTTCCGGTTGTTTTCTGAGCACTCCCTGTCATATATATATATATATATATATATGCAAAATATCCATGTGAAAAATCACATCATGAGTGTTATCTGCTATGTGAACACCTTTTTCTATTCTTTTTACAGAAAAGCACATCCAATTCCAATAAAGAAAAAAATTGTCTATAAAATACCATATAATACGAAAAAGTATTTCTCAGACATTGTTCCAAAGCAAGTGAGAAATGTACACAGACTTACAGCCTGGGAAAAAAACCTGTCCCTACATGTTCTCTGTTAGACAGTATTTCCTAATTGGTGTCAGATCTTTGCACTTTTTAAAAGAAATAGTCACAAAAAAGAGCCCACAGCCCTTTCAAGTTTGGGGAGTTGAATCCAACAGTGTCTCCAGGAACTTTGGAGAAAGACGCTATGTACTGAATGATTCTGTAACATAAAAAGTCTTTCTTGAAATGCCAAAGTAGTCAAGCTTTCCATGTGATCGTAGTTTGAGAACGGGGATGCTTTTCTTATGTGTGACGTGTGAAGACAACTTAAGACCTGGGCTGATTCTCACGGCCTGTTAGTCACCTTACAAATGGGATGTTGTCTTACATATCCTGGTCTCCAGTATCTGACATCATCTATGTTTCCTGAAAGAGAGACTTGGTGCAGGAGACAGTTGTGGGGAAGCAAGAATGATGGACCGCCAGCCAGCCTGTGGTCCTGACCCTGATGGAGGTAGAAGAACCCCGCTGAGTGGAGTGCTCTCAGACGCCATCTCAAACCACCGATCAGCACAGCCCCGCCCTGGGAGACACGGCCTGGAGTGGCGATGGCTCCTCTGGGGACCTCAGGCCAGGCCAGGCTGGTGCTGACAGTGAAGGCAGAGTCACCGGGGATCCCACTGCGGGTCTTGTGATGTTATACCCCGGCCTCCCCCCACCCTGGCCCGGTCCAGTCCTCGCTCCCCTCCAGCTGTCTTTCACTCCCCCGGACCTGCAGTCACAACATGATTCTTTGTGCTCTGTGGCATTTCTGATCCATCCTAAAGGCGATTGCTTGCATCTCGCAACCCCAAATCCCTCTCCACCCTCTCCCTCCCCCTTGACCACAAGCCTGTTCTCTGGGACCCCAAGCCCCTTTGATGTACACAAGGAATTAGCAGAGTGTTGTAAATCGACTATACTTCAACGGAAAAAAAAGAGAAACAGCAAAACTTAGAAGTGAAAAAAAAACGAAAAAGAGACCATTCTCCATGGCTTGCCGGCCACAGGCTTTTCTTTTGTGGGGGTTTGAGGAACGGAGGTGCTCTGCCAAGACGATTCTGGCTGAGTGCTTCTCCCAGAGAAGCTGCAGATGAGTCGTCAGAGGGGGCCTGGCGCCCGTCACCCAGAGATGGCCAGTGTGCCCAGCCCCGCTCAGCACAGAAGCCAGAAAAGAGGGCATCCATCCGTCTCCCAGGATGACCAGTGGGGAGGGCGGCCGGGGGCCAGGAGGAAGCAGAGTCCTGAGGACTGTTCTCGCTGGACACTGATGGCACCGGGAAGGCAGAAGGCTGGAGGGCGGGGGACCCTCCCCTGCGTGACTGCAGGCTGCCCAGGGCTGACCTGTGGGCTCGTGAGGGCAGATTCGAAGGCACTCTGCCTGGAACTCCAGGGACTTGGAGGTGGGGAAGGTGGTCTCTGGGGGCTTTCGGGTGAGTGGACAGATGGAACTCTCCAGAAATGGGGGACCTCTCTTGGGGTGCCCGGGGCCTCCCCGGGAAGGGGACGGTCTGTCTGAGAGCTGGGCAGGGGCATTGTTGTGGAGAGGCGAGGTGAGCAGAGGTCATGGCACTGTCCTGGGAGGAGCGTGTCAGCCCTGCCTTGGGCCCATGGCCCCGGAGATGCTGGAGAGGCATCTACAAACGTGCAGACGGGGGTTCACGTCGCATGGCGGGACAGACCCCGGGTCTGTTCTGAGCCGCGCCTTGGGCAGCTTGTTCTGTCGTGTGGCTCCTCCTCATTCTTCTCAGCGGTTGCACATGCTCTGGGTGTGCAAAACTCCTCTTACCACTCATGTTCTGATGGGCGTGGGAGCTCTTTCCAGCTTCCCACTGTGAAAACTGACCAGCAGCGAGTGTGTGTGTCCACGTGTGTTGGTGTGCACGTACATTTGTGTACATGTGTGTTAGTGTGCCCATATGTTTGTGTACACATGTGTTTGTGTGCATATGCGTTTGTGTCCATATGTTTGTGTACACGTGTGTTTGTGTATACGTATGTTTGTGTCTACATATGTTTGTGTACATGTGTGTTGGTGTGCATGCACATTTGTGTACATGTGTGTTGGTGTGCACACGTTTCTGTACACATGTGTTTGTGTGTGCGCATGTGTGTTTGTGTCCACATATGTTTGTGTGCACGTGTGTTTGTGTGCGCGTGTGTTTGTGTGCACATGTGTTTGTGTGTGCATGTGTGTGCGCGTGTGTTTGTGTGCGTGTATGTTGGTGTGCAGGTGCCTGGAGGAAGGCTCTGATACACAGGCACAATGTGGACATGTTGACTGAATCTGATCGGGAGGACTAAGACACATCCCAGACAGAGCACCCCTTGTGTGCATACCTCTGTGTCTCTGATGGCAACTCAAGTTAGGGGCAGTCCCACCAAGTGGTTACTAAACATATGTCAGAAGACAGAGGAAAATGAGAAAACTTCAGGAGTTCAGACAGCATTGAAGGCAGATACTCAAAGACTATGTGAAAGGTGAGTAAGTTATTTCCTCCTTCAGGGTGCTAGGGGCCCTGCAGAAACGTCCCTCAGGCTGCAGTACAGGCTGGTGATCACGGGAAAACATACCAATGAATGTAAGTTCTGGGAAGGGCAGAGGAGACCTTTCAGGGAGAGGGGTGCAGGCAGACCTCCCGGCTCTGAGTGCATATTCAAGCAGAGAGCTGAGAAGCAGAGTAAAAGGCATTGCCCACACCAGCCAGACCCTCGGCTAATATTATTTCCGAAATGCAGTACTGAGTGCAATCTCAAAAATGGTTAATATTCAAACAGGATGAGAACTCGTCCTGTAACTTAGCTGGTTTTCAATTTTGACTGTATGACTATACCTCAGGTTTTGTCTTCAGTACGACCTCCTCTGTAAAGTCTTTCTGATACTCAAAGAGAAGGGGAAAGCTTTCTCTTTGAATGCCCAGTGTATATTTTATTTTTAAGCTTTCTTATCACCTCTATGTACTGCTGGTGGTCCCCTCCATGGAAGTGGGATGGCTTTGTGTCACTTTTAGCTCCAGCAGGGACTTACCAGAATGCCTTAACTTTAGTAGTAAATAAAAAAATGTAAATTAAAAAAATGCTTATTTGTTTATTTCCTACTCCAGGGGATCTTCCTGACCCAGGGATCGAACCCATGTCTCTTGCATCTCCTGCACTGACAGGTAGATTCTTTACTGAGCCTCCTGGGAAGCCCTAAATGCTTCTTACCCTGGATTATAAAGTGAACAAAGGTGCTGTTGACTCCACTGGATTTTGTTGCTCATTGCATCTTCATTTTTATGTTCTTGGGCTTCATCTTAAGTTTATACCAGCTGTAAATGACTTTTGTAAATGAGTAGGTACAGTAATGCAGAAAAGTGAAATGTGGTCTTTTGAACTTTAGAAAGATTGAACACCTAGAAAAGTGAAAAAGAACAGAATGGCTGATGCAGAAGCTCAGCAGTTATCTTAAAATTTTTCTTGGTGTTTAGTTGCTTCGTGATGTTCTGTTAGTTTCCGCTGTGCAAGAGGGTGAATCAGCCACACATACACCCCTCTTCTTAGGAAATTAGGATTTCTCTCCGTTTAAGTCACCGCAGAGCAGTGATCTAGTTCCCCGGGCTCTGAAGTCGGTTCTCATTGGTATCTATTTTACACATAGTGTGTGTGTATATATACTATGTCAATTATACATACTGTGTATATATTTATACTATATGTATATAAAATATATATATAAATTATATATACTATATATATGTATATAAAACACTATGTCAATTCCATCCTCCCAATTCACCCCTCCCCTGTTGGTGTTCATACATTTGTTCGCTATGTCTGTGTCTCTCTTTCTACTTTGCAACTAGGTTCATATGTACCATTTTTCTAGATTCCACATATATGTGTTAATATACGGTATCAGTATAAATACTGACTGCCTCGTGAGCGTAAAAAATGGATATTTTTCTTTCAGCACCTTTAAATCAAAGTATCATAATCTTTTCATTATTCTGGACATTATGAATTATTGGGTCACTTCAAAACTGACATGTGCCTCCTTCCCACTTTCTAGTTAAATTTACACATTTATTGCTGCTATTTTTTTAAATCAAGGATTGCAGAGCATCTCATTACTTTCTGTGTACTTGGTCTTGACTAGAGCAAACAGTTTTCACTAAAGCCAGTTTAAATTCACTCTGATTGCTGCTTAGCTTCACGGATCTTTCATCCAAAATCGTTTCATTTTGGAAAGGATTCTTTTTTTTTCTTTTTTTGGAAGCCAATAGGAAAAGCTTTCAGAAAGCTTTTGAGGCAAAGAGAGGATTGAGAGGCATCTCTTATTTAAAGAACAAAAATAAGATGCGAATAAAGAATGTCCAGCAGGAGTCGCGTGATGCAAACTCCAGTTCAGAATGGCACAGTACGGCGGAGAGTGGCCAGCGGGGCACCAGGGGGTCCCCACGGAAGCCTCTCCTCGCTTCTGTGTGCAGGGCCGCCGAGATGAGATCCTGGTGTCACGGGCGGCTTAAGAGGACGAACTCCCCACAATGATCCGGCCAAACCGTGGACCGTTTCCACCTGCAATGAGCAGATTGCCCAGCGCTGATACTGACGGCATTTTGTGGGGAGCAAAGAACTTTATGGTTTTCATGGCAAAACATGTTATTGACCACCATGATAAAAATGTGAACTCACATAAGCTAAAACATAGTGCATTTTCTTGCTCTTCTGGAACCGTCAGCAACATGAGCAGACGGTCATAGGACCCCGACTGTGATGCTGTGCTAAACGCCGAACGTGTGGGCCGTTTGCTCAGTTCCTCTCTGACTGAGCACCATGGGAAAAGGTTTTGAAGCTTTCTAGTTCTTTTCACTTACATGCACTTTTTGATCAATTTCTCTATGAATTTTACTCAATGAGGGATTTCTCTCTCAATTTACTTTTCAGTCCCCCTTGTATGTAATTTTATTCTCTTGACAATTTTATGCCAAATGTGTGTCTGTAGAGTGAGTCCTGACATCCAAATCTTTTAACTTTGAATGCCTCTTACTATTTCAATTCTCAGGGATATAAAAAAAAATTACTGTTATGTACATGTGTTAAGCACTTGTGCGGATCCCTTTGAACCCTGTCCTGTAGCTCTCGTAAAAAATGGATGTGTGTGTGTTTCTGTGTATACAGGCAAATATCATCAGAAGCCCTTTCACTGTGATGGTAACCTTCCCATACACTTTCCAACTTGTCTGGGTTTTCTTGAAGGTCGACTGGGTTTTCAACTGTGTTATCTGCTAGGTGTTTGATGGAGTGGTCCAGATAACAGGGAGAGAGCAAAGGAAAGAGAATTTTTTGAAGATCAAAAGTGGCTGTTCATTTTGTTATCTGACCCTATCTGTTGTCATAGTAACAGGTCTCTTTTAACCTATGTCATGAGATGATTTGTCTCTCTCTGCTCTGAGTTCTCCTTTGAGTGCAGAGCGACTCCTAGAGCATCCAGACACTCCCAGACTCTCTGAAGCTCCACTGAGCGGGCCAAAGTCACAGGCTCCATGTCGGAAAGGATTTAAATTACATTTTCCATTTAAACTGCTATCTTAATTTTGGAGGAGATAAAGCCAGCGCTGAAGCTTTCTCCCTGGTCTTACAACATACAAGTAAATGTCGTTCAGAAATGAATGAACATGTTGATTCTCTAACATCGGGGGCAGGCAGCCGGAAGAGTGACCGAGCACACGCGGCTGTCTGAAGCGAACTTTAACGAAAGGGATAGAGTAAAGCCAGTGGTTTCCTAGAGGCTCCTGGACGAGGCGGGCGGGTGTGCGGGCTGGCTCCTTGCTGATGGCTTGGAGGTCCACTCACACCAGGGCGCTGAGGTTTGACTGGACCCCGGTCCACTCATTTTGAAACAAGTCTTCTGGAAAGCTGAGTTCCAGATGCCAGCTTTGGTCATCCCTTGGATGCTATCTTCTTGTCTGTGACATTTCTTTCAGGCTTTCAGGTAAAGACATCTTAGAAATGACCATTCATTGTCCCCCGGGTCACAGCCCTCCTCACCATCACCCCAGGTCTTCATTTTCCCTGAGCCTTGCAGTCTGCTGGTGGGTCTATGCGAGGGCCACCCACAAACACGGGCACCGGCTGGGTCGGGAGAGGCTCCAGAGCTGGCCTCCCTGGGTGCAGTGCAGGCTGGGGAGTGGATCTGGCCTCTCCCCGACTGGGGCTCCTGGTGTCTGTCTGCCCAGCAGCAGCAAAAGGAGAGATAGCCCCGCCCTGCCCAGGGCACCTCCACTCAGGCCCAGGGGTGGGGATAGATGGGCTTGGTTAGCCCAAAGGAGGCCCTTACACTTTTCCTCTGGTTTAAAAACCCTCCAGGCACAGAACACCCTGTGTGAATCTCAGAGACATTAAGTCAGAAAACAAGATAAGTTGCTTAGCAGGTTCCTAAGAGATCTGCAGAGACCAAGGAAAGCCTTTCCTTCCTGGCTTTGGATGGAACCTCCTTCTTCTTGGAACGTTCCTGCTAAGAACAGCAGAAGCAGGGGACCTGCTAAGAAGAGTGGAGACAGGGGACTGTCCCCGGCCAAAGCCATCCTCCGGTCGGGGCTCCGGGAGCTGCCCTTTGGCGGGTGGGGTGGAGCCAGGGCTCTGGTCTGTGACGGGGGGCACAGCACGCTGTCCTTTGGAAGCCTCAGTCTCCCCGTCTGTAAATGGGCCAGTAGGACTGCGTGAATAGGTGAGCCATCTTTCTAGAGTCTCAGCGAGGAGCTGGACACACGGAACCTAATATGCCTGCTGTCAGTGGCTGGGGGTGAGGGCTGGCCTCTGCGCTGCCCTCATCTCTCCCAGTCCTGCGCCCGTGCGATGGTGCAGACCCTCAACGTGAGAGGCAGAGGGCTGCCTTAGGAGGCTTGGGGTAACCGTGGCGCACACACCAAGCAGCAGCTTCAGACGCTCTAAAGGTAATGAGCTGCAAAGTGTCAGAAACGATGCTCGTGGGCTGGGAGGCGGTGGCCTCGGTGGAGACCTCTGTCTCGGATGCCAGCAGCCCTTTGTCCACCTGCAGCGCCTTCCTTTTCGCCTGTTTTGTAAACCGTCCGAACAGATGGGCTGACGTCAGCCACACGTCACCGACGCGCCTTCCTCCCTAGTGACCTGCTTCTGAACGACCTGGGGCAGGATAGGAGGTGGACACGCACAAGGAGCCGTGTGTCCCAGGCACCAGCTCAGCCCTTGGCTCTCACGCCGAGCTGGGCTCCTTCTCGTAAGAGCCAAGTCGTTCACGTCTGCCGTCTGAGTGCAGAGCAGGTGGAGTGAAGGGTTAGTCGCTCAATCGTGTCCGACTCCTGGCAGCCCCATGGACTGTAGCCCTCACCAGGCTCCTCTGTCCATGGAATTCTTCAGGCATGCATATTGGAGTGAGTTGCCATTCCCTTCTCCGGGGAATCTTCCTGACCAGGGATCAAACCCAGGTCTCCCGCACTGCCAGCAGACTCTTTACAGTCTGAGGCACCAGGGAAGCAGAGTGCGCAGGAGGCAGCAAAGGAGAAAAGGAAAGGATGGTCTCCAGGTCTGAAGCCAGGCATGGCCGAGGCCTGAAGGGGTGGGAGAGGGAAGCCCCCTCCACGGGCTCTGCTGGGTGAAGGAGCCGAGGGGACCAGCGTCGCAGAATGACTGCAGCAATAATCGTGATGCTGAGCCGTCTGCAAATGAGCTGGAGCTGTGATTTTTATGCTCTGTTTTTATGGTTCTTTACAGTCATGGGACTATTGAAATCAATGTTTTAAGCATCTTTTATAAAAATTACTATGTGGGATTTTAAAAATGTTTGTTTTTTTTTCCCACTGGTTTCTGAAATGAAGGGCCTGAGGATAAAGAGAGACAAAGGGATAGCTTTGATATTCACGGAAATATTAAAATCAACTTGTAAGATTCTAACTCAAGTATGCTTTTTTCCCCCCATTTCTAGGCTCCAGTTCTTAATATAAACACAAAAGCTTCCAATGTGGAGCCGCAATGATTTAGAAAGACCAGTATATTAAATATCGCCCCAGAACCTTAAATACTAGTTGCAAATTAGGTAAATTTGATATAGTTATTAATCTAATTTTCAAAAGGAACTTTTTCTTGTAGTTGTTCAGTAGCTAAGTCGTGTCCCACTCTTTGTGATCCCATGACCTGTTGCATGCCAGACTTCCCTGTCCTTCACCATCTCCGAGAGTTTGCTCAAATGTCCATTCATGTCCGTTGAGTTGGTGATGCCATCCAATCATCTCATCCTCTGTCACCCTCTTCTCCTCCTGCCTTCATCTTTCCCAGCTCAGGGTCTTTTCCAATGAGTCGGCTGTTTGCATCAGGTAGCCAAAGTATTGGAACTTCATCTTCAGTATCAGTCCTTCTAATGAATATTCAGGGAACTTTTGGGAGAGAATAAGCTCTGTTCTCTAGATAACTATTCAGATTTATTTTTAGACCCCTTGGTTTAAAAAATTACAATTTTCTGGCCCTTCCAAACATACCTGTCAAAATATGAGTTGCTACATGTTCACTTTCTTTAAAAAAAGGAATTTAATTTCAGTGGATTCATTTAGCATTTTGGCTGCTAAACACCTATTTTAGCAACTTGTTTCATTGCTGATATACAATCAAACTGAAAAAATGCAGCAGTTTCTCCTTACTTTGTGACCCTGTGATTCCCGTGAGTGTGTTGGGTCACGTCCACTGCATCGATGTATTCGAGATCAGGACAGGGAAGCAGGAAGATTCTAGAGATGGCAGACATAGGGCTTTGTTATCTGAATGTCCAAGGGATGTAGAGCTTACAGAGGTGATGGCTCAAGGTTCTGGGAATAGAGTCTTTCCTGAAGCAGGCTTTTCAGGAGAGGAGATGAAGCCCGCACGTGCAGGGTCAGCCCTGGAGGGACTCGGGCTCCGGGATGCTTGTCAGCAGGGCCATGTGGTCCAGCAAGGCCATGTGGTCCAGTAGTGCATCTGTCTGTCACAGTAATGCAGGTGTCAGACTGCCGCAGCCGCAGCCGCTTCCCAAGGCAGCTCAGCCAACAGTCTTCAAGTGTGTTCCCTTCCTCACGAACGCCGCAAGTTTCTTATGCCTGTGTGGTCTTCCGCTCCCCCTGACGTCAGAGTCACAGCAATTAAGTTATCAAACCTGTAATTTACTCATTGCCTCCATTCTTTAAAGCCACTTTCACTCAAACACTAACACAGTTTATCTGTTAAAACTATCAATAATGTGTCACATTGCATCATCATGGTTTTTTGTCAACCATTAGAGAAGTCTTCATTGAATAAGATTACACTTAATAACTTTGGAAAAATATCTCATGTGACTAATATAAATCTTTTCTGGAAAATACATTTTCCTTGATTTTTAAAAAATGAAAATAGTTTCTGAGAGCCTTGCAAATACTTCAAAAAGTAGATGCTTTCCCAATCAGGGAAAGCATTTATCAATTGCCTACAATGTATGAAACTCAGGGCAGAAATGATGTGATTAAACAACACATCTTATAATATATTCAGTCCAGTTCAGTCACTCAGTCATGCCTGACTCTTTGTGACCCCATGGACTGCAGCATGCCGGGCCTCCCTGTCCATCACCAACTCCCAGAGTTCGCTCAAACTCATGCCTATTGAGTCGGTGATGCCTTCCAACCATCTCATCCTCTGTTGTCCCCTTCTCCTCCTGCCTTCACTCTTTCCCAGCATCAGGGTCTTTTCCAGTGAGTCAGCTCTTTTCATCAAATGGCCAAAGGATTGGAGCTTCAGCTTCAGCATCAGTCCTTCCAATGAATATTCAAGCCTGATTTCCTTTAGGGTTGACTGGTTTGATATCCTTGCTGTCCAAGGGACTCTCAAGAGTCTTCTCCAATACCACAGTTCAAAAGCATCGATTTGTTGGTGCTCAGCTTTCTTTATATTTCTTTATCAATATATTTATAATATATTAATATTTTTCAATACCTAGCTTTAAGAGCATGTTCAACAATGAGTAAAGTAGCCAAGAGAAAATAATTAAAATTAATGAGTGAAGAGGCAAAAAGAAAATCCAGTTACTTTTCACCATTCAGACCAGTTCTTGTGAGAGATTCCCTTTAGAATCTTAAAATGGTGGAAAAGAAAACCTCTAGGGTTTCTAATTGGAAAAGGTCACCACCATGTAAATTGATTAAGTGAATATAAACAAAAAAAATAAACCACACCTGATAATTGTATCGAGAGAAGCAAGTGGATGTGGACAGAAATAAACTTCACTTCACAGGTCTGCCTTCCTCCTCTGGTTGTCTTTGTTTTTAAATTCTAGAAGTCTATTTTAAGGAAGAGTTTGGTTTTGAACACTGTTATGTCTCTGGCTTCTTTTTCATGAAGACTTTTCCCCCCACAGAAAGCATTTTCAAGGCATTTTCAAAAGCTCTCTCTGCAGCCTCGTCTCCAAGAAGCAGACAGAGGAGGGCTAGCTTCTTCACGTCGGCCGACTCGGGCGCTCCTGGCAGGTCAGGCCCCGGGAGAGGACTTTGTCATATGGAAATAGTTAAGGGTCCGGCTCACAGCCTATGGAGGCCGCCTTTTATCTTTGCAGGGTTTGAACATGATCCTTTCAAAGCCAGATAACCCAGGAAGGGCCTCATCAGAGGACCACTGCTCCCTCTCAAACCGCCAGACGCGGTCTCTAAGGAATCAGTTATTAGAATTTGATAAGGAAACTTTCTTGTATTTTTCTATTTGGGCTTCAGTCTTTATGTTCCTGCAAAATAACACTCTCTCATCATTTTTTTTTTTTTTTTTGCCAGCAAAAGCAATTTTAAGATTGAGAACAAAGTTAGCCATTAACATAAGCTTTCAGGCTTATTTGAATTTGTGTATCTTTTAAGAATGTTGAACTCTCTGAAATGGCATGAGATGCTCAATCTTCTAAGTCCATTGATGACCACTGTCTAATCCTTAAATCTATCTACCCTCATTTCCTGGCTAATTTTATAAAGAAGGTACATTCTTACTAATTTTCACCAAGTAGTACACTGGATGATAAAGACAGCATTTAATGCAGATACGACCAAATATACGTCGTTGTTGGCCAGACCGAATCAGCTTAGACCTTTTCACTAGTGAGAATCATGTATTTGCCTGGGAACTTAGCAGCCTCCACAGCTGAGCATCCTCTGGGTCTTTATTTTACCTCCTCAGCGCTTGAGCGGTTCTGGTTCCCTGAGAGCTCAGTTGGTAAAGAATCCGACTGCAACTCAGGGGACCCCGGTTCAATTCCTGGGTTGGAAAGATCTATTGGAGAAGGGATAGGCTACCCACTCCAGTATTCTTGGGCTTCCCTGGTAGTTCAGCTGGCAAAGAATCCGCCTACAAGGCTGGAGACCTAGCTTTGATCCCTAGGTTGGGACGATCCCCTGAAAAAGGGAACGGCTACCCACTTCAGTATCCTGGCCTGGAGAATCCACGGGCAGAGGAGCCTGGTGGGTCACATGGGGACCTACAGCCTGGTGTTTACAGGCGTTGGGGTCACAAAGAGTTGGACATGACTGAGCAACTTTCACAGTGGTTCTGAAGTCCCCAGCTTCTCCAGGTGGGAAGGACCAGGGTTCTCCCCTACACACAAGCCCTAGCAGACAATTTGCTTTGCTAAAATACCATAACTGTTAATATAAATGATGCCCTGGTGGGTCAGATGGTAAAGAGTCCACCGGCAATGCAAGGAGGCCAGGTTCTATCCCTGGGTGGGGATGATCCCCTGGAGATGGGGATAGCTACCCACTCCAGTATTCTTGCCTGGAGAATCTCATGGACAGAGAAGCCTGGCAGGCTCCAGTTTACGGGGTTATAAGGAGTTGGACACAACTGAGTGACTACGTATGTACTCCCTCCTCTATGAATAAAAGCAAATAATCTTTTAAATTAATGTGTTCAGCAGATATAGAATTGCTATGTCACTATGGGATAGCAGTTACTGAATGCTCGCTTTCCATTTCTGACCTTAGTTGGTCATGAACAGGGACCAAGCCTTTAACAGGTTGTCGCTGCCAAATTGTGTCTGTAGTCAGCTGGTGCTGGACAAGGACCCCAAGGTCACTTGATGGGGAAAGAATGGTTTTCCAACAAATGGCACTGTGACAATTGAACAGTCACATGCAAAAGAATGAGATTGTATCCTTACCTCACACCATTGACAAAATCAACTCAAAATAAATCAGTGACCTAAATACTAGAACTAAAACAGTAAAATTCTGAAGAGCCAACGAGGGGTCAATTTTCATGACCCTGGATTTGTTAATGTCTTGCATGATACCAAGTTGGTATGATACCAAAAGGAGGAACAATAAAGGAAAAACATATATAAACTGGACTTCATTGAAACTGAAAACTTCAGTTCTTCAAAGAATTTCATCAAAAGATGACAAGACAATAGAACAAGAAAAAACATTTGCTGAGGGGGAGGAGCCAAGATGGCGGAGGAACAGGACGGGAGATCACTTTCTCTCCTACAAATTCATCGAAAGAACAACAGAACGGTGAACAAAGTTCACAAAACAACTTCTGATCGCTAGCAGCGGACATCAGGCGCCCAGAAAAGCAGCCCATTGTCTTCGAAGGGAGGTAGGACAAAAATATTAAAGATTAAAAAGGGACACAAAAGAACGAGGGACGAGACCCGTCCCGGGAAGGGAGTCTCAATAGAGGAAGTTTCCAACCACCAGGAAACCCTCGCGCTGGCGGGTCCGGGGGAAGTTTTCAGATCTCGGAGGGCAACCTAACTGGGAGGAAAAATTAAATAAGGCCCACAGATTACGTGCTAAAGGCAACTCCCAGCAGAAAAGTGCCCCAGACGTCCGCACCCGCCACCAGCAAGAGGGGGCGGAACGGAGAGGAGCCGGCGGCATTGCTTAGGGTGGGGACCGGCCAGAAGGCCCTGAGAGCAGTGGAGGGAGATTTTTTAAACTGTGGGAGAGCAAGGGAGAAATTAACCGGCCGGAACACACCGCCGGCGGTTCGCAAAACAAAGGGACTGAGAAACTCCAGAGAAGAGCCGGCCCATCCCCGCTGGAGGTAGGAGGCAGGGGGAGGGGAAAGGGGCAAACTCAGCCCCAGAGAAGCCGCCCCCTCCCACCCGGCACACAGGCCCCGGGTCCTGTCTGAAGACTCCCTGAGACCCGACCGGCGGCGCGCGCTGGGGCCGCGGAGGGAGGGGGCGCGGCGCGCCCGTGGAGAGAGCGCGCCAAGCCTCTGGCTGCCCGGCCAGAACACGGCCCGTGCTCCCCACACACAGCGACAGCGGCCTGCAGCGCCCCGCCCTCCCCGCCCCAGGAGCCCCAGGACTGAACTGAACTAGCGAACCTAAATAAGAGATTACCTCCGCCCGCCTGTGTCAGGGTGGAAACTAGACACCGAAGAGACAGCAAACAGAAGCCAAATAAACAAAGGGAATCGCTTCAGAAAGGTCCGGTGCAACAGGTTAAAATCCCTGAAGGCAGCACCGACTACACCGGAAGGGGCCTATAGATATCAAGAAGTGTAAGCTGGAAAAAGGAGCTATCTAAAATTGAACTGAACCTACACTGGCTGCAACAGCTCCGGAGAAATTCCTAGATATATTTGCATATTTTTGTTGTTAAATTAAAAAAAATTTTTTTTTCTTTTTTTTTTCCTCTCAGTTTTTTCTCAATTTTCTTTTAAACTTCCCTACTACTCCCTCATTACTCCTCAACTTTCATTTTCATATATTTTTATGATTTTTTTCAATTAGGGAAAATATTTTGTTTTTCTTTTTTTCTTTCCTTTTTTTGTTTTTCTTCTTTTTTCTTCTTTTTTTTTTCTTTCTTTCTTTTGCTTGTTTTTCTCTCCTATTTCCTTTTAAAGTCCTCTACTACTCCTCTATTATTCCTTAATTTTCATTTTCATCTCAATATAACCTTGCAAAAAAAAAGGACAAAAAAAAAGAGAGAGAGAGAAGCCCTATTTTTAAACTGAACTCCATATATATTTCTAAATTTTGGTTTTTTTTTTTTGTTTTTAAATATTTTATTTCAAAGAGTCTAACCTCTATGCTAAATTTTTTAATCTTTGTTTATCAGTATGTGATATAAATTTTGGACATTTAAGAATCCAATATTCAATTCCCATTTCTATTCAGGAGTGTGTTGATTACTCTCTTCCACGTTTGACTCTCTGTTTTCTACCTCAGAACAACTCTATTTCCTCCTTTCCCCTTCTCTTCCCAATCCAATTCAGGGAATCTTTGTGGGTGTCTGGGCTACGGAGAACACTTTGAGAACAGATAACTGTGTAGATCTGTCTCTTTCCTCTTGAGTCCCCCTTTCTCCTCGCCTGCTCACCTCTATCTCCTTCCTCCCTCTCCTATTCTTCATGTAACTCTGTGAACCTCTTTGGTGGTCCCTCACGGTGGTAAATCTTTTCCCCATTAACCTAGAAGTTTTATTATCAGTGCTGCATAGTTGGAGAAGTCTTGAGACTATTGGTAGAATAAAACTGAAATCCAGAGGCAGGAGACTTAAGCCCCAAACCTGAGAAAACCATAAAACTCCTGACTACCCAGAACATTAAGGAATAAGAGTCCATCCAAAAGCCCCCATACCTACATTAAAACCAACCGCCACCCAAGAGCCAAGAAGCTCCAGGACAAGACATACTACATAAATTCTATAGTAACGCAGGAACATAGACCTCAGTGTCAACATACAGGCTGCCCAAAGTCACACCTAACACATAGACCCATTGCAAAACTCATCACTGGGCACTCCATTGCACTCCAGAGAGAAGAAATCCATCTCCACGCACCAGAACACTGACACAAGCTTCCCTAACCAGGAAACCTTGACAAGCCAATAGTCCAACACCACCCACTGGGTAAAATCTTCACAATAAAAAGGAACCACAGACCAGCAGAATACAGAAAGCCCACCCCAGACACTGCAATCTAAACAAGATGAAAAGGCAGAGAAATACCCAACAAGTAAAGGAACATGAAAAATGCCCACCAAATCAAACAAAAGAGGAGGAGATAGGGAATCTACCTGAAAAAGAATTTCGAATAATGATAATGAAAATGATCCAAAATCTTGAAAGCAAAATGGAGTTACAAATAAATAGCCTGGAGACAAAGATTGAGAAGATGCAAGAAAGGTTTAACAAGGACCTAGAAGAAATAAAAAAGAGTCAATTAAAAATGAATAATGCAATAAATGAGATCAAAATCACTCTGGAGGGAACCATGAGTAGAATAACAGAGACAGAAGATAGGATAAGTGAGGTAGAAGATAAAATGGTGGAAATAAATGAAGCAGAGAGGAAAAAAGAAAAAAGAATCAAAAGAAATGAGGACAACCTCAGGGACCTCTGGGACAATTTGAAACACCCCAACATTCAAATCATAGGAGTCCCAGAAGAAGAAGACAAAAAGAAAGGCCATGAGTAGTTACTCGAGGAGATAATAGCTGAAAACTTCCCTACAATGGGGAAGGAAATAGCCACCCAAGTCCAAGAAACCAAGGCGAAATGCCCCAAGACACATATTAATCAAATTAACAAAGATCAAACACAAAGAACAACTATTAAAATCAGCAAGGGAGAAACAACAAATAACACATAAAGGGATTCCCATAAGGATAACAGCTGATCTATCAATAGAAACCCTTCAGGCCAGAAGGGCATGGCAGGACATACTTAGAGTAATGAAAGAGAATAACCTACAACCAAGATTACTGTACCCAGCAAGGATCTCATTCAGATATGAAGGAGAATTCAGAAGCTTTACAGGCAAGCAAAAACTGAGAGAATTCAGCACCACCAAACCAGCTCTTCAACAAATGCTAAAGGATCTTCTCTAGACAGGAAACACAGAAAGGTTGTATAAACGTGAACCTCAAAACAGCAAACTAAATGGCAACAGGACCATACCTATCAATAATTACCCTAAATGTAAATGGGTTGAATGCCCCAACCAAAAGACAAAGACTGGCTGAATGGGTACAAAAACAAGACCCCTATATATGCTGTCTACAAGAGACCCACTTCAAAACAAGGGACACATACAGACTAAAAGTGAAGGGCTGGAAAAAAATATTTCATGCAAACGGAGACCAAAAGAAAGCTGGAGTTGCAATACTCATATCAGATAAAATAGACTTTCAGATAAAGGCTGTGAAAAGAGACAAAGAAGGACACTACACAATGATCAAAGGATCAATTCAAGAAGAAGATATAACAATTATAAATATATATGCACCCAACATAGGAGCACCGCAATATGTAAGGCAAATACTAATGAGTATGAAAGAGGAAATTAATAGTAACACAATAATAGTGGGAGACTTTAATACCCCACTCACAACTATGGATAGATCAACTAAACAGAAAATTAACAAGGAAACACAAACTTTAAAGGACACAATGGACCAGCTAGACCTTATTGACATCTATAGGACGTTTCACCCCAAAACAATCAAATTCACGTTTTTCTCAAGTGCACACGGAACCTTCTCCAGAATAGATCACATAATGGGCCATAAATCTAGTCTTGGTAAATTCAAAAAAATTGAAATCATCCCAGTCATCTTTTCTGACCACAGTGCAGTAAGATTAGATCTCAATTACAGGAAAAAAATTATTAAAAATTCAAACATATGGAGGCTAAACAACACGCTTCTGAATAACCAACAAATCATAGAAGAAATCAAAAAAGAAATCAAAATATGCATAGAAACGAATGAAAATGAAAACACAACAACCCAAAACCTATGGGACACTGTAAAAGCAGTGCTAAGGGGAAGATTCATAGCATTACAGGCCTACCTCAAGAAACAAGAAAAAAGTCAAATAAATAACCTAACCCTACACCTAAAGCAACTAGAGAAGGAAGAAATGAAGAACCCCAGGGTTAGTAGAAGGAAAGAAATTTTAAAAATCAGGGCAGAAATAAATGCAAAAAAAAAAAAACTAAAGAGACCATAGCAAAAATCAACAAAGCTAAAAGCTGTTTTTTTGAAAAAATAAACAAAATTGACAAACCATTAGCAAGACTCATTAAGAAACAAAGGGAAAAGAACCAAATTAACAAAATTAGAAACGAAAATGGAGAGATCACAACAGACAACACTGAAATACAAAGGATCATAAGAGACTACTACCAGCAGCTCTATGCCAATAAAATGGACAACTTGGAAGAAATGGACAAGTTCTTAGAGAAGTATAACTTTCCAAAACTGAACCAGGAAGAAATAGAAGATCTTAACAAATCCATCACAAGCAAGGAAATCCAAACTGTAATCAGAAATCTTCCAGCAAACAAAAGCCCAGGACCAGATGGCTTCACAACTGAATTCTACCAAAAATTTAGAGAAGAGCTAACACCTATCTTACTCAAACTCTTCCAGAAAATATCAGAAGAAGGTAAACTTCCAAACTCATTCTATGAGGCCACCGTCACCCTAATTCTAAAACCAGACAAAGATGCCACAAAAAAAGAAAACTACAGGCCAGTATCACTGATGAACATAGATGCAAAAATCCTTAACAAAATTCTAGCAAACAGAATCCAACAACATATTAAAAAAATCATACACCATGACCAAGTGGGCTTTATCCCAGGAATGCAAGGATTCTTTAATATCCACAAGTCAATCAATGTGATACACCACATTAACAAATTGAAAGATAAAAACCATATGATTATCTCAATAGATGCAGAAAAAGCCTTTGACAAAATGCAACATCCATTTATGATTAAAACTCTCCAGAAAGCAGGAATAGAAGGAACGTACCTCAACATAATAAAAGCTATATATGACAAACCCACAGCAACCATTACCCTCAATGGTGAAAAATTGAAAGCATTTCCCCTAAAATCAGGAACAAGACAAGGGTGCCCACTCTCACCACTTCTATTCAACATAGTTTTGGAAGTGTTGGCCACCGCAATCAGGGCAGAAAAAGAAGTAAAAGGCATCCAGATAGGAAAAGAAGAAGTGAAACTCTCACTGTTTGCAGATGACATGATCCTCTACATAGAAAACCCTAAAGACTCTACCAGAAAATTACTGGAGCTAATCAATGAATATAGTAAAGTTGCAGGATATAAAATTAACACACAGAAATCTCTTGCATTCTTATACACTAACAATGAGAAAACAAAGAGAAATTAAGGAAACAATACCATTCACCATTGCAACAAAAAGAATAAAATACTTAGGAATATATCTACCTAAAGAAACAAAAGACTTATACATAGAAAACTATAAATCACTGATGAAAGAAATCAAAGAGGACACAAACAGATGGAGAAATATACCGTGTTCATGGATTGGAAGAATCAATATTGTCAAAATGGCCATACTACCCAAAGCAATCTACAGATTCAATGCAATCCCTATCAAGCTACCAACGGTATTTTTCACAGAACTAGAACAAATAATTTCACAATTTGTATGGAAATACAAAAAACCTCGAATAGCCAAAGTAATCTTGAGAAAGAAGAATGGAACTGGAGGAATCAACCTGCCTGACTTCAGACTGTAGTACAAAGCCACAGTCATCAAGACAGTATGGTATTGGCACAAAGACAGATATATAGATCAATGGATCAGAATAGAAAGCCCAGAGATAAATCCACGAGCCTATGGTCACCTTATCTTTGACAAAGGAGGCAAGGATATACAATGGAAAAAAGATAGCCTCTTTAACAAGTGGTGCTGGGAAAATTGGTCAACCACTTGTAAAAGAATGAAACTAGAACACTTTCTAACACCATACACAAAAATAAATTGAAAATGGATTAAAGATCTAAATGTAAGACCAGAAACTATAAAACTCCTAGAGGAGAACATAGGCAAAACACTCTCCGACATAAATCACAGCAGGATCCTCTATGACCCACATCCCAGAATATTAGAAACAAAAGCAAAAATAAACAAATGGGACCTAATGAAACGTAAAAGCTTTTGCACAGCAAAGGAAACTATAAGCAAGGTGAAAAGACAGCCCTCAGATTGGGAGAAACTAATAGCAAATGAAGCAACAGACAAAGGATTAATCTCAAAAATATATAAGCAACTCCTCCAGCTCAACTCCAGAAAAATAAATGATCCAATCAAAAAATGGGCCAAAGAACTAAACAGACACTTCTCCAAGGAAGACATACAGATGGCTAAGAAACACATGAAAAGATGCTCAACATCACTCATTATCAGAGAAATGCAAATCAAAACCACAATGAGATACCATTATACGCCAGTCAGGATGGCTGCTATCCAAAAGTCTACAAGCAATAAATGCTGGAGAGGGTGTGGAGAAAAGGAAACCCTCTTACACTGTTGGTGGGAATGCAAATTAGTACAGCCGCTATGGAAAACAGTGTGGAGATTTCTTTAAAAACTGGAAATAGAACTTCCATATGACCCAGCAATCCCACTTCTGGGCATACACACCAAGGAAACCAGATCTGAAAGAGACACGTGCACCCCAATGTTCATCGCAGCACTGTTTATCATAGCCAGGACATGGAAGCAACCTAGATGCCCATCAGCAGACGAATGAATAAGGAAGCTGTGGTACATATACACCATGGAACATTACTCAGCCATTAAAAAGAATTCATTTGAATCAGTTCTAATGAGATGGATGAAACTGGAGCCCATTATACAGAGTGAAGTAAGCCAGAAAGATAAAGCCATTACAATATACTAACACATATATATGGAATTTAGAAAGATGTTAATGATAACGCTATATGCAGAACAGAAAAAAAAAGACACAGATTTATAGAACAGTCTTTTAGACTCTGTGGAAGAAGGCGAGGGTGGGATGGTTCAAGAGAACAGCATTGAAACATGTATATTATCTAGGGTGAAACAGATCACCAGCCCAGGTTGGATGCATGAGACAAGCGCTCGGACCTGGTGCACTGGGAAGACCTAGAGGGAGCCAGTGGAGAGGGAGGTGGGAGGGGGGATTGGGATGGGAAACACATGTAAATCCATGGCTGTTTCATTTCAATGAAAAAATTGAAAAAATTTTATGAAAAATTTTGAAAATTTTATGAAAAATATGAAAAAATTCACTACAAATAAAAAAAAAGAAAGAAAAAACATTTGCTAATCATCTCTCTAATAAGGGATTTGTATCTGAAATATACAAGGAGTTTTTTCACTTAAAAATAAAAGGTCAATAATCCATTTTAAAAAGTGGACAAAGGGTTTGAATATGCATTTCTCTAAGGAGGACATACAGATGGATAATACATATATGAAACAATGCTTTCCTTCACTGCATCAGGGAAATGCAAATCCAGCCATGATGAGACAGTCCTTCCCACCTACTGAGAAGGCTAGAATCAATAAGCAGATAACAACACACTTGGTGAAGGTGTGGAGAAATCAGGACCCTCTTAATTGTTGGTGGGAATGTAAAACAGTGCAGCCACTTTGAAACAGCTTGGCAGTTCCTCCAGTGATTGAACATATAACAGACCTATGACATGAGCCAGCAATCCCACTCCTAGGTATGCATCCAAGAGAAAGGAAAACCTTTTCCTTGCAAAAACATGCACATGAATGTTCATAGCAGCATTGTTCATAATTGTCCAGAGGTTGAAACAACTCAGGTGCTCATCAGCCTATAAATGAAAAAATAAAAATATGATTCATCTACGCAATGAAACATTATTCAGCCATAGTAAGAAAATCAACCTGAATATTTACTGGAAGGACTAATGCTGAAGCTGAAGCTCCAATACTTTAGTTACCTGATGCAAAGAGCTGCCTTGTTAGTAAAGACCCTGATGCTGGGAAAGATTGAAGGCAGAAGAAGGGGACGACAGAGCATGAGATGGTTGGATGGCATCACTGACTCCATGGACATGAGTTTGAGCAAACTCTGGGAGATGGTGCAGGACAAGGAAGCCTGGCATGCCTCAGTCTATGGGGTTGAAAAGAGTTGGACATTACTTAGTGACCAAACTACAACAACAGAAAAGTATGAAGGATGGCACATACATGCTACGAGATAGACGAAGCTTTCCAACATCATGTGAAGTGAAATAAGTCAACACAAATTACAATATCGACAATTCCATTTGATGAAGTGAGTTATAGCTAAACTTTGGGTTTGGGGCTCCCTTTTTGAGACCATCACCACAGTCAGTATGAATATGAATATCATGTTGACCATGGTGATGGCTTCGTATAACTGCAAATGTACCCCAAACTATCAGATTGTACATGTTGTGAGTGCTCAGCCATGTCCAACTCTGTGACCCCATGGACTGTAGACCACCAGCCTCCTCTGTCCCTTGGATTTTCCTGGCAAGAACACTGGAGTGGCTTGCCATTTCCTTCTCCACTGTACATTTTAAATACATATGTTACCTGATATGTGAATGATGCTTCAATAATGTATGTTTTCTAAAAAGAAAGAGAAGTCACCCATGAACCCCTTCCCCGCTACATACTCTGCGTGGTCTCCCCCTCGCTGTCTCCTCCCCCTCCTAGAGGGCTTCCTGGGGTCTGGAGCTGCACGGCTGCCTCCAGCACTGGACGGCCATTGTGGTCCTGGACCAGAGGCATCTTTAGTGAATCAGAAGGCAGCTACATAGGTTCCGGGGGCTGTCGCTTGGTCCTGAGGTCAGGGTTGCAAAGCTCCAGCCAGTGTCTCTCCTGCAGATGCAGGGCTGTGAAGGAAGCCCCCTCTTCCTGCCTGGAGGTCTGCTTTGCTCCCTTCCAGCACCTTCCACATTTGACCTACTTCCCGGATGTTCAAAAGGCCTTCTCTCCAGGAAGTGGCATGAAGGTGGCAGAATTCCACCTCCCAGGATTTGGGAAGAGGGCCTCCAGAGTCCTGCAGTAACTGAGGGCCGGATAGATGGCAGGGGGCACTGCCAACCTGGCTCACAATCTCAGGGATGATAAGTCATCTTATCCATGAGGCAGCCACATTTTGGATATGCTTTCAAGCCTTCATACTTGTAACTCAGTTGGAAAAGAATCCACCTGCAATTCAGGAGACCCCGGTTCGATCCCTGGGTTGGGAAGATCTATTGGAGAAGGAAAAGGCTACCCCCTCCAATATTTTGATCTGGAGAATTCCATGGACTGTACAGTTCATGGGGTCGCAAAGAGTCAGACATGACTGAGCGACTTTCACTCACTCAAGCCTTAAGAAATGAAATGGGAAAAGAATTTGAAAAAAAGCAATTGGATATACATATATGTATAACTGATCCATTTTTCAGGGCACCTGAAACTAGTACAACATTGTGAATCAACTAGAGCCCAATGTAAAAGAAACGTTTTCAGTAAAGAGCTCGAATCCAAATGATGCAACCACTATCTGGTTAAGTATATGCTCTGGACATTCTGTAATAGTATTAATTAGATACTTGAAACAAAATAACTTCTGTGTCTTCTGTTAGTAATTTGTGTCCTGAGGTCTTTCACATTTATTTTTGTGTTCATGTTTGTTTATGTGACCTTTTAGCACCATGTATCAAATAACACACACCTGCCACATCTGGGCAAAAAAAGACCGGCATTCTGCACATGCCGGTCCCCCAACCCTGGGGCCCACTGCTCTCACCAGGCACTGCCCTGGGGGTTCCAGCCTATTGAACAAATACTGTTGACCTGTCAGACACTTGGGTACTTCACGACCCCCCTCCAAACTATGTAACATGATTGCCGTTCATTTATTTCAGAAGGCCGGGACCTGAGTAATATAGAACATAGAAGGACAATTCCAGCACGGGTGGGATGTGTTTGTGCGCATGACAACTTTTCTGCAGCTTGGCTTACTGCACACACATGAAATCCTTGTCAGGGGAGATTCATTTGGGAATTTGATCAATTTTGCTGGAAATCTGCTGGTGGTTATTCTACCCCAACTTTTTGATCAATTTTATGAAGAATGTAGGATCTTCAGTGAAAACTATAATAGCCTGCTTAAATAGACCCTTTGGTGGCTCACAAAAAAACTTACAGCCTCCCAGAGAAAAGAGGAAATTAAAATGGCCTACACAAGACCTCCAAAATTTTTTGAAAAGAAAATACAACAGCAGCAAAACAATAGCCTTTGGTTTTCATTAAACAGTGGTTTGCCCATTTAGATTCCAGAGCCTTGTCTCAGTATCTAGTTTGTCTTCTGACACCAGGGACCCAGTGACCACTGGTCTTTATCCCACATGAGTGCCCAGTGCCCCGAGACTTGCATTCTCCTGGTCAGTCTGGGTAGCCGAGGGCGGGAAGCTGGCAACTGAGACAGCCAAGCAGAGTGGCGCACGAGGTGCCCCAAAGCCCCCCCATCAGGGGACATGGAGGTCGTGCGAAGTATCGGTGAACATTTCTCCACACGTGAGTTCTTCTCCACAAGGGGGTTCTTTGCTCCTCTGTGGGTGGTTGTCCACCCCCCATTCTATCTTTATCAGAACACCTGTATGGAATCCAGGCTGCAATACTAGACGTGGGGCAAACAGAGGTGTATTAAAAAATAAAAGATCATGAAAAACTTTCCTACTGGTCAGTGATATTTAATCCTTGTAGTACTTTTACACCAGGTCATGCTGGGTAGCCCTGGGCATCTCACTTCATCCCTTAAAACATGGATCATCTTGGAAAGAGGGCAAGAAGGGGAAGGTGGCAGAGGACAGGAGTGTTTGCCAGCCCCTCTTCTGCCCAGGTGTCCTGAAAGTCTTGCCACGTTCAGTTTCTGATGATGACCTTTTGGGATATGTTATGTTATTACAGGCTTCCCTGGTGGCTCAGACAGTAGAGAAATTGCCTGCAAGGCAGGAGACCTGGGTTCGATCTCTGGGTTGGGAAGATCCCCTGGAGGAGGGCAAGGCAACCCACTCCAGTGTTCTTGCCTGGAGAATCCCCATGGACAGAGGAGCCTGGCGGGCTACAGTGCATAAGGGTGGCAAAGAGTCGGACGTGACTGAGTGACTAAGCACATGCCATTATTGGGCTTTGCAGGTGGCTCAGTGCTAAATCATACACCTGCAATGAAGGAGAAGCAGTTTCAATCCCAGGGTTGGGAAGATCCCCTGAAGAAGGAGAAGGTAGCCCACTTCGATATTCTTACCTGGGAAATCCTATAGACAAAGGAGCCCGGAAGGCTCCAGTGGGGTCAGAAAAGAGTCAAACACGAGTTAGCAACTAAACAGCAGTGATGGCACGTGTCCACTGATATGTATCCATGACAGGATGACATGTCACTCGTGATGACGTGGATCAGAGTATTTTCACTGCCCCAAAATCCTTCTATGATCTTATACATTCATTCCTCCCCACAACCCCTGGCAACCACTGGTCGCTTACTCGCTCCTTTTCTAGAGTTTCCCATAGTGGAGTTACACAGGGTGTAGATTTTTTATATTGACTTCTTTCACTTAGAAATACACATTTAAGTTTCCTCCATGTCTTTTGCTGGTTTAATAGCTCATTTCTTTTTGCTGCTGAATAATATTACATTGCCTGGATGGACCACAGTTTATTTGCCCATTGAGGGATACCTTGGTTGCTCCCTAGTTTGCGCAATCTGAAGAAAACTACTTAAACATCCGTGCTCAAGTTTTGTAAGGTCTTAAGTTTTCAGCTCCTTTGGGTAAATACCAAGGAACATGACTGCTGGTTGATGCAGTAAAAGCTCAGTTCAGTTCAGTCACTCAGTTGTGTCCGACTCTTTGCGACCCCATGAACCGCAGCACGCCAGGCCACCCTGTTCATCACCAACTCCCGGAGTTTACTCAAACCCATGTCCATTGAGTTGGTGATGCCATCAAACCATCTCATCCTCTGTTATCCCCTTCTCCTCCTGCCCTCAATCTTTCTCAGCATCAGGGTTTTTTCCAATGAGTCAGCTCTTTGCATGAGGTGGCCAAAGTATTGGAGTTTCAATTTTAGCATCTGTCCCTCCAATGAACATCCAGGACTGATCTCCTTTAGGATGGACTGGTTGGAATCTCAAGAGTCTTCTCCAACACCACAGTTCAAAAGCATCAATTCTTCAGCGCTCAGCTTTCTTCACCGTCCAACTCTCACATCCATACATTACCACTGGAAAAGCCATAGCCTTGACTAGATGGACCTTTGTTGACAAAGTGATGTCTCTGCTTTTAAATATGCTGTCTAGGTTGGTCATAACTTTCCTTCCAAGGAGTAAGCATCTCTTAATTTCATGGCTGCAGTCACCATCTGCAGTGATTTTGGAGCCCAGAAAAATAGTCAGCCACTGTTTCCACTGTTTCCCCATCTATTTCCCATGAAGTGATGGGACCAGATGCCATGATCTTAGTTTTCTGAATGTTGAGCTTTAAGTCAACTTCTTTACTCTCCTTTTTCACTTTCATCAAGAGGCTCTTTAGTTCTTCTTCACTTTCTGCCATAAGGGTGGTGTCATCTGCATATCTGAGGTTATTGATATTTCTCCTGGCAATCTTGATTCCAGCTTGGGCTTTCTCCAGCCCAGCATTTCTCATGATGTACTCTGCATGTAAGTTAAATAAGCAGGGTGACAATATACAGCCTTGACATACTCTTTTTCCTATTTGGAGCCAGTCTGTTGTTCCATGTTCAGTTCTAACTGTTGTTTCCTGATCTGCACACAGGTTTCTCAAGAGGCAGGTCAGGTAGTCTGGTATTCCCATCTCTTTCAGAATTTTCCACAGTTTATTGTGAGCCACACAGTCAAAGGTTTTGGCGTAGTCAATAAAGCAGAAATAGATGTTTTTCTGCAACTCTCTTGCTTTTTTGATGATCCAGCGGATGTTGGCAATTTGATCTCTGCTTCTTCTGCCTTTTATAAAAGCAGCTTGAACATCTGGGAGTTCACGGTTCATGTATTGCTGAAGCCTGGCTTGGAGAATTTTAAGCAAGCATCACTTTACTGGCATGTGAGATGAGTGATTGTGAGGTAGTTTGAGCATTACTTGGCATTGCCTTTCTTTGGGATTGAAATGAAAACTGACCTTTTTCAGTCCTGTGGCCACTGCTGAGTTTTCCAAATTTGCTGGCATATTGAGTGCAGCACATTCACAGCATCATCTTTAAGGATTTGAAATAGCTCAACTGGAATTCCATCACCTCCACTAGCTTTGTTTGTAGTGATGCTTCCTAAGGA
>CM035283.1:1843146-1863648 GCA_020226075.1 Hydropotes inermis
AGCTCAACTGGAATTCCATCACCTCCACTAGCTTTGTTTGTAGTGATGCTTCCTAAGGCCCACTTGACTTCACACTCCAGGATGTCTGGCTCTAGGTGAGTGATCACACCATCGTGATTATCTGGGTCATGAAGATCATTTTTGTACAGTTCTTCTGTGTATTCTTGCCACCTCTTCTTAATATCTTCTGCTTCTGTTAGGTCCCTACAATTTCTGTCCTTTATTGTGCCCATCTTTGCATGAAATGTTCCTGGGATCTCTAATTTTCTTGAAGAGATCTCTAGTCTTTCCCATTCTATCGTTTTCCTCTATTTCTTTGCATTGATCACTGAGGAAGGCTTCCTTACCTCTCTTTGCTATTCTTTGGAACTCTGCATTCAGATGGGTATATCTTTTCTTTTCTCCTTTGCTTTTCATTTCTTTTCACAGCTATTTGTAAAGCCTCCTCAGACAACCATTTTGCTTTTGTGCATTTATTTTTCTTGGGGATGGTCTTGTACAGGTCTTGTACAAGTCTTGTCTCCTGTACAATGTCACAGACCTCTGTCCATAGATCATCAGGCACTCTATCAGATATAGTCACTTAAACCTATTTCTCACTTCCACTGTTGGTTTACTTTTGTAAGAAACTACAAAACTGTCCTCCAAAGTGGATATAGTTTCTCATTGCCACCAGCAATGAATGAGTATTTGGTGTTTTCAGCATTCTGTATTTTGGCCATTGAAAGAAGTATGCAGTGGTATCTTATTGCTTTTTCACTTCTTTTCCACAAAATTTTTCTAGTTTTTAGGAGAGATTTTCAAACCTCTAATAAATCTAGAATACAAAGTGTTCAAAAATTCTTTGATTTTGGTATTTTACCCCCTGCAACATTGTATATCCACACGTGCTTAGTTGTGTGTATGTGAGTGTGTGTGTGTGTGGCAAAGGTGGAAAGTGTATTGGTAAATTAAAGGTGCCCACAGCTGTTGGGGATTCTCCAGGCATTTAACTAATGTCATCAAACACATCTGCTGGAACTGATGTGGAGGCACAGAGCATCAATAAAACAGTCGTATCTCTCCAATTGAGTGATTATATTCAGAATGTGTTTATTGCTTAAATACTCAATGTTTAAACATCAGTTCATTTTTTTCCCCTTTTTAAAAAAAAACTACAGAAGGCAGCCTGATAAAGAAAGCCAGCATTTACTGAGCACCAGCTATGACCAGCCTCTGTAGCGGGTGCTTTTTTGTTACTGCCTTTGAGTCCCACGACCCTTGGACTCCAGACGGTGTGGACGCATCCAGAGGTCACTGGCTGTTGGTTGCATAGCTGGCCTGCAGTGGAGCCTGGAAGTCAGCTCTGCATTGCTTGCGACAGTGCTCATGCCCGCCACACCCCATCAGGGAGACTCCCCAAATAGAAGTGCTGCTTTTACTGAGTCCGACCACATGCCAAGATAAAGATCTGCTATTTCCCGTCTGGAGATTAAGATGGACTGGTCAGGAGGCTATCCTTGTTTTAGAGATAAGGAAAGAGGTTCAGAAACACATTTAGTAAACTGGCCAAGCTTACGACTCAAAGCTCTGAGAGGGAAGTCTGCAGCTTTCCTCCTCTGATCCACGTCATGTAGGCAGATCACTTGGGAAAAGACCTGACATCAAACCTGTCAAAGGTTACCGTTTAGTAAGGAATGGTTGAAATGCATTAACAGGTATTATCCCTTTTAAAAATGACTTTATTGAAATAAAACTTACACATCATAAAATTCACCCATTTA
This sequence comes from Hydropotes inermis, assembly GCA_020226075.1. Lineage (NCBI taxonomy): Eukaryota > Metazoa > Chordata > Mammalia > Artiodactyla > Cervidae > Hydropotes > Hydropotes inermis. The sequence continues at coordinate 1,844,910 of CM035283.1, forward strand.
AAGTGAACAGGTTATAATGATTTTTGGTAAGTTTACAGAGCATTACAACGTCTAGCAGAGTATAATTTTAGAACATTTACATCACCCTGCAAAGAGAGCAGGTGGATACTTACTATTACTCGCCATTTCCACTGCCAGCCCCTGGCAGCTGCTAAGCTACTTTCTTTCCCTGAAGAGCTGCCTTTTCTGGGCATTTCATATAAATGGAATTATAGCACATATATATGACTTTTGTGATCCACTTCCTTTACCTAGCACAATGCTTTTCAGATTTATCCTTGTTATAGACTGGGTCTTCATTCTCGTTGATGGTTGATATCCCATTCCATAGATAGGCCATTCTATTTGTTTACTCATTTCCCAGCTGATTAGCTTTTGGGTTCTTTCCACCGTTGGGGTGCAGTGAGTAATACCCCACAAACATTTGCACACAAGTTTTTGTGTGGACATATGTTTCTCTTTTATCTGAGTAGATTTCTAGTATTAGCTCTTAAAGGTGTATATAATATTCAAACTGTGAAAGTTTAAAATTTCTTTTCATTTATTTTCAAATAAAGCATTTTGTTTTGAGAGTGTAAACCCATGTGTATGAGCATGTTTCGATTTGTGACTGGGGTAATGAATTTATGATATAAGAGCAGGTCAACTGTCTGTAAATTTACCATACTCATCATTACACATTCTCTTTCATTTTCAGTATTTTTGGAGAGCTAGATTACCCCTGAGATCTGTCTGAAAGAATACAAGTGACAAAGTCATGTTGAGGGAGAAAGCGAAAAGAAAAGTTTGCTTCTGATTTTAAAATAAATAAAATTGAAGTATATTTGATTTACAAAATTGTGTTAATCTCTGCTGTATTGTAAAGTGATTCAGTTACATACATAGAGAAGTCTAAGAAAGATTATATCTGAGTTAATAGGGTCAAACAAAAAACAGCCGGTGAGTTGGAGGAAATCCTGCTATTACTCCAGCCTCCATAATTTCTCCAACCAGAATTGTCATACTCACCATCAGCACAGAGGTGAAAAACCTGAGAGAACTATGGGGACAGCAATGCCAGCAAATGTTTCTGCTGAGCAGTGCTGTGGGTGGAACACAAAATACAGCTATTTATAAATCTCATGTTCTAAATGTCCTAAAACTACAAAGGAAAATTATATCTCAGGCACTAGGTTCCAAAGGTAAAATTTGAGGACATAGAGGAGAAGCAAGGTTTGGGTCAGTGAGATTATTAGAATATAGATTTTTTGGTTATTTGCTTCAATTAAAAATTATTTTATTGAAGTGTAGTTTATATGTAAAGCCTCCTCAGATAGCCATTTTGCCTTTTTGCATTTCTTTTTCTTGGGGATGGTCTTGATCACTGCCTCCTGTACAATGTCATAAACCTCTGCCCATAGTTCATCAGGCACTCTGTCTATCAAATCTAAACCCTTGAATCCATTTGTCACTTCCACTGTATAATCATCAGTCAGTTCAGTTCAGTTCAGTTGCTCAGTTATGTCTGACTCTTTGCGACCCGATGAACCACAGCACTCCACGCCTCCCTGTCCATCACCAACTCCCGGAGTTTACTCAAACTCGTGCCCATCGAGTCAGTGATGCCATCCAGCCATCTCATTCTCTGTTATCCCCTTCTCCTCCTGCCCTCAATCTTTCCCATCATCAGGGTCTTTTCCAATGAGTCAGCTCTTTGCATGAGGTGGCCAAAGTATTGGAGTTTCAGCTTCAGCATCTGTCCCTCCAATAAACACCCAGGAGTGATCTCCTTTAGGATGGACTGGTTGAATCTCCTTGCAGTCCAAGGGACTCTCAAGAGTCTTCTCCAACACCACAGTTCAGAAGCATTAATTCTTCAGCATCGGCTTTCTTCACTGTCCAACTCTCACATCCATACACAACCACTGGAAAAACCATAGCCTTGACCAGACGGACTTTGTTGGCAAAGTAATGTCTCTGCTTTTTAATATGCTATCCAGGTTGGTCATAACTTTCCTTCCAAGGAGTAAGCGTCTTTTAATTTCATGGCTGCAGTCACCATCTGCAGTGACTTTGTAGCCCCCCAAAATAAAGTCTGACACTGTTTCCACTGTTTCCCCATCTATTTCCCATGAGGTGATGGGACCAGATACCATGATCTTGTTTTCTGAATGCTAAGCTTTAAGCCAACTTTTTCACTCTCCTCTTTCAATTTCATCAAGAGGCTCTTTAGTTCCTCTTCACTCTCTGCCATAAGGGTGGTATCATCTGCATATCTGAGGTTATTGATATTTCTCCTGGCAATCTTGATTCCAGCTTGTGTTTCTTCCAGCCCAGCATTTCTTATGATGTACTCTGCATATAAGTTAAATAAGCAGGGTGACAATATACAGCCTTGATGTACTCCTTTTCCTATCTGGAATCATTCTGTTTTTCCATATCCAGTTCTAACTGTTGATTCCTGATCTGCATACAGGTTCCGCAAGAGGCATGTCAGGTAGTCTGGTATTCTCATCTCTTTCAGAATTTTCCACAGTTTATTGTGATCCACACAGTCAAAGGCTTGGGCGTAGTCAATAAAGCAGAAATAGATGTTGTTCTGGAACTCTCTTGCTTTTTCAATGATCCAGCAAATATTGGCAATTTGATCTCTGGTTCCTCTGCCTTTTCTAAAACCAGCTTGAGCATCTGAAAGTTCTTGGTTCACGTATTGCTGAAGCCTGGCTTGGAGAATTTTGAGCATTACTTTGGGATTTGATTTAGGTAATACCTGAACGGTCTAGTGGTTTTCCCTACTTTCTTCAATTTAAGTCTGAGTTTTGCAATAAAGAGTTCATGATCTGAGCTACAGTCAGCTCCCAGTTTTGTTTTTGCTGACTGTATAGAGCTTCTTCATCTTTGGCTGCAAAGAATATAATCAATCTGATTTTGGTATTGACCATCTGGTGATGTCCATGTGTAGAGTCATCAGAGTCATCTCTTGTGTTATTGGAAGAGGGTGTTTGCTATGACCAGGGCGTTCTCTTGGCAAAACTCTGTTAGCCTTTGCCCTGCTTCATTCCGTACTCCAAGGCCAAATTTGCCTGTTACTCCAGGGGTTTCTTGTCCTCCTATTTTTTTTTATTCCAGTCCCCTATGATGAAAAGGACATCTCTTTTGGGTGTTAGTTCTAGAAGGCCTTGTAGATCTTCATAGAGCCATTCGACTTCAGCTTCTTCAGCATTACTGGTTGGGGCGTAGACTTGGATTACTGTGATATTGAATGGCTTGCCTTGGAAATGAACAGAGATCATTCTGTTGTTTCTGAGTTTGCATCCAAGTATTGCATTTCAGACTCTTTTGTGGACTATGATGGCTATTCCATTTCTTCTATGGGATTCTTGCCCACAGTAGTAGATATAATGGACATCTGAGTTAAACTCACCCATTCCAGTACATTTTAGTTCAGTGATTCTGAAAATGTCACTGTTTACTCTTGTTATCTCCCATTTGACCACTTCCAATTTCCTTTGATTCATGGACCTAACATTTCAGGTTCCTACGAAATATTGCTCTTTACAACATTGGACCTTGCTTCCATCACCAGTCACATCCACAACTGGGTGTTGTTTTTGCTTTGGCTCCATCTTTACATTCTTTCTGGAGTTATTTCTCCACTGATCTCCAATAGCATACTGGACACCTACCAACCTGGGGAGTTCATCTTCCACTGTCCTATCTTTTTACCTTTTCATACTGTTCATTGGGTTTCTCAAGGCAAGAAAACTGAAGTGGTTTGCCATTCATTCCCTTCTCCAGTGGACCACATTTTTTGTTGGAACTCTCCAACATGACCCATCCATCTTGGGTGGCCCTACACGGCATGGCTCATGGCTTCATTGAGTCGGACAAGGCTGTGGTCCATGTGATCAGTTTGGTTAGCTTTCTGTGATTGTGGTTTTCATTCTGTCTGCCCTCTGATGGATTCTGTCTGCTCTCTGATGTCCCCAAGAAAAAAATGCAAAAAGGCAAAATGGTTGTCTGAGGAGGCCTTACAAATAGCTGAGAAAAAAAGTGAAAGGCAAAGGAGAAAAGGAAAGATATACCCATCTGAATGCAGAGTTACAAAGAATAAAAAGGAGAAATAAAAAAGCCTTCCTCAGTGATCAGTACAAAGAAATAAAGGAAAACAATAGAATGGGAAAGACTTGAGAGCTCTTCAGGAAAATTAGAGATACCCAGGGAACATTTCATGCAAAAATGGGCACAATAAAGGACAGAAATGGTATGGACCTAACAGAAGCAGAAGATATTAAGAAGAGGTGGCAAGAATACACAGAAGAACTGTACAAAAAAGATCTTCATGACCCAGATAATCATGATGATGTGATCACTCACCTAGAGCCAGACATCCTGGAGTGTGAAGTCAAGTGGGCCTCAGGAAGCATCACTATGAACAAAGCTAGTGGAAGAGATGCAATTCCAGTTGAGCTATTTCAAATCTTAAAAGATGATGCTATGAACATGCTGCACTCAGTATGCCAGCAAATTTGGAAAACTCAGCAGTGGCCATAGGACTGGAAAAGATCAGTTCTCATTCCAACCCTAAAGAAAGGCAATGTCAAAGAATGTTCAAACTACCGCACAATTGCACTCATCTCACATGAAAGCAAAGGAATGCTCAAAATTCTCCAAGTCAGGCTTCAGCAGTATGTGAACCATGAACTTCCAGATATTCAAGCTGGATTTAGAAAAGGCAGAGGAACCAGAGATCAAATTGCCAACATCAACTGGATCATTGAAAAAGCAAGAGAGATCCAGAAAAAAGAAAATCTACTTCTGCTTTATTGATTATGCCAAAGCCTTTGACTGTGCAGATCATAACAAACTGTGGAAAATTCTGAATGAGATGGGAATACCAGACCACCTGACCTGTCTCCTGAGAAATATGTATGCAGGTTAAGAAGCAACAGTTAGAACTGGATATGGAACAATATACTGGTCCCAAAGGAGTACATCAAGGCTATATATTGTCACCCTGCTTATTTAACTTATATGCAGTGTACATTATGGGAAATGCTGGGCTGGATGAAGCACAAGCTGAAATCAAGATTGCTGGGAGAAATATCATAACCTCAGATATGCAGATAACATCTCCCTTATGGCAGAAAGTGAAGAACTAAAGAACCTCTTGATGAAAGTGAAAGAGGAGAGTGAAACAGTTGGCTTAAAACTCAACATTCAGAAAACTAAGATCATGGCATCCAGTCCCATCACTTCATGGCAAATAGATGGGGAAATAATGGCAATAGTGAGAGACTTTATTTTTTAGGCTCCAAAATCACTGTAGATGGTGACTGCAGCCATGAAATTAAAAAATACTTGCTCATTGGAAGAAAAGCTATGATCAACCTAGACAGCATATTAAAAAGCAGAGACATTACTTTGCCTACAAAGGTCCACCTATTCAAAGCTATGGTTTTTCCAATAGTCATTTATGGTTGTGAGAGTTAGACTATAAAGAAAACTGAGCACTGAAGAATTGATGCATTTGAACTGTGGTGTTGGAGAAGACTCTTAAGATTCCCTTGGACTGCAAGGAAATCCAACCAATCCATCCTAAAGGAAATCAGTCCTGAATATTCACTGGAAGGACTGATGCTGAAGCTGAAGCTCCAATCCATTGGCTACCTGATGTGAAGAACTGACTCACCTGAAAAGACTATGATGCCTGGAAAGATTGAAGGTGGGAGGAGAAGGGGATGACAGAGGATGAGATGGTTGGATGGCATCACCAACTCAATGGACATGAGTTTGAACAAGCTCCAGGAATTGGTGATGAACAGGGAGGCCTGGCATGCTGCAGTCCATGGGGTCACAAAAAGTGGGAGATGACCGAGTGACTCACTGAGCTGATACTTGATTTATAATGTTGTGTTAATTTCTGTTGTACAGAAAAGTGAGACTCAGTTACACATAAATAACGAATCTGTTTTCTATGTGTGTGAGTCTATTTCTGTTTCACAGATAAATTCTTTTGTGTCATATTTCATATTTCACATATAAATAATATCATATGATGTTGTCTTTCTGTCTGACTTGCCTCACTTAGTTTGATAATCTCCAAGTCTATCCATAATGCTGCAAGTGGCATTATTTCATTCTTTTTATGGCTTGGCAATATTTTATTGTATGTATGTACCACATTTTCTTTATGCATTCTTCTGTTGACGGACATTGAGGTTACTTCCATGTCTCGGCTATTGTAAAGAGTGCTACAATGAACGCTGGAGTGCATGTATCCTTTTGGATTATGTTTTTTCTCTGGATGTATGCCCAGGAGTGGGTAGCTCTATTTTAGCTTTAAGGAACCTCCATACTCTTCTCCATCATGGTTGTATCCATTTACGTTCCCACCAACAACGTAGGAGAGTTCCCTTTCTTCCACACCAAAGGAGTGGAGATTTCTGGGCTAACTGTCAAATTTTCTACATATTTTCTGAAAGCTAAATAATTTGATATGAAGAGTTCCGAAAGTAACTGCGTTTATTATTGGTACAAATTTTACTGATTTAGAATACACATTTCCTCAGCTTTCAGTACTGAGTACTAACATAGAAGTTCCATTTGATGAGATCTAGAAAAGATCCTGGAAGTTTCCTGGGTGCTGCTCATCGGCCATGACTTCTGGGTTGGTTGGGCAGGCACTGTCTTTCTCACATGCTGCCAACATAGAAAAATGGGTCTGAGAGGACTTTGCCTCCCCTAGCAAGCCTGCCTCTGTCTGGTGAAGACCCTACAGAGAGTGTCCGACCACTGTTGATACAGAGTTTCATTCTGGAAGTTCTAGGCATTCATACAAAACAAGTTAAAATACTGCAAAGCAAGAGGCAAGAGTCACATAATTTTTAGAACATAACTTTACCTGTAAAACTGAAGAGCAGCAGTGAGTACCGTTTATGCTGTGAGTTGTTTATGGACACATGTGGAGCAGAGTGCTGGGGAGGAGGGCTCTCCAGGGCCTATGTTCATCTGCAAGAGCCCAAGAGAGTCTGGTGGAAAGGACTTCACTCTCTGTAGCCACAAAATCTGAAAAACACTGAGACACAGAAGTCATGGACACATTTAGGGGTCGAACAAGGACACTACCTGATCTGAATGATGCTCTCAGCACCTGGAGAGGAACATGTCAGATTCCTGGAGAAAACGGTCAGACACAAAGCCCCTCAGCTAATTTTTAAATACTGTGTGAGTCCAATAAACTGTAACTCTCACCTAAAGTATCACATGGATGTCGTAGCCCAGGTGTTTTAAAAGAAGACCAAGAGAGAGTATAAGCTTGCCAGGTATGAGACACCATCAGGCTACAGCAAACACAGAGCCCTAAGGCCTTCCAGATGGTGCGGTGCTAAAGAACCTGCCTGCCGATGCAGGAGACGCAGGAGGCGTGGGTTTGATCCCTGGGTTGGGGTGATGACCTGGAGAAGGAAATGGCAACCAGTATTCCTGTCGGAGAATCCCAGAGACAGAAGAGCGTGGTGGACTGCAGTCCCTGGGATGGCAAAGAGTCAGACAAGACTGAGCACGCATTCCAAAGAGGAATAAAGCAGTGCAGAAATACCAGTCCTCTACATTGTAAAGAAATGGTGAACAGACCACAGGTGAGGCATTCCTAATGACCCACGGAATGCTCATGAGTTAAACAGTTGGAACCGAGGGGAAATGCGAACACATCTTTGCTTCATGCCTTCTGCGGAAGCAAATGCCTCTGAGCTTGGAGTTCAATGTAGGAAGAGACCCCAGAATGGTCACGTGAGGGTACAGCAGGGTCTGCCTGCCTAAGAAGACCACCAGAGATAGAAACCATGAAAGGCCGATAAAGCTGGCCGAATACAAAAATCAAAAATCATTCAGTCTGCAATCACAGCATTAGTCGCATGAAAAGTTCAAGCAAACAAAAAAATTAGAAAAAAATTGTAGACCTTCCAGCCAACAAAGGACTTTCATACTGCCTGTGACACAATGAGAAAAAGCACAGCAGAAAATGTCACAGTGAGACTTGGAAGAGATTTTTCACTGAGACGTGGGGATGAAGGAGAGGAAGAAGATGGCATTAATAGCGTTTTGCAAAAGATATAGAAACAAATAAGTTTTTTAAGCATTTAAACGGAAATTTAAAAAGAACATAAAGAAATGTCTCCCCATGTGTAACCGACCGGCTTTGCTGTAAGCAGAGGTTGGCACAACACTGTGGATCGACCGCCCTTCAATTCAAGACGGCAGTTAAGACACAGATGAGCTTCTGAAGATATTCAGATCCATTAGAAATAAGGGGAAGAAAACTTACAATTTTAAGACAAATTTTCCTCTGCCAAATTGGGTCTGATTCAAAAGAATGCCAGGGCTCGGTGCTGGCTTTGCCGGGGCTGCGGAGGTGAGCCCGGAATTGCCTGAGAATCCATGTGTTTATTGTCCCTTTTCCTTGTTTCTTCTTTTCTTAAAGTGCCTTTGTTGGAGTGCAGTTGCTTTGCACTGTTGTGTCAGTCCCGCTACATGGCAAAGTGAGTCCGCCGGATGTGTGGACACACCCCCTCCCTGTGGCTTCTTTCCCAGCCCGGTCACCGCGGAGCTCTGAGCTCCCTGGGCTAAACTGCAGGCGGTCTTAATGATCTATTTCATGCATGGTATCAGTAATGTATATGTGAGCATCACTTTTCTGAAGGAGGCAATAATTGCTTTAAGAAAGTGTCACGTCTGTACATTAAAACTCATCTTTTTAAGTACATGGACTTAACACACACACACAAAAATGTATTTTGTTAAATGTATAAGTATATAAGCAATGCATGCATAGTTTTGGGGAAACTATACGTGTGTAGTTATCGTAACCACATAATTAAAAAGAACGTCTGCAGTGCTATGGTAGTAAAACTACAGGTTAATGTAAAGTAAATTTTCTGAGCCACCAGGATGTTTGCACTCAGCATCCTCACCATATGAGAAATCCTCTTTGAAGAGAAGCAACTAGAAGGCCTTAGTTGGGGAAAGAATAATCCAAAAGTTTTGTTAGAATTCTGTAATTTAGAGTAGTATGTGAATAATGAAAGTGTGTAGACTTAAAAAGCTTTCAACTTCTGGAAAGGGAAATGATTAATCAAATTATGATATTAAGTCCAAGAATACATCTCAGCAAGCAGAGAACATAGTGAAAGCTGAATGTATGTTTTCCCATCTGCCTGTCCCGTGCTTGGGATTGTGGCTCCCTTGTGAGGATTCTGGAGGCCAAGGCTAATCCTGCCAAATCATGCCAATTTCTGGAGGGGCCACGCTCGTAAGAACCCAGCACAGCGGCGTGTTTCCTGGGACTCGGCTGCCCAGACCACAGCAGCCGCATCTCAGGTGTGGACGCGAGACCATGGGCCGCCGGCAGGGCCACGGTTCTCCTGGTGATCTGGATGCATATGCAGAGCGTCATGTTCTGCGGGGGTGTGAGTGTGGAGCTCAGCTCAGCTGCCCCTTTGAAAACGCAAGCAACTGACGTAAGGGTGGGATGCCAACCTTACCTCACAGGCACTCAAAAGGTGTCTCTCATTTCAGGGGTAAGTCTTTGGCGGCCAACCTCCCGTGGATCTACCCAATGAAATGAGTTCATGGTTATTCGGAATGACTGTCTTTCTTTCTTTCTTGTTTTACAAAAATCTTACTATTTTCTGATTTTAGAGCATTTGAGAAAATCAGGGAGTCTTTTGATGTGTTCTCTTTCAAAGTGAATGGACGCTGTTTGGCAACTTTGATATTTCATTTGAAAGGAGCATAATAAACTGCTTCCTTTGTATTGATTAAAGAAATATAGTGCTTATTTTTTTTGCTTGGTTTCCTAGTAGTTATTCAATAGGTTAAAGGGCAACGCCATCTGTTTCCTAACAGGACCTCTTGTGTAAGATTTGCAAGTCCTCCAGGCGCCTTTAAGCATGGATAAATATGCACTCCTGCCTTCAGATGGGTAGTTCTTTACTACCAAAGGATGATTATGTTGTGCGCCTTGAGACATTGGCTATAATATATTTCCTGTCCCTTTATTGCATTTTGGAATCATAAACAATGACTGTTTGGCTCAAAGCCATTTATTCAGCCCAAAAAGACATTATTTGCACAACAAAAATCAATAAAAATGTTACTAGGTCTGGCTGGATACTTTGCTTAACTGTGATATTTGTCTATCACTGATGGCATGCCATCTCTCGCAGGAGACTGAGGCCAAAACACAGCTATTGATCCAGTCAGCGATGATGGATACTGGCATTTGGAAAGGGCTGCTGTAGAGAATCTCGATTAAAAAAATATTTCTAGGTTTTGCCTGGAGCAGAGTCAAGATAACCCGAGTGAGAAGATTTTCTCTGTTCTGCCGGCCTTCTCCCTCTTGTGGTGGAGACTCACTCGGACCAAAGTCATTATTGAGAGAATTAAGTCAATCTGTGTCTAGCCAAAGGCTTTGGCATCACATCAAGCTCGGCTGATTTAGACATGAGCTCTTGTCCTTTTCATCACCTTAAAGCGTTTCATATACACGAAAGGTAGAGACGCGCTACGATGGGGCCCTGTCTGCCTTTTTTCTCCCCTTACATTATCTCTTTATGTCAAGAAAAACAGGACAGACTGCTTCCCCCTTCCTTCAAATGATTAGCTATGCAGTATCGCCTTGAGATGAACCACTTAGTTAAGACTAAAGGCATTAACTAAAATGGGGCTAACATGAGCAATACAGAAAATACGGCAAATAGGTTATAGACAATTTACGGCACAGAGAGCTTGAGGAAAAAAAGTGATCTATTATCCTCCAGTCTCATAAATTTAAAACATGAAATTGTTTTTCATTTTTCATTTGCTATCTGCCCACCTCCAGCATAAATCTGATACCCAAAGTGCCAGCAGAAGGGAATGTGAAGTGGAAAAATGCGCTCGTTCTATTTTACTCCGTTTCATTTGGTTTTGTTTACCCGTGTATTTATGCCACCCTTTTCCCAAAAAGACTTCCTGGAAGTGGAGTTATTTGAGCAGAGGCCTGGCATTCCTGCTGGCCAAGGGCGGCGGCCAGAGGCTGCAGTCCCGCCTGGCGAGCTGGCTCCCCAGCCCTGGGGCCCTGCGGCGGACTCAGATCATCAGGGCAGTAGCTGGGCCCCAAGTTTACACTGCAAAGGCAGCTGCTTTGGTTCTGCCGCTGGCCAGAAGTACGACTGAGTCTAAACCACCCGGACGCCTGCGTGTACGACCAGGAGTCTGCGGCCGTTTTGTCTGTCCTTGCTTTACGCCGCACTGCCCTTTTGTTTTGAAATCAAAACATGGGTTGTAGAGGGCATACCTGCTACTATATTCCCTTATTATTAGCTTGGATCTTCAAAGGGTTCCGTTTGGAAATCATGAGCATTCACAATGAAACATTACCTGATCTGGCAGTGTTGGTCGTTTTGGGCGAGAGGTTGGATCTGGTGGTTTCTACCTACCTGGGACGTTCTCACAGTTACTAAGTCACTTTGCAGCTAAGAGCCTGTCCGACAGATGGAGGTTTTACACTGATGATAAGTGAATGCTCTTAGAGTTTCACATCGTGTGTGACTGTCTCTACTTGTATTATGGCTACATTTGCAAATAGACAAGTATCGTATCACAATAATTAAAGTGCATTTGACAGATAGCTCGTGGGAAGCTGCTGCATAGCGTAGAGCTCAGCTCAGCGCTCGGCAACCGCCTAGAGGGCTGGGATGGGGGCGTGGGAGGGAGGCCCAGGTGGGAGGGGACACGTGTATACATAGAGCAAATTCATTTGTCATACATCAGAAACCTACACAAACTTGTAAAGCAATTACACTTTAATAAAAATAATAGGATCCAAAAGCAAACGTATTTAAAAGAGGTTAGTATGAGCCAACCAGTTGTGTCTGACTCTTTGCAACCCCACGAACTGTAGCCCACCAGGCTCCTCTGTCCATGGGATTCTCCAGACAAGAATACTGGAGTGGGTTGCCAGTCCCTCGTCCAAAGGATCTTCCCAACCCAGGGATTGAACTTGGGTCTGTTGCATTACAGGCAAATTCTTTACTGTCTGAGCCACCATGGATGCCCTAAAAGAGGTTAAATGACTAATAAACATTAACATATTGTAATGGCATTTTTCTGTTTGCAAAAAGTATACATACCATATATACCACATATATGTTATGTATGCATAAACATATACACATGCACACAGGTGTGAATGTGAACATGTGTGTGTATATGTGTACATATATCACACATATTACATAGACGTGTGGATATGTGGGTGTGTAGAGCTGTTTTCTTGTCCATGTGATTGTCAATGCATCTGCCATGTCATAGTCTTAAAATTCTGTCCTCCATGGTGCTAGACTTGTGGGGTACCGAGGTGAACACGCCTCCTGAGGTCACACTTCGGGGCTGGGCCATCATCACACACGCAGGAGAAAAGCCTTCTGCCTGAGCTCTTTGTGGAGCTGGCTTCACGGAAGACTCTACTCGGATCACTCTCCTAACCCTGTGTGTTCACCAGGGATGGAGACTCACACCCCTCCCTAGTCGGAGTAGAGAAAGACAGAGTGAAGCCGGAGCCTGAAGTGGCAGCCCTGTAAACACTGAGATGAACACAGACCACACTCGTCCCCTTGAAAAGACTCCTTCCAATTTCACAGCGGAATAAATAGTGAGAAGCTGCAAGTGAACGGCAGCGAGCGTTTCAGCTCTGCCCTGAACAGATCTGTGTCTTCTCCTGCGGGTTCTCCTAAAGTTCAAATTGGCTCTAAAGACGTCTGTTTTGCAAGTTGAAGACTAGACTGGCTGTTAGGTTTTCCTCCTCCCCATCACCGCTTTGACGCTGTGACTTCGTTCTTAAAATCCACCCCAGTCCTGGGCGAGGCCTTGGCTTCCAGACCCTGGAGGACTTGGGATGCTATCAGTGGCCCCAGGGTGAGACCCTTGGGTCTGCTCCTGGCAGGGTGATCACGGCCTCTTCTCACAGAACCCGGCTTCTGTTTGGGAAGCTTCCTACAACCGTGGATTGTTGATGCTGCTGTTTTTTAATCAACGGAGGTACCGGCCTAATTGGAGGACTTTAACACTTATTTGTTGAAAGAGTGTTAAGTTAATGGGAGTTAAGTCAATGGGAGCTAAATTGCCTTTTCAACGACTCTTCCAACAGAGTGTGAAACACAAATTCTGTTCATTTGAACAACAAAAGACCACCAGCCAGGAATTGTTTTTGGAGAAGCGCAGGCCAAGGCTAAGGACTGCTTTGCAAGTCAATCCGAGTCTACGACTGAGATGATTCCTTGATTTTCTAACAAAGCCCTCCTTCCCAGGTTCGAAGGTAGGACTTTATGTTTTGATTAGGAAAAACAGTTCTCTGCTGTCAAAACCATGGGTGGGGGTGGGGGGCTGAGAAGTTCACTTAGCGTGTAATTCATTAGCAGATGCAGCCCAGGGCCCTCTGCAGAAGCTCGGGGATCCCAGGCAGGGCAGAGACGAGTAAATACTTTTCTTCTCCCGGATCGATTCCATCGATTGTCATTAAAGCAGCGAGCTCAGAACAATGAAGTGGTTTCTAATTTCCAGGCTCCAGGTGGAGGCCGCCTCCTCGTTCCAGTTAAGAGCATCATTAAATGTAAGAGCAAACAGCACACAGAGAGGCCGAGTGCTTTATTAATTCATCATCAGAATTATCTCCGTGCATTAATATTAATAGCCTCAAATTGGATTTCATTTAAGAGGTGAAATAAATATGCAGATAGTAAAAGCTCACACAGCCCGGAGCCCGGGGACTGGCAGTCCCAGGAGCTGCGGCTCGGTCGGGCCTCCGACCCTGGACCAGAGCTGCCTGGAGGAGAACTTGGCTCAGAAACCACCACCACGAGCCAGCGGCCGAGCCTGGGAAGGGGGCAGGGGGCAGGGACGGGGGCAGGGGGCAGGGGGCAGGGGGCAGGAGCAGGGAGGGTGGCAGGGATGGGGGCAGGGACGCGGGCAGGGCGGCCCCCCTTTCTCACGAAGCCCCGCAGAGACGTCTCACGAGCGGGAACATGTCGTTGATCCTCCTCCCATGAGCACCGCATGTGAACCAGGGTGTGAGCACCTCCTGAGATCACGGGTGTGGAAGAGGTGTGGGGAACAGGAGGGAGTCCTTCCTGAAGCTGTGTTCACCCTGGCTCGGAGGTGGGAAGATGAGAGATGGGGTCCTACTGAGTCACACACAGACAAGAGTTTCCAGGACGGACGTACACATCATTCGAATTGTACTCAGAAAAGGCTTTGATAGAATCGAAGTTAGCCAGAACTTTCTCTGGGGATTTCCTGCCCAGGTGCACTCGTTTCCTATGCCTGCCGCTACAGAGGACCACGCACCCGTGGCTTAAACGACGACTTGGTCCTCTCTAGGCGGAGGACGTCAGACGCCTGCGGTCAATGCCTCACAGAGGCCCTGCTCCCTCCAAGACTCAGGGCAGAAGCCCTCTTGGCCTCCCCCAGTTTTCCAACTTTCTGGCCGCAGCTGCCTCCCTCCGGTTTCTGCCTCTGTGCTCACGTGGTCTCCTGCCCCACGTCCCCGCCTTCAGGGCCACCCTGAGGACCTCAGTTGAACCTGACTGTACCTGCCGAGACCCTCTTTCTAAACAAGTCGTGCTCAGGGCACTGGGCGTTAGGACTGCAACATCTCCTTTGTGGGCGGTGAGTGGGAGCTGCTCAGTCGTGTCTGACTCTTTGTGACCCCGTGGACTATACAATCCATGGAATTCTCCAGGCCAGAATATGGAGTGGGTAGCGGTTCCCTTCTCCAGGGCATCTTCCCAACCCGGGGATCAAACCCAGTTCTCCCACATTTGCAGGTGGATTCTTTACCAGCTGAGACACCAGCGAAGCCCGAGAACACCTGGGTGGGTAGCCCATCCCTTCTCCAGGGGATCTTTCTTTACCAGCTGAGCCACAAGGTGGGTGGGGGAACACAATGCTACTGATGACACAGGGATAATTTTCAAAATGTAATTTTCAAAATCAGTGGGTCGCTCACAGAAGGATGCTGCCCTCTACCCCTGAAGGAAGGGGCAGGCCCCGCAGAGAGGACGAGAAGGCGGCCTTGCCTGTGGTGACGGCAGGAGGACTGGCCCTCTGATGACACAGACAAGATGTGTATCCAGGAAACCTGCTGAGAAGCACAAACCCTGTTTGTCTGCGTCACCCAGGCCCTGGGGATCTTCCAGGGGAAGGCATCTGTCCCAAGCATCCTCAGACTTGAACTCAGCCCATGCTGGGGAGGGGGTGAGGAGCGCCTGCCCCACACACGCTGGGAGGAGGCGGCCCTGGGTGGAGGGAATGGCCAGCAGGATCCCAGGGTGTCTGGAGGGCTCTGGTCTCCGGGGTCCAAGTGGAGAAGGAGCCCACAGAGAGAGAGAGGGAGCTCGGGGGAGACGTGACCTCTTCCCACAGTTCCGCACACAGTTCATCCGTTGTCCGTGTGGTCAGCACTCTGTGGGTCGCTGCTTAGGTGTGTGTGTGTCAAGTTCCTTCCGTCGTGTCTGACTCATCGTGACCGATTGGACAGCAGCCTGCCAGGCTCCTCTGCATGGGCAGGGGGGTTCCTCACCGCGAGAGCCACCTGGCAAAGTCCCCCCGCCCCCCGCCCAGGTGCTGCGGGCTCTTGGAGGACCCCGGCCGCAAGGGCAGGCAGCGGCCAGTGTGGGAGGGCAGACCTTTACAGACTCTCTGGGCTCCCAGGGAGATGAAGCACCTGCCCTCGTCCAGACCTAAGAACACCACGGCTGTCTCAGCCTCCTCTCGTCACAGGACCAGGTGCTCCCAGGCTGACCCGTTACCTGCTCGGGCCGCTCGGCGCAAATTCGTTTCCAACTTCTCTCTCGCTTCGCCACATTACCAGGATCCGTTTCTGCCCTTTAACTGCCTTACCTATTTTTTTAAAGTAGGTTTTTATTTACGTGCCGTAGACATGGAGATGCTAGCATTGCAGCATGAATTTATTCTAATGTATTTTAATTTATATTAATTTAATATATATTAGAACATATTCTAACAGAATAAATTCTATTCCTGTTAGAATGTTTTAGAATGGATGCATATCCAACATGTTAGAGAATTTCCATTTCTTAAATTGTATTTTAAAGGAGCAGTTAATGATTTTGGAGACTGGAAACTTCAATGGGAAGGAAATGAACAGAATCCTATAATTAATTGAATCATATGGAAAAATTGATTTTTTGGAGGATAAACTCAGTGACCCAGCAAATATATATTTTGTATATAATTTCCTTCCTAAATAATGGAAAATCGTCTTGTACTAGGGGGAGAGTCTTTCTAGGTGGCTCAATAGTATATAATCCACTTGCCAATGCAGGAGACGCGAGTTTGATTCTTAGGTTGGGAAGATCCCCTGCAGAAGGAAATGGCAACCCACTCCAGTATTCTTGCCTGGAGAATCCATGGACAGAGGAGCCTGGTGGACTGCAGTCCACGGGGTCGCAAAGAATCAGACACGACTGAGTAAAGAGCAACATCAGGGGGCGGAGTTTCTAAGGTAGGCTTCTCTGACTGAAGTCCTCATACACATAGTTTTTCGACCTGGATGTGAATATTATTTTGCTCAATGGCACCCACTCCAGTGCTCTTGCCTGGAGAATCCACGGACGGAGGAGCCTGGCGGGCTGCAGTCCACGGGGTCACTCAGAGTCGGGCACGACTGAGCGACTTCACTTTGACTTTTCACTTTCATGCATTGCAGAAGGAAATGGCAACCCACTGCAGTGTTCTTGCCTGGAGAATCCCAGGGGCCAGGGAGCCTGGTGGGCTGCCGTCTATGGGGTCGCACAGAATCGGACACAACTGAAGCGTCTTAGCAGCAGCAGCAGCAGCAAGAACTCCAGTCTCCAGTAGAGATATCTCGTTCAGTCTACATGACTCTTGTTAAAGAACAGGGTTATTATGTCTTCTTGGGATAAGGCAGGGTATTTCCTACAAGTTGTTCTCATGCTCAGAGGGAGATTGAGAAGCTAGACAAGCAAGAGCTGTCTGAGACCCCCTGAGTGGGGGGTGGTGCCTGGCCCTGCCCGGGGCCAGCGGAGTTTCAGGAAGATCTGAGGGGCTCGGGGCACAGGTGAGCATGCATCCCAGGACAGGTGCAGAGGCTGGGCACACACTGGACATCCGCCCAGGCTCCAGGAGGGCTGGTGCCTGTCCCGTGAGAAAGGACTGACAGAATCGATCTGTGGCTCTGTCCTTTTGCAGTTTGGGGCCAGGACTTAACCCTTGATCATTTTTTGTCACTGTCATTCTTGATGTATTCTTACAGCAGAACCTGTCCCAAATGCAAAACAAATTTTTCTGTTGTAAATTTAAAGTGTGCATGTGTGTGAGTGTTCAGTCACTAAGTCGTGTCTGACCCTTTGTGACCCCATGGACTGTAGCCCAGCAGGCTCCTCTGACCATGGGATTCTCCAGGCAAGATACTGAAGTGGGCTGCCATTTTATCCAGGGGATCTTCCCAATCCAGGGATTGAATCCAGGTCTCCTGCACTGGCAGGCAGGTTCTTCACCACTGAACCACCAGGGAAACCCAGTTAAAATGTACAAGAAATAAATCTGTAGGAAATTTAAAAGTACCCAAGTATGTGTACAAAATGTAGAAACCATAAACCATAACACATCTTTTTATCCCTGCAAGGTTATGGAGAAAATAAAATACAATAAGAGTTCTGGAAAAAAAGAAATAGGCCATAGAGCTTCAGAGAACGCTTGATAAAATGAATGTAAAAATCATTGATTTAACTTCTCTCATTTTCATTTTACCCATTTTCTAGGAATTTCTGAAACTTTGTATACATTGCTATATTAATTTTGAAACAAACATCTCAAGAGAAACCTCACCCCTCTTCCTCAGATAAGCTCTCTGTTAGGTGGATTCTTCCTGAAAATACTCTGCTTTTACACAAGTGGTGGTGGTCTAGTCACTCTGTCATGTCCCACTCTTGGGACCCGATAGACTATAACGTGCCAGGCTCCTCTGTCCATGGGGTTCTCCAGGCAAGAACACTGGAGTGGGCTGCCGTTTCCTTCTCCAGGGGATCTTCCCGACCCACAGACTGAACTGGGGTCTCCTGCAGTGCAGGCAGATTCTTTACTGAATGAGCTATGAAGGTCTCCTTACATGAGTATAGGCACCTAAACACACTAGTTCTATTCAGTTCAGTCACTCAGTCGTGTCCTACTCTTTGCGACCCCATGGACTGCAGCACACCAGGCCTCCCTGTCCATCACCAATTCCTGGAGCTTGTTCAAACTCATGTCCACCAAGTCCGTGATGCCATTCAGCCATCTCATCCTCTGCCGTCCCCTTCTCCTCCTGCCTTCAATCTTTCCCAGACTCAGGGTCTTTTCAAATGAGTTAGTTCTTCACATCAAATGGCCAAAATATTGGAATTTCAGCTTCAGCATCAGTCCTTCCAATGAATATTCAGGACTGATTTCCTTTAGGATGGACTGGTTGGATCCATCTCCTTGCAGTCAAAGGGACTCTCAAGAGTCTTTCCAACACCACAGTTCAAAAGCATCAATTCTTTAGCGCTCAGCTTTCTTTATAGTCCAGCTCTCACATCCATACATGACTACTAGAGAAACCATAGCTTTGACTAGATGGACATTTGTTGGCAAAGTAATGTCTCTGCTTTTTAATATGCTCTCTATGTGGGTCATAACTTTTCTTCCAAGGAGCAAGTGT
>CM035283.1:1864614-1961085 GCA_020226075.1 Hydropotes inermis
CAAATACCTTACAATTATACAGTAGAAGTGACAAATAGATTCAAGGGGTTAGACCTGATAGACAGAGTGCCTGAATAATTATGGACGGAGGTTCATGACATTGTACAGGAGACAATGGCTTAAAACTAGCTTGGAGAATTTTGAGCATTACTTTGCTAGCGTGTGAGATGAGTGCAATTGTGCGGTAGTTTGAGCATTCCTTGGCATTGCCTTTCTTTGAGATTGGAATGAAAATTGACCTTTCCAGTCCTGTGGCCACTGCTGAGTTTTTCAAATTTGCTGGCATATTGAGTGCAGCACTTTCACAGCATCATCTTTTAGGATTTGAAATAGCTCCACTGGAATTCCGTCACCTCCACTAGCTTTGTTCGTAGTGATGCTTCCTAAGGCCCACTTGACTTCACATTCCAAGATGTCTGGCTCTAGGTGAGTGATAACACCATCATGATTATCTGGGTCATGAAGATCTTTTTTGTACAGTTCTTCTGCATATTCTTGCCACCTCTTCTTAATATCTTCTGCTTCTGTTAGGTCCATACCATTTCTGTCCTTCATTGTGCCCATCTTTTCATGAAATGCTCTCTTAGTATCTCTAAGTTCCTTGAAGAGATCTCTAGTCTTTCCCATTCTGTCATTTTTCTCTATGCTTTTCATTCATTGCTGAGGAAGGCTTTCTCATCTCTCCTTGCTATTCTTTGGAACTCAGCGTTCAGATGGGTATGTCTTTCCTTCCCCCTTTGCCTTTTACTTCTCTTCTCAGCTATTTGTAAGGCCTTCTCAGACAACCATTTTGCCTTTTTGTATTTCTTTTTCCTGGAGACGGTCTTGATCCCTGTCTCCTGTACAATGTCATGAACCTCCGTCCATAATTATTCAGGCACTCTATCAGGTCTAATCCCTTGAATCTATTTGTCACTTCTACTGTATAATTGTAAGGTATTTGATATAGGTCATACCTGAATACTCTAGTGGTTTTCCCTACTTTTTTCTTTTTAAATCTCTATTTGGAAATAAAGGAGTTCATGATCTGAGCCACAGTCAGCTCCCAGTCTGGCTTTTTATCAAAAATGAAAGCAGATTATACTCATCATTCTCTGTTTCTCTATTTTGAAACTGTGCACATCAGAAATGTCTCATGTCAGGCCCTAAAGGATCACATTGTATTAAACACATTGAGAGTCCCTTGGGTTGCCAGGAGATCCAACCAGTCAATCCTAAAGGAAATCAGTCCTGAATATTCTTTGGAAGGACTGATGCTGAAACTCCAATACTTTGGCCACCTGATGTGAAGAGCTGACTCTTTCGAAAAACCCTGATGCTGGGAAAGATTGAAGGCAGGAGGAGAAGGGGACGACAGAGAGTGAGATGGTTGGATGGCATCACCGACTCAATGGACATGAGTTTGAGTAAGCTCCAGGAGATAGTGAAGGACAGGGAAGCCTAATGTGCTGCAGTCTGTGGGGTTGCAAGAATACTGGAGTGGGTTACCATTTTCTTCTCCAGTGGTAAAGTATGAAATGAGTGAAGTGAGTGAAGTGAAGTCGTGTCTGACTCTTAGCGACCCCATGGACTGCAGCCCATCAGGCTCCTCTGTCTGTGGGATTTTCCAGGCAAGAGTACTGGAGTGGATGGCCATTGCCTTCTCCTGTGCATGTGTTTAGACTTTGCTAAAGTGTGTGCTGCATACATATTGTTAAAAATCCATAAATTAAACCATACATTTTATCAAGGAAACTTAAAATTAGTGTTTTTTTTTAAGACTCTTATTCTTAAAGCAGTTTTAGACTCACAGTAGAATTGAGATGACTTCTCATGTGGTGCTAGTGGTAAAGAACATGCCTGCCAACACAGGAGATGCAAGACACGCAGGTTCAATCTCTGCATCAGGAAGATCCCTGGAGGAGGACATGGCAACCCACTCCAGTATTCTTGCTGGAGAAGCCCATGGACAGGGGAGCCTGGTGGGCTCCAGACCGTAGGATTGAAAAGAGTCAGACACGACTGAAGCGACAGCATGCAGCACTGAGATGAAGGTACAGAACTTTCCTATGGACCCCCTTCTCTGTGCTTAGTTTCTCAGCACCAACAGACTATGTCTTAATAGGTCATTTCTTTTCAGTGCTATGAAATATTCCATTGTCCAATGTAGTTCATTTGTTTACCTACTGAAGGACCACTTGGTTGCTTCCAATTTGGGGCAGTTATGAATAAAGGCCCTATAGACGTCCATGCACAGGTTTCTGTTTCGATATGAGTTTTCAACTCATTTAGTTAAATACCAAGGAAGAAAGAGGCCAGATCAAATGATAAGAGTGGGTTTAGTTTTGTGGGAAATGTTCAAACTGTCTTCCAAGCTGGCTATTATATTAAGATTTGATAATGATATGTCATTGATGATGCAGAGCTGTAATTTAAAATTTCATGCTTTCCAGTGATGTTTTCCAAGGCCCAACACTTTCTAGCTTGATAGCTTCCCAACTGTTGGCAACTTTCATCCAGGAGACAGGG
Source organism: Hydropotes inermis (assembly GCA_020226075.1). Lineage (NCBI taxonomy): Eukaryota > Metazoa > Chordata > Mammalia > Artiodactyla > Cervidae > Hydropotes > Hydropotes inermis. Next base: position 1,867,123 of record CM035283.1, read on the forward strand.
AAGGGGGACAGTATCTGGGACCTCCATGGCCAGTAGTACCGCAAAGATCAAAGCTTAGAAAGAAAGTCTTTCCTCCTACAGAGGCCAATGCAAAATAAAAATAAATACCGCATGCAATGAACAAAGAATGGAAATTTTCCACACTATGGAGCTGTTTAAGTTGCTAAGTTGTGTCCTACTCTTGGCTATCCCATGGATGCAGCACGCTGGACTTTCCTGTCCTTCACCAGCTCCTGAAGTTTGCTTAAATTCATACTCATTGAGTTGGTGATGCCATCCAATCATCTCATCCTCTGGCACCCCTTTCTCCTTTTGGCCTCAATCTTTCCCAGCATCAGTCTTTTCCAATGAGTCAGTTCTTCACAGCAGGTGGCCAAACCATTGGAGCTTCAGCTTTAGCATCAGTCCTTCCAATGAATATTCAGTGTTGATTTCCTATAGAATTTACTGTTTTGATCTCCTTGCTGTCTGTAGATGCTGACTTTCGGATGCCTAGGTAGTTAAGAGGAGGTAGGTTAGTCCCTGGGGCTTCATGATCAATGCTTGATACTAGACCTCTGGCCTCCAGAACCAAGAGAATGAACTTCTTTGTTTTAAGTCATTTGGTTTGTGGTGTTGATCATGAAGCCCCAGGGAAGGTCCTTCTTTGTCTCGTCCAGCTTCTGGAGGCTGCAGGTGCTCCCTGGCCTGCTGCTGCATCACCCCAATGTCTGCATCACCCCCGTGTCTGCATCATCACCCCCGTGTCTACATCATCACCCCCATGTCCACATCATCACCCCGGTGTCCACATCACCCCCGTGTCTGCACCACCCCCGTGTCTGAATCACCCTGGTGTCTGCATCATCACTCCGGTGTCTGCATCACCCCCCTGGTGTCTGTATCACCCCTCTGTCCACATCACCCCTGTGTCCACATCACCCCTGTGTCTGAATCACCCCGGTGTCTACATTATCCCCGTGTCTGCCTTCATCCCACATGCCACCCCCACCCAGGCATCTCTGTGTCCCCTCATCCTCTACGCAGGGTACCAGGAACTCGGTTTTGGTCCCACCCTCAACATGGAGGACCTCATCTTTTCTTAATTTCATCTGCAAAGACCCTATTTCCATAAATGTCACTTTCTGAGGTTCCAGGCGGATGTGACTTTGGGGGAGTACTGTTAAAGTCACCACAGGGGTACAAAAATACAGCAAGGCATGGTGCCCCACAGCCAGTCTCTCCCATCAGCAAGCTTCCTCTAGCCTCTTATTCTCATCCATCAGAGGGCAGACAGAATGAAAACCAAAATCACAGAAATCAGTGAACTAAAATGGACCAGAATGGGTGAATTTAACTCAGATGACCATTATATCCGCTACTGTGGGCAAGAATCCCTTAGAAGAAGTGGAGTAGCCACCAGAGTCAACAAAAGAGTCTGAAATGCAGTACTTGGATGCAATCTCAAAAACGACAGAATGATCGCTGTTTGTTTCCAAGGCAAACCATTCAATATCACAGAAATCCAAGTTGATACCCCAACCACTAATGCTGAAAAAGATGAAGTTGGATGGTCCTATGAAGACCTACACAAATTTCTAGAACTGACATCAAGAAAAGATGTCCTGTTCAATGTAGGGGACTGGAATCCAAAAGTAGGAAGTCAAGAGATACCTGGAGCAACAAGCAAGTTTGACCTTGGGGTACAAAATGAAGCAGGGCAAAGGCTAACAGAGTTTTGCCAAGAGAACGCACTGGTCACAGCAAATACCCTCTTCCAATGACACAAGAGATGACTCTACACATGGACATCACCAGATGGCCAACACCGAAATCAGATTGATTATATCCTTTGCAGCCAAAGATGGAGAAGCTCTACACAGTCAGCAAAAATAAAACCAGGAGCTGACTGTGGCTCAGATGACGAACTCCTTATTGCCAAATTCAGACTTAAGTTGAAGAAAGTAGGGAAAGCCACTAGACCATCAGATATGACCTGAATCAAATCCTTGACAATTTTACAGTGGAAGTGAGAAATAGATTCAAGGAATTAGATCTGATAGACAAGAGTGCTTGAAGAACTATGGACGGAAGTCCGTAACATTGGCAGAAAGCAGAGATCAAAACCATTTTCAAGGAAAAGAAATGCAAAAAGGCAAAATGGTTGTCTGAGGAGGCCTTACAGAGAGCTGAAAAAAGGAGACAAGTGAAAGGCAAAGGAGAAAAGGAAAGATATACCCATCTGAATGCAGAGTTCCAAAAAATAGCAAGGAGAGATAAGAAAGCCTTCTTAAGTGATCAGTGCAAAGAAAGAGAGGAAAAGAATAGAATGGGAAACACTAGAGATCTCTTCAAGAAAATTAGAGATACCAGGGGAACATTTCATGAAAAGATGGGCACAATAAAGGACAGAAACGGTATGGACCTAATGGAAGCAGAAGATGTTAAGCAGAGGTGGCAAGAATATATAGAAGAACTGTACAAAGGAGATCTTAATGACCCAGATCACCATGATGGTGTGATCACTCAGCTAGAGTCAGACATCCTGGTGTGTGAAGTCAAGTGGGCCTTAGGAAAATTAACTATAAACAAAGCTAATGGAGGTGATGGAATTCCAGCTGAGCTATTTTAAATCCTAAAAGATGATGATGCTGTGAATGTGCTGCATGCAATATGCCAACAAATTTGGAAAATTCAGCAGTGGCCACAGGATTGGAAAATGTCAGTTTTCATTTCAATCTCAAAGAAAGACAATGCCAAAGAATGTTCAAACAACTGCACAATTGCACCCGTTTCACACACTAGCAAGGCAATGCTCAAAATTCTCCAAGCTAGACTTCAACAGTACTTGAACAGAGAACTTCCAGATGTTAAAGTTGGATTTAGAAAAGGTAGAGGAGCCAGAGATCAAATTGATAACATCTGTTGGATCATAGAAAGTGCAAGTGAATTCCAGAAAAACAGCTATTTCTGCTTCATTGACTGTGCTAACACCTTTGGCTGTGTGGATCACAACAAACTGTGGAAATTTCTTCAAGAGATGGGAATATCAGACCAACTCACCTGCTTCCTAAGAAATCTGTATGCAGGTCAAGAAGCAATAGTTAGAACCCAGACTTTGAACAATGGACTGGTCCCAAATTAAGAAAGAAGTACATCAAGGCTGTATATTATCATCCTGCTTATTTGACTTATATGCAGAGTACATCATGCAAAATGCCAGGTTGTATGAAGCATATAATGGAATCAAAACTGCTGGGAGAAATATCAATAACCACAGATACACAGATGATACCACTCTTATGGCAGAAAATGAAGAGGAACTAGAGCCTCTTAATGAAGGTGAAAGAGGAGAGTGAAAAAGCTGGTTTAAAATTCAACATTCAGATAAAGAAAATTATGGCATCTGGTCCCATCACTTCATGGCAAATAGATGGGGAAAGAATGGAAACAGGGACAGACTTTCTTTTCGTGGTCTCCTTAGTCACTGCAGATGGTGACTGTAGCCAAGAAACTAAAAGATGCTTGCTCCTTGGAAGAAAAGTTATTACCAACCTAGAGAGTATATTAAAAAGCAGAGACATTACTTTGCCAACAAAGGTCCATCTAGTCAAAGCTATGGTTTTTCCAGTAGTCACATATGGATATGAGAGTTGGACCATGGAGAAGGCTGAGCACTGAAGAGCTGATACTTTTGAACTGTGGTGTTGGAGAAGACTGTTGAGAGTCTCTTGGACTGCAAAGAGATCAAACCTGTCAATCTTAAAGGAAACCAATCCTGAATATTCATTGGAAGGACTGATGCTGAAGCTGAAGCTTCAATATTTTGGCCACCTGATAGGAGGAGCCAGCTCATTAGAAAAGTTCCTGATGCTGGGAAAGATTGCAGACAAGAGGAGAAGGGGATGACAGAGGACAGGATCATTGGATGGCATCACTGACTCAATGGACACTAGTTTGAGCAAGCTCCAGGAGTTGGCAATGGACGGGGAGGCCTGGTGTGCTGCAGTCTATGGGGTCTCATCTCAGAGATCTCAGAGATGACTGTGTGGCTGAGCAACAACAAGGCCAGAAACTGGAGAAGAAGCAACGGTGAAAAGAGGGACAAAGAAGAGATGGAAACAAATTCTGTTGATGTTAGACGGTAAAAAATTTCATCTGAACCAAGTCACCCTGAAACATGTAATAAACATTGAACTTACTGCATGAGAATTGAACCAATACTATTCCTAAATATTCTATAAATATAAATTAACAAAACATTTATTGGAATTTACCAAAAATAATCATTTCATTTTGGAGCAGCAAATATATAATCACTTGAATGGCATTTAGTCCTTAAAACATTTTTCTTACTTTTCACACTTTGCACTTCACAGGTGGTGCTAGTGGTACAGAATGCAGCTGCCAGTGCAGGAGACATAGAAGACCTGGATTCAGCCCCTGGGTTGGGAAGCCCCCCTGAAGGAGGGCATGGCAACCCCACTCCAGTATTCTTGCCTGGAGAATCCCATGGACAAAAAGTCCTTTCTATTAAGGCTTCCCTTGTGGCTTAGATGGTAAAGACTGCCTGCAATGCTAGGAGACCTGGATTCAGCCCCTGGGTTGGGAAGCTCCCTTGGAGATGGGAATGGCTACTCACTCCAGTATTCTTGCCTGGAGAATTCTGTGGACAGAGCAGCCTGGAGAGCTACAGTTTGTGGGTCACAAAGAGTCAAAAACCAGACACAACTGAGTGACTATAACTGTCACTTACTTATGATTGATTTACAATGTTCTATAGGCCTCAAGGCTATAAACTGGTGATCCCAAATTAAAAGGTTATCATCCATTTATAATCTTCTAAAATACTGGCTCTATTCCCTGTGCTTACAGTAGATCCCTATACCTTATGTATTCTATACATAATAGTTCATACCTCTTAGTCCTGCACCCTTAACTCGCCCTCCCCTCTTTTGCATCCCCACTGGTAAACACTAGTTTGATCTCTGTCTCTGTGAGCCCAGTTTCTTTGTTGTTATATTCCCTAATTTGATAAAGACCTAAATATAAGACCAGAAGCCATAAAACACCTAGAAGAAAATGTGGAATAGTCTTTGACGTATATCAGCAATATTTTCCTAGATTTTTCTCCTAAGGTAAAAGAAACAGAAACAAACAAAGGAGATCTGATTAAACTTAAACGTTTTGCACAGCAAAGGAAACCATCAGCAAAATGAAAGGACAATCTACTGAATGGAGGAAAATATTTGCAAACGTCGTGAACAACAAGGAGTTAACATCCAAAATACAGAATCAGCTCATACAACTCAACTTCAAAAATTTTTTTCAGATGGGCAGAAGACATGCATAGACATTTTTTCAAAGAAGACATTCAGGTGGCTAACAGGCACATGAAAAGATGCTCAGCATCATTAATCATCAGAGAGATGCAAATCAAAGCTGCAGTGAAGTAACCCCTCACACCTGTCAGAATGGCTATCATCAAAAAGAACACAACTAACATGCTGGTGGGTGTGGAGGAAAGAGAAGCCTTACACATTGTTAGTGGGAATGTAAACTGGTATAGTCACTGTGGAAAGCAGTGTGGAGATTCCTCAAAGAACTAAAAGTAAAACCACCGTAAGACCCAACAATTCCACTCCTGAGTATGTATCCAAAGGAAATGAAGACATTACCAGGAAGATACATGTGCCTTACATTCACAGCAGTACCATTTGCAATAGCCAAGGTATGCAACCAACCTAAGTGTCCATTAACAGACAAAGAGATAAAGATCTGATGCGTATATAGGATGGAATATTACTCAGCCTTTAAAAAAACAGAACAGCATTTTGCCATCTGCATTGACATGGATGGAATTTGAGAGCATTATCCTTAGGGAAATAATTCAAAGACAAATACTGTATAGTATCACTTTTACATGGAAAAAATTCTTTATACTTTTAAATTGCTATATATCAAGAAATGGCAACCCACTCCAGTATTCTTACCATGGACAGAAGAGCCTGGCAGGCTACAGTCCACGGGGTCGTAAGAGTCAGCAACTAAACCACCACCAGCAGCAAGCTTTTAGCAAAGGTGCACTTGTGTCTTCTTAGAGTCTTCCGTAAGAGTCATCAATAGTCTTTCAAATTATTCTGTGCTATTAGATGTTTTCATAATCTAGAGATCTGACTCTTCTTCAGGTGATTCTGAAAAGTCCTGACCTCTGCTCAGAGTGAGGTCAGGCTCTATCCCAGGTGAGTGGACTTTGCCGCTGTTGACCTGATGCCTCTGAGATCCCCAGACCCATATGACTGGAAAGCGAGGCTGGGTGCCAGGCTCCAGGCTCTGCTACTTCTGGGCTCCTGATGCTTGAGGCTGAGTGACTCATCTCTCTAGACACCGGTCTCCACGTCTGCAAAATCAGGATGACAAAGGCCCCTGTCTAAGGAGATATGGCATCACTGTTTCTAAACCAGAAAAGCTGTGAAGCTGTCGGTGCCGACGGTAGATCCAGAGCCGTGTGTAAGGACACTCTCCAAAGCACTCGAGGTGGCCAGACTTGGCCCCACTGGCCTCCAGTTTACATCTGCCTCTGGGCCGGAAGGAGGTCTCAGGCTCCCTCGGGCTGGGGGCAGGAAGGCTGGCCCACGCCTTGCCTTTTCCTGGTAGCTGTGGCTGTGAGGGGGGCAGGTGCTCGTGGAGGCTCCATCTGTGGTCCAGCTCACGCGGCTGCCTGCTGGGAACGTCCTCGCCATCAGCCGTACCCACGGCGCGGCTCCACCTCCACCGAGAGCCCACAGAGCCGCTGGCGAGGCCACACGAGTTTCTGAGATGTTGAAGTCTGATTCTGGAAGGAAACCCAGCTTTGCCCTAGCCTGTCCTTCTGTCCTGCTTCAGGGTGACGTTGAGCCTGAGGCCTCCTTGGAGAGCTTCAGCCGTCAGGGGCCACCTGCCCACTCAGTGCTGTCCGGGGCTCTGAGTGTGGAGGTTTAAAGAAACAGGCCAACAGGCTATGGCTGTCCTCTTTATAAACTTCAAATAAAATCAAGTCTATTCAACCTTTGTCTGACTCTTTGAAAGAAGAAAAATAGTATTTGCTACCACCTAATTTGGGGCTTCCCTGGTGCCTCAGACGGTAAAGCGTCTTCCTGCAATGCAGAAGACCCGGGATCGATCTCTGGGTTGGGAAGATCCCCTGGAGAAGGAAATGGCAACCCACTGCAGTAATCTTGCCTGGAGGATCCCATGGTCGGAGGAGCCTGATGGGTTACTGTCCATGGGGTCGCAAAAAGTCAGACATGACTAAGCAGCTTCATTTTCACTTACTTTAAAATACCAATGCTATTTCAAATGTGGTAGAAAGAACACACATTACTTGCCCAAACGTAAAGAATTCAAGCAACTACCACTTAAACTCTCTGACTTGTTTACTAAAAGTCCACTGACCATGGTATTTCAGGTCATGATGCCTTTCTTTTTTTTTCATGATGCCTTTCAAATCCTTTTCCTAGCAGGACTGAACTCAGCAAATGTGTGAACCACATAATGCACGGTACTGGAATGATTTCTCTGGAAGAAAAGTGAGCCTAACAGTGTAAACCTCCCAGGCACACAACGTTCACTAATTTCAGGCAAGTCCTGTAGAACATGGGCTGTGCCTTCACGGGTTTGCCCAGAGACATGTTTGCACTGTGAGCTTCCACGCTTGAGAATGAGAAATACTCGTATATATCACTTACGTTGTTGAGTAAAAGATCATCTTAAAATAGACTTCTGAGTGAGAGGGCAAAGCTCATCCCCCAATGCTCTGGTTGATAGATATAAATTGAGACTTGAGGGAAAAAAAAAAAAAAAAAAAACTCTTTCCAAGTATCTAAAAAGAGGAGAGATGAGTCCAAATATTCAGTCTTCAGAAACACACTATTTTCAAACAGTCAATTTTCTTATCTCTCGGCTTCCCTGAGATCTGCTCAGTTAAAGCCTGAGATGAAGATTAAAAAAGAGAAAAAAGCCAAACCTCCCTCTGACCAGCACTTGTCCGTCCCTCCCCTAAAACTGAGCCACTTATTTCCTAGGCGGGTGGGGGGTGTGGGCGCTGCCCTCGGAAATGCTGTGGCTCCCTCGGCCCTGGTCTCCATAGGGTGGGGGGCACGGAGACTGGAGCAGAACTGTCATTTGAGGTCATTTACTCTCCCAGTAGAGTTAATTAAAACTCTTAGTTCTGTGCTTATTCAAGCTAAATAATGCAATTAAAAAGACATTTCATTTTTCACCTGTTTCAGTTCAGTTCAGTTGCTCAGTCGTGTCCGACTCTTTGCGACCCCATGGACTGCAGCACGCTAGGCCTCCCTGTCTATCACCAACTCCCAGAGATTGCTCAGACTCATGTTCATGAAGTCAGTGATGCCATCCAACCATCTCATCCTCTGTTGTCCATTTTTTCTCCTGCCCTCAATCTTGCCCAGCATCAGGGTCTTTTCCAGTGAGTCAGCTCTTTGCATCAGGCGGCCAGAGTAATGGAGCTTCAGCTTCAGCATCAGTCCTTCCAATGGATATTCAGGACTGATTTCCTTTAGGATAACTGGTTGCATCTCCTTACAGCCCAAGGGACTCTCAAGAGTCTTCTCCAGCACCACAGTTCAAAAGCATTAATTCTTCAACACTCAGCTTTCTTTATGGTCCAACCCTCACATCCATACATGACTACTGGAAAAACTATAGCTTTGACTAGACGGCAAAGTAATGTCTCTGCTTTTTAATATGCTAATTTTGCCATAACTTTCCTTCCAAGGAGCAAGTGTCTTTTAATTTCATGGCTGCAGTCACTATCTGCAGTGATTTTGGAACCCAAGAAAAGAAAGTCTGTCACTGTTTCCATTGTTTCTCCATCTGTTTGCCATGAAGTGATGGGACCAGATGCCATGAGGTTAGTTTTCTGAATGTTGAATTTCAAGCCGGCTTTTTCACTTTCCTCTTTCACCTTCATTAAGAGGCTCTTTAGTTCCTCTTCACTTTCTGCCATAAGAGTGGCGTCATCTGCACATCTGAGGTTATTGATATTTCTCCTGACAAACTTGACTCCAGCTTGTGCTTCTTCCAGCCCCGGCATTTCTCATGATGTCCTCTGCATAGAAGTTAAATAAGCAGGGTGACAATATACAGCCTTGATGTACTCCTTTCCCAATTTGGGATCATTCTGTTCTTCCATATCCAGTTCTAACTGTTGCTTCTTGATCTGAATATAGATTTCTCAGGAGGCAGGTCAGGTGGTCTGGATTATTATAACCCATGACAGGTTATTTATTATAGTTCACCTATTTATTATAACATTTATAGTAACAAAAGTTTTTTTCTAAAATTACAAAATGGTTTCCATGTTTTCATCTCCTGGTTCATGACTTTCTGCTCCCAACCTTCTGATAAGTTCCCTTCAGGTTGGAAGTGCATCTAACAGTCAGCATCTTCAGAAGCAGCTGTCGCCCCCGTGGATGTGGACGGAGTACAAAGCCAGCAGACAACGTGTCAGGCGGCTAGTGAGCAGGCTTGGGGGTTGAGGCCTGGGTCCTGACGACGACCCTGGGGATGCCTTTGAGCCTTGCTGTCTTCCCAACCATGTTTTCTAAAAGCAAACAAACAAAACCCACAGTATGAATACAGATCAGGTCGTGGTGGGTGGTTCACTGCTAGGACAAGTGACATAATGCTTTGTAAAGACATCTTTGGTCTTTACAACAAATAGTTGTCCAGGCCGAGTCCCCAATGTGGACAGCCTGGAGTTCCACACGACCTGTCGTCTAACGGAGAGTGGAACTACCCGGGAACAATGCTGGGGATCACATTTAGAAACAAGTTCATACAAGGTTCATAGAAAAGGTGAATTTGTCATTCTGAGCTGTGACGGTAAGTGGAAAGACAACAGGAAGCGCATAGCTGTGAGGTTGCTGCAATGTCTTCGAGGCATAGCGATAAATTGCCAGGACGTTTTTATGGAGTTTCTTAACCTCTGGCCTTTGGAGGGGGGAAATCAATAAGATATTAAGAAAGTCACGAATTAATGTTTCAAAGAGTGTAGACATGAGTACGAGCCCCACGGTTCAGATAAACGTCCAGACCGGGAACCTGACGTCTCCTCTGTAAATGGGAATGTCAGAGGCCTCCCGCAGGGGACCGTGTGAGCCATCCTCTGCCCATGTCAGCGTCCCGTATGATGTGAAGGATGAAGGACTAGAACGTTCTCTGGATCACCATGATGAAGTCTCCAGCAGAAGCAAAATACATGTAATCCTTCTTATGTGAAATGAAATCACTTTTGTGTCAATTTGCATACACAGGGGTTTCCTAATTGACACATATGTAAGGTGATGAAGATGAGATTTCTTAAAAGGCTGATGGAAAATACACATATTCTGAACTTCAAGTGGTACGAACAGGCTCCTTTACTTGAGGAACAGGGGACCTCTCTGTCTCTCTCTGTCTTTGTCTCACTCTCTCCATCCCTCTGTCTGTCTTCCTGTCTCTCCCTGGAGTGGAGGGCGTGTCGATTGAGCAGGTCGCATGCACTTCAAGTTCCCAAACGCTGGGGATCTTGGGAGGGGTCGTCCACCCTTCCCGTCTCGTTCAGGTTACCAGAGAGACCCCACGTGAGCGTCCTGCTCAGTCACTAAGGGCACATCCCCCTTGACGCCTGTCGCCGCGTATGTCCTATGAGCCGCGTCCTGATGGGCAGGCCCCAGATCGAGGGTCTGTGGCTTTTCTCTGCATGTCCTTGTGCCTGCAGGGCCCCGCTTGCCTGAGGAGGAGAGTCCCTGTAGACTTGGATGTCACTGTGCTTAGAAGGGATGATTTCAGGGTGCCAGGGTCTGCACAGAGATCGGGAGACAGGGGTCCCCCTCTTTCATTAAACACACAGAACCTTATGCTGTGGCCGATGGAGACCTTGTCTTCCCCAACTCCATCAGGAGAGCTAAGACAACCACGTACCCCCAGTCCTTGTCAAACAGGGGGTTCCAGGGCTTGGAGCAGCAGACGGCAAGGGCGGATAAACCAGACACGCGTCTGCTAGTTGATCTTGAGCCCTGAGGGTCACACTCTCACGGCGTGGCTTGGCACGGGAACTCTGGCTCAGACCCTTAGGAGAGCGTCTCACCGGCTCAGAGTGATGCGTGGAGCCCACGTGGTGCGCTGCCTCCCACTCCAGCCTATGGGCCTGCCTTTCGCCCAGCTGTCTCTCCTGTGCCCTGCCCACTTGCCCTGCTAGTCCATAGGGAATTGCCCCCCAGCTCCTCCGGGACCTCCGCCCTGCTGACTGGGCCTGGGCCATGACCTCAGGCAGCCTCTCCGAGCCCTGTCCCTGAAGGAGCCTTTCCAAGCCCATCAGTGCCTGAAACAGTGCTCGGGCGGGGCTGCCTTTGGAGGATGCAAGTGGGGGCGGAGCTGCCCTGCTGGACATCAGTAGCCTGTGGAGCCTCCCTTTCCCTCTTCGCCCCCCAAGCCCCAGAGCGCTGCGGGGCAGTTTACCCGAGAACAAGGGAAAACACAGTCCACCCCTAAGGGCGGTGGGGGCTGAGGTCAAGGGCCAACTCAGGAGCCACGTTCTGGAGGCCAAGTCCCCGCGTGGCTGCCCAGCAGCCTCAGACTGACAGGAGCCCGAGGCTCCTTGTCCCGGTTCTGTCCAGGACCTGCGGGCAGCGGCTCTGTCCACGGGCTCTGACTGAGGCCCTGTCGGCACTGGAGTCACTTGGGGGTGAAAGTCCAGGGCTAAGGCCCCTGGACTCCGCCCGACCCTGAACCAAACCTGTGGAGCCAGGCCTGGGCACTGTGTGTCCGAGCATCAGGGCCTGGGAGGCAGTGAGGATGGGAGGCTGGGGGGCTGGGCTGGAGACGGAGGACGAGCCAGGAGCCTTGCTGCTGTGGAAAATGGCTGGGCGGCTCATTGTCTGAGTCACAGAAGGTCTGCATCCCCAGGTCTCCCAAAGGCAGCAGGACCGCTTCACGGGCTGTCGTGAAGGTTTGTCCAGGCTGCACAGTGGGGGGTGGAGGGGAGCAGGTCTTCCAACCTCGGGGAAGCCCTGGAGGATGTACAGCCAATGATCCTGACTGCCTGACTCCTGATGCCGAGAGACAGAAAATCTACAGCTGTCATTATTGACAGATGATGTGACGACCAACCCAGGAAAAAAAGGAACAGATTTCATTACTCAAACTATTAGAGCCAGTAAGAGCTCAGAAATTTGCCAGATACAAAAATCAGCAGCGTGTTTGAAACAGTAATGGCCATAGAAAAATGCAAATTATTCGTAGTAGCCGCAAAAACTACAAAACACAGCATACCTCTATAAAGAGGTAACGTTTTGACAAAGGACATAGACTTGGATCTGAGTGAGTGGGTGAGATTTTTCCATGCTTCTAGCTGGGACAGCTTAACATTTAAAGATGTCAATTCCTTCAAATTTCATAATCTATGAAATTCATGAAATCCTCAATAACGTTCTACTTGATATACAGTAAACTTAAAATTTCATGGAAGAACAAAAGTTCATGAAGACATACGTTATTGCTGTTCAGTTGCTCAGTCATGCCTGACTTATGGACTGCAGCATGCCAGGCTTCTCTGCCCGTCACCATCTCCTGGAGCTTGCTCAAACTCACGTCCATTGAGTGGGTGATGCCATCCAACCATCTCATCCTCTGTCGTCCCCTTCTCCTCCATCCTACGTCAGCCATATAAAACAAAAGACAGACAGCAGACCAGTCCTCCGAGATTCTAAGAAATACTCAACCACAATCATAAACATAGCACAGTGCTGACATAAAATCGGGCAGACAGAGCAGTGAAATGGAGTGCGGAGCTGAGAGGTGCAAGCCTGTGTCTATCAGACTAAAACCAAGATAAAGGTGGCCCTGCAGTCAGTGGAGAATGGATTTGCTGTTTGGCAGATGGAGATGGAAAAGAGACTTGCTATATGAGAAAAAGGGGACTGGTTCCTTTCTTTACACCAGACACAGTGGTGGACTCAAGCAAAAGACCTAAACATGGATTGTAAGGCTCTAGGCTGGTAGAAAATATGGGAGCTGAGTAAAGACTGGGCAGTGGAGGAGAACTCCGGAAATGCACAGAAGCACGAATCACCAGGAGCCCAGGGGATGCCGACTCTGGGATAGGAACTGGAGGAAGCGGTCAGACCAGAGGCAGGTTGGGGTATGCAGGCCAGGGGTCTAGAGAAGAGACAGCCAGAGGCATCATCTGTTCATACTTCCAGGGAATCCTTAAGCCAAACACCCAGAAAGTGGGTCCATCCAAGTGACGAATTAAGTGGGAAAACACTTTGGGAAGAGTCTATTATAAGATCATAAATTTATTAGATAAAGCAATTGTGCTTTGTCGGACCGTGCCAGCCTTAAATTCCCATTCACGTGGCTGACACTGGATCTTTCCTATAATTTCCCAGAATCATAAGTGACAGAGATTCAATTATTCTGGAACATGTCAATGATAATGGGCTAAAATGACAGGCTCTTTTTTTATTCATGGAAGTATATATTTTTAATTGTTTTTTTAGAAAGTCATTAGGAAGGGACAATTGAGTCACAATTAAGTTTTCCTCTAAAGATGTAATTAAACATACGCTTCAATGTCTGATTTCAGGTTTCCTTTGCGTATAAGGCACAGTGGCTGTGTTGGTGAGCTCCACATCACTTCCCCCACCTCTCTATCCCCCAAGCCCTCCGCATCCCCCACTCCCCGCCGCCCCGGCCCAGAGCAGCAGTGCTGCGAGGCGAGGCAGGACTCCCTGACCTCCCCTGACCTTCTCCACAGTTTATGGAAGTGATTCCAAACCACGCATCATAAAATAAATGAGTTTTCCTCCAAGGAGACTCAAATAAGTAAACGGGAGGCCCCACGACAAGGCCAGGGTGCGAACACCATGGTGCTGAGACCCGTCCGCCCACCAGCCTGACCACGGTGGAGCCAGCTGGCTGGACTGTGTGGAACAGAATCGCTCTTGGTGCCTGGATCCAGCCGAACCGGGTTCAAATCCTGAGTCACTGCTTCCTGGCTGAATGACCTCAGTCACCTTGAGCGAGGCGCATCACCTTCACCAGGCCTCCTTTTCTGTCCTTGCAGGGCGGTCCTCAGGGTGGAGGTTAAGTGAGGTTAGTGGACGGGGCGGGCGGCAGTGATGACCACGACGACAGTGATGATCACTGCTCTTGGGGGAGGATGTGGAAGCGGTGACGAGTCACTTCTGATCACTCTGTCAGACAAGATGAATAAATATGGCCCTGAGCTGCGGAACAATAGTTGGACAGGATTACTTAAGGAAGAATGACAGCTTTTATGAGGTCCGTGGAACAGATGGACCTGCTGCAGAGCATGTAAGTTATAGCCTAGAAACCTCCATGCAGCATCAGGAGAAGCTCTGATTCTGGGGTGGAGGGAGTCTGCTGCTCCAAACTCTGCCCTGGAGGCTTCCTCGCAGACTCTGCAGGCCCTGGGCCAGACCTGCCTTCCTTTCCACACTTCTAGCACCACTGAGGGCTAAAGGAATCTCTGACAAATAAATCCATTTGCAGCCTGGGGGACAGACCCCGAGTGGCCCGCGTGGGCTGCACTAGCCGGTGAATGAGCAGGGATCTTGGCAGATCAGCGCAGCGTCAGCGTTCAGCCGTGCGTCTCGGGTCTGGAGGCCGTCATTGCGGGGTACCATCAGCACAGCCAGAGCTCGCCTAGGCCTGCAGAGAGGTGAGGCTGCCGCACCTTCTCCCTACAGTTGTTTCTGAGTGGAATTCCTGCTCATGACCCTGTCCTCGGGCCTCTTGTGTTTCTGAGAGCAATGCCACATTTGGTCTCTCCAGCTTCTAATTATGATACCTGGGATTCTGTATTCTGAGCCCCCATCTTCGGGTAGTCTTGTCTTAGCCATGCCCCTTCAGGGTTTGACATGGGGTTTTCCCCACAACATAGACTTTTGATCATTGCATGAGCTTTCCTGGTGGCTCAGATGGCAAAGAATCTGTCTGCAGTGCAGGACACCTGGGTTAGATCCCTGGGTTGGGAAGATCTCCTGGAGAAGGGAATGGCAACCTGCTCCAGTATTATTGCCTGGAGAATTCCATAGACAGAGGAGCCTGGTATGGGCTACAACCTATGGGGTCGCAAGGAGTCGGACATGACTGAGCAACTTTTATTTTTGTGCATGCTCAGTCATGTCTGACCCTTTGCAACCCTGTGGATTGTAGCCCATACAAGGCTCCTCTGTCCATGGAATTTTCTAGACAAGAAATACTGGAGTGGTTTGATCACTGGCTGCCAGTTAACACTGGAGATGAGCTGCTAATATTGATATGAATATTTAATACATTTAGAAATAAGGTTTTGACTCCTACTGTGAGTGCTAAGTGTAGCTATTAATAGGAACACATAGAAGTATGCTTTTTACACTCTTCATCCCATGTTTGAAACCCTTCCTGATGCACTAGTTGTCTGTATGAACACAAATGCAGCTTCCTTATCCCCCACAGCAGGGGTGGTCATAACACTGGCTTTGGCCAATGAAATGTCGGTGGCAATGACACATGTCATTTCTGGGTGGAGATTTTCAGAGCAAAAACCTGCCACTCTGCGATGCACATTTGGGCAAACAAATGCAACAAGAGAAACTTCATCCTTAGCCATTTCCTCCCTTCTTAAAAACTATTCTTGCTCATCCACTTGGAAGACAAATGCTTACCTCAGTATACTCACCATTCAGGTGAAGGTTTTGTGCTGTCGGTTTGAAAATAACCAGCAATATTTAGTTGAGCACTTCCTATATGCTTCATGCACCAATTGATTTAAGACAAACTCCATGAGAGTGGTTTTCTTATTGTGATGACATATATAGGAGTAATCAACCTGAACTTAGACCCCTGAAGCCACGGTCTGAACCATAGGAACTGGACTATGGAATTCTACATATGACTTCCCCATTGTAGCACCCCATGAAAAATGCATGCAAATATATAGCAAACTGAAGCTGAAGCTCCAATATTTTGGCCACCTGATGTAAAGAACCTACTCATTGGAAAAGACCCTGATGCTGGAAAAGATTGAGAGCAGTGAGTGACAGAGAATCAGATGGTTGGATGGCATCGCTGACTCAATGGACATGAGTTTAAGCAAACTCCAGGAGATGGTGCAGAACAGGGAAGCCTGGCATGCTGCAGTCCATGGGGTCACAGGCAGACATGACTTAGTGACTAAACAACAACAAACATAGCCAACAGTAGGAATGGGGTCAAAGGGATCCCATTCCACCCTGGAGGAACCTCTGGGGAGAGGTTGATGAGGCTTTTAGAGAGGCTGATGAGCGTTTTGTGCCACAGAAGAGAGGAAAGCCTTTGGGTTATGTGTGGAAGGGTGGCCTGGAACTGGAGTGCTGCTTCTGGACCCTGATAACATGTTGCTTCTTGCACCGGCTACCATCCAGTTGTGCAGGTAGAAACTGTGACTCTGCATCTCCACATGGTCTCTTCTGTTTTACCCATGGGAGGACATCTGGAAGCAAAGCTCAGACACAAGGACACCTGTCCACGCTCTTACCAACACCTGGCTGCAGGACGTTGGGAGGATGACACATGGAGCCACATAGAGTACATGGAGTAATTTATTTTCTTTTTAGTAAGAGAAATTAAGAGAAAATATTTCCTGATAGTGAAATTGTGTGTTATAAATTTTATTGTTGTAGCAAAAAGATGACTGAAAGTATTATAGTCATCTAAGCTATTGATGGAAGTCTTAACTTTATATGTTTTAATTCAGAACAATAAGACTTTTTTGTAACTAGCACTACTGAAGCTTTTATGCATGTTATCCTTGTGTTCGTTAAATATACTCTCATCAGTGTAATTATTTTCAACTAGCAGCTGGTTTTACAGATTTTGTTTGCACTTTAAACCTGCAACACTGAAAAGTACTCTGTAAAGCACTTCTGCATTTTTGTCTGTAAAACTTACTGTACATGGAAAATATAAAACCTCAATACCATTAAATATATAAATGGCAATGAGAGGATTTGGATTTTGTTTCTATTGCAGGAAAATCTGGTTTCCTTGGCTGACCAAATGTGAGTCGCTAAGAAGACCAAGAAGTTAAGAATACCTGCTTGAGAAGGTGGTGATGCCATTTCACTGTCCCCTCACCATAGGCTCAGAAATGCAAAAGGCTGAGCAGAAACCATATCATCCAAGTCTCCTTCTCTCCCTGAAGTCCTCACGTTGGCTGCTTGTCACCTTGCTGCAGGGAGATGACTGTACTAGGGCTATGAGCTCCCATCGTCTGGTCCTCCCACTGGAGTGATTTAATCACAAGGCAGTTACTGGAAAGGCCAGCAAAGCTGCCAAGAGAGCTCAGTGACCCACAGTGTGGCCCCTGTGAAGGTTGCCTGAGCTGAAAGGTGATGCTCTCCAGAGGGGGCTCAGCCATGGTGTGCACAGGAGCCCACCTTCAGACATCTTGTCCTGTAGCTGGTCCGAGCCATGTAGCAAGCTGGCTCTGTGTGCATGGAGTGGTTGGAAGGTGGTTTGGGGGTGAGTCAGAATACAGTCAAGATCATTTAGTGGGGCCGTTCAGAATGAAAGCTGAAGAAGTGACTCAGTGCTCCAGGGTTGGGGGGAGTCTGAACCAGTTTCAGAAAAGCA
Organism: Hydropotes inermis; assembly: GCA_020226075.1. NCBI lineage: Eukaryota > Metazoa > Chordata > Mammalia > Artiodactyla > Cervidae > Hydropotes > Hydropotes inermis. Next base: position 1,884,769 of record CM035283.1, read on the forward strand.
TCTTGCAAGAAACAGAAGCTAAAGAGGTTCAACGGTCCAGTTCCTTAAGCAACTACACTGCTGTGCCTGTTGCAGGCAATAGCAGCAAGAACACGTGTTACAGAGGTCTGCCCGGCCCATGCAGACTCTCCTGTCCTCACTCACTGGCACACAGGCACACTGCTGAATTGTCTGAGTGTCCAAGCAGGAGCTGAGGATGGATGCACCAGTCCCCTGATGTCCACTCCTCCTCCACTTGCGGTGTGCATGTGTGTGAAAGAACTTGTGTGAGTGTGTAAGTGAATGTGGACATGTGTGTAAGTGAATGTGGATATATGTGCTTTGGAGTCTGTGTAAGTACACATGTAAGTATTATAATCACATTTGCAGTTTTGGATCCCTCCCAGGAAATGGTAAGGTGAATAGAAAGCTTGTGTCCACAAGTTTTGCCAGTCATTTCTGTGGAGGGTTAAGAAATGGTGTTGGAAAAGAATAAAATACTTAGGAGTATATCTACCTAAAGAAGCAAAAGACCTATACATAGAAAACTATAAAACACTGATGAAAGAAATCAAAGAGGACACAAACAGATGGAGAAATATACCGTGTTCATGGATTGGAAGAATCAATATTGTCAAAATGGCTATACTATCCAAAGCAATCTATAGATTCAGTGCAAGCCCTATTAAGCTACTAACGGTATTTTTCACAGAACTAGAACAAATAATTCACAATTTGTATGGAAATACAAACAACCTCAAATAGCCAAAGCAATCTTGAGAAAGAAGAATGGAGCTGGAGGAATCAACCTGCCTGACTTCAGACTATACTACAAAGCCACAGTCATCAAGACAGTATGGTACTGGCACAAATACAGAAATATAGATCAATGGAACAGAATGGAAAGCCCAGAGATAAATCCACGAACCTATGGACACCTTATCTTCAACAAAGGAGGCAAGGATATACAATGGAAAAAAGACAACCTCTTTAACAAGTGGTGCTGGGAAAACTGGTCAACCACTTGTAAAAGAATGAAATTAGAACACTTTCTAACACCATACACAAAAATAAATTCAAAATGGATTAAAGATTTAAATGTAAGACCAGAAACTATAAAACTCCTAGAGGAGAACATAGGCAAAACACTCTCTGACATAAATCACAGCAGGATCCTCTATGACCCACCTCCCAGAATATTGGAAATAAAAGCAAAAATAAACAAAGGACCTAATGAAACTTAAAAGCTTTTGCACAGCAAAGGAAACTATAAGCAAGGTGAAAAGGCAGCCCTCAGATTGGGAGAAAATAATAGCAAATGAAACAACAGACAGAGGATTAATCTCAAAAATATACAACCAACTCCTGCAGCTCAACTCCAGAAAAATAAATGACCCAATAAAAAAATGGGCCAAAGAACTAAACAGACATTTCTCCAAAGAAGACATACAGATGGCTAACAAACACATGAAAAGATGCTCAACATCACTCATCATCAGAGAAATGCAAATCAAAACCACAATGAGGTACCATTACACGGCAGTCAGGATGGCTGCTATCCAAAAGACTACAAGCAATAAATGCTGGAGAGGATGTCGAGAAAAGGGAACCCTCTTACACTGTTGGTGGGAATGCAAACTAGTACAGCTGCTATGGAGAACAGTGTGGACGTTTCTTTAAAAACTGAAATAGAACTGCCATATCACCCAGCAATACCACTTCTGGGCATACACACCAAGGAAACCAGATCTGAAAGAGATACATGCACCCCAATGTTCATCGCAGCACTGTTTATCATAGCCAGGACATGGAAGCAACCTAGATGCCCATCAGCAGATGAATGGATAAGGAAGCTTGGTACATATACACCATGGAATATTACTCAGCCATTAAAAAGAATTCATTTGAATCAGTTCTAATGAGATGGATGAAACTGGAGCCCATTATACAGAATGAAGTAAGCCAGAAAGATAAAGAACATTACAGCATACTAACACATATATATGGAATTTAGAAAGATGGTAATGATAACCCTATATGTAAAACAGAAAAAGAGACACAGATGTACAGAACAGACTTTTGGACTCTGTGGGAGAAGGTGAGGGTGGGATGTTTCCAGAGAACAGCATCGAAACATGTATATTATCTAGGGTGAAACAGATCACCAGCCCAGGTTGGTTGCATGAGACAAGTGCTCAGACCTGGTGCACTGGGAAGAGCCAGAGGGATTGGGTCGAAAGGGAGGTGGGAGGGGGGATCGGGATGGGGAATAATACATGTAACTCCATGGCTGGTTCATGTCAGTGTATGACAAAATCCACTACAATATTGTAAAGTAATTAGCCTCCAACTAATAAAAATAAATGAAAAAAAAAAAAAAGAAAAGAAATGGTGTTGAAGGTGATGTGTTGAAGACTTGGCTTCCTGATTAAACACTCCTTCATCAAAACCCAGGAGAAGCAAACAAAAGGAACATATACTTTTTAAAAAGAGATAAATGCCATTTTTCAGTTAAAGAAATGTCATCTTCAGTTAAAGAAATGTCAACTACAAACTAGAAAGACAATAGGCCAAATCCTATGAAAATGTGTCCAATCCTTAAAGTGACACATATGTGAGAATCAATGCTGAATGTTTTATTTTTGTTTAAGTGCCATAAGATCCAGGACTGTGGTTGGACCAAGGAAAGCAAACCCAGTTCAGTACCAAGTAATGTCAGAGGAGAACAAGCTGAGGGGAAATGATGCTCGCAAGCATTGTCCTCATCTGCTACTTGCTGCTCTGGGAGTTAGGAGTTAGGCCAGATGAAGAGGAAGCAAGGATTGATAGCGATGTGGAGAATGTCTGTAAACTAGAGGGTACATGTTACTCAGATAAAACAGTGATCAGATTTTTAAAGATTTGTTTGAGACTCAGGTCCCATGAAAAGCTAAATATCTTTCTGAGTAATTTCCATTTGTTTCTCCCTACACTCTTTTTGACAGATATCTGGCACCACAAAAATGAGTAATAATCATAAAGGAGCTAAAACAAGACCTAGCCCAAAGATTAAGAAAATTAAATAAGAAACATAATACAAGGGGGGAATAAAAAAGGAACAATATACACACAAAAAAAGAAAAAAAATCCAAAGAGTTTTGGATTCACTCTGCTGTTCACTCTGCTCTCAAATTGAAGACAATATCAGTTATTGAAAAGTTAGGGAAAAAATAAACATAAATATTCAAAAGAGAGACTATGTAATTATTAAATAAATAAATAAATAAATTTCCAGAGTCCTGGGAATAAATTTAAGAGAAAATACACATTTACAGAAATTAAAATCATGTTATAAATAAACCAAGGAAAAATAGAATAAATGCAACTAAAACTAAAAGACATAGTAAATAGGCTTTAAGAAAGTATTCTGCATTAAATACAGTAGATATTTGCTATTAATTTTACCTATCCAAGCTATGAACTTTTTTCCATGTTCGGTGAATATCTCATTTTATGTCAGATTGCTTACCCAGATTAGTTTGCAAATAAAGCAAGGTGGAGTGATTTTGCTTCCAGTAAACACCCATAGGGGACTAGACACAACAGTAAAAAAGATTAGTGAACTCAAAGACAGGCTAGTAGAGTTGTCCAAACTGAGAGATAGAGCAATACACAACACAAGCTATGGTCAAACCATCTCACATTAAGCAAAGCTGGAGTCCTGAAGAAAAACAGAAAGAATGGGCAGAAGAAACAGTGGGAAAAATGATGAGTAGGCATTTTCTAAAATTGATAACAGAATTGGTTATTGCCCACTGATTCTCAATGCTCTGTGAACTCAAACCAATGGAAACAAAACATGATTTAACAAGACAAACATGCACTGAGACACATTATAGTCAAATTTCTAAAAAAAAAAAAAAAAAAGATTAAAAAACAAACAAACAAACAAAACCTAAATGAAGCTCAACAAGAAACATTGCACCAAAGGAGATGCAGATGACTTTTGAATAAAAATTATGGGAGCTAGAAGACAATAGATATTCAAAGAGTTGGCAGGAAATCTGCCAATCTAGAATTTGTTTCTGGCAAATGTGCACTGTAAGAAGTATTACAGAATGTTTTCCAAAATAAACAGCAATAATACCACATGGAAGCACACAATTGCAGAAATTACCAAACAGTACCTGGAAAAGGTAAATATGTCAGTAGTTATATAGAAAAATGCTGAAAGGGTAAAGTTAAAACAAATAACTCAATTTGTAGGGAGTTTGATAAGATGGTAAATTGATCTACTGAGAGAAAAGTCAAATGGTACCTCCTTTGGGGCAGAGGAGGGACAAATAGTATTGAACATGTTTCAGCTGTTATTGAACTTGGCAGTGGTTACAGAGCATGTAAAAGGATGCATATTCGTTAGCTCCTTCAGTATACACTTAAGATTTAGCACCCTTCACACAAATGTTTATGCATATTAATCTTCCAATTAAAAATGATTGCAAGGCAACAAAAATGAAAATTAAAATGTACCATTTTAAGGAATTTGGCTATTAAAAAAAGAAAAATTCAGCTGAGAAAATTCAAATGCATTTGGTTTTGTTGCTTTTAAGATGAAACATAAGTGACTTTGCTTTTAGGCTGAGGTGATGGAGCAAAGGAGAAAGAAAACAAGCAAATATACCTATATACATAGATTCTCACCCATGGGAACCAAGGGGAATAGATAAATATTTCCAAGATTACCAAAAAAGCCAAGAAGTACATTGAGTACCTAGGGCAAGAAATAGGGTTATGATGGGCTAGTGGAGGAAAAAATATATAAGAAGATGCATATTTAGATAAGGAGTGGAACTTTGAAAGAACTCACTGTAGGCAGCTGGTTTTCTCAAGTCTAGGGCATTGCAGGCATCTGACAGGGACTAGGGTGGTACCTGGAGACCACACTGATGGTCTGCAGTGATCCTTCCAAGGAAGAGCAGCCTGCACTATGTGAGCATTTCAGCAAGTCAGGTCGAAGAGGGACTAGAGGTTATGGGATTGTCTTTCAGAGGTTTTCATTATTGGAGTGGGGGTAAGATTAAAAGGCAGAGTACATCATGAGAAACACTGGGCTGGAAGAAGCACAAGCTGGAATCAAGATTGCCAGGAGAAATATCAGTAACCTCAGATATGCAGATGACACCACCCTTATGGAAGAAAGTGAAGAGGAACTAAAAAGCCTTTTGATGAAAGTGAAGGAGGAGAGAGAGAGTGAAAAAGTTGGCTTAAGGCTCAACATTCAGAAAACTAAGACCATGGCATCCGGCTCCATCACTTCATGGGAAATAGATGGGGAAACAGAGGAAACAGTGTCAGACTTTATTTTCTGGGCTCCAAAGTCACTGCAGATGGTGATTTCAGCCATGAAATTAAGACACTTACTCCTTGGAAGGAAAGTTATGACCAACCTGGATAGCATATTAAAAAGCAGAGACATTATTTTGCCAACAAAGGTCCATCTAGTGAAGGCCATGGTTTTACCAGTGGTCATGTATGGTTGTGAGAGCTGGACTATGAAGAAAGCTGAGCACTGAAGAATTGATGCTTTTGAACTGTGGTGTTGGAGAAGGCTCTTGGGAGTCCCTTGGACTGCAAGGAGATCCAACCAGTCCATCCTAAAGGAGATCAGTCCTGGGTGTTCATTGGAAGGACTGATGCTGAAGCTGAAACTCCAATACTTTGGCCACCTCATGCGACGAGTTGACTTATTGGAAAAGACCTTGATGCTGGGAGGGATTGGGGGCAGGAGGAGAAGGGGATGACAGAGAATGAGATGGCTGGATGGTATCACCGACTCTATGGACATGGGTTTGGTAAACTCAGGGAGCTGGTGATGAACAGGGAGGCCTGGTGTGCTGTGGTTCATGGGGTCGCAAAGAGTCGGACGTGACTGAGCGACTGAACTGAACTGAAGATTAAAAGCAGCTGGCAGATACTGGAACTGGGGTGAAGGATGTGATGCCACAGGTTGGATGGGAATGAAAAGTCAGCAGGATGGAGGAGATACAAAGAAAGAAGTCTCGGTACGAACACACAACAGCGAGAGAGTTGCAGCAGGACCTCGTGCTTGTGGGTTGGTCTAGGGGAGCGTTGCAGGAACACAGCCATGGAAGTGGGTCAGTGCATCTGGGAACCTACGGGGTAGCACCACGAACTGGTGTGGATGTAGTGCCCCTGCTGACAGCAGGGTACAAGGTGGAGAGGAGGCTTTGGTCACCTGTGAAAATCCTCTGATCACCTGTGGATTTCTAGGAATTGGAATGGACATGTCACTGGAGATTCATCTCGTGTTACTTTTACTCACTTCAAGTAGAGGAACATGAGAACAGGTTTTGCGGCAGATTGATGTAGAAAGTTTCCAGCGATCTACGCCTTGCCATATCTACCACTCGGATCATCCCTCCCACAGTAACTCTGACTTGGGGTTTGACTGGACCAGTGGGACAACAGCAGGCATAATCCAAGCAGAAGCTTGTAAGACGCTTGCATGTTGCAGCTTTTACCCTCTTGTTGAGCCCTGGGTGACGCTGTGAAGAATCCTGGTCTTGTCTGCTGGGGGATAAGATGCCGTTTGGAACCAGGCTGAGTTTCACAGCTTGGACCCTCTGGAACAACAAGAAATGTGAAAGCTGGCATCTCGGAACTCCCATAGAACTTGGCCAGACCAGGAGGAGCTGCCCAGATGACCCAGAGGGAAACAATGAACATCCGTTATTTAAGCCAATAAGTTTTTTGAGTCTTCTGTTACAGGACAATGACTAACTTACACAATTTACAAACAAATAAGAACGCTTTTATTCTTAGAACATTGGAAAACTATCTTCACAATGATTTTTTTTTAATGGATAAGTTTAGAAGAGATTATCTACTGGACTTGAGATTGCAATGGATCAGAATATGTCACCCCACTAACATGTCCCTTTGGCAGAAGGATTATTTTGAATTGAAGGCAACTGATAATCAACAGGCATAGGTAGATTTCTCTTCCCTCTGTTTCTGCCTAAAAGCAGAACAAGCGTTTGCCTGTGTGCACATGTCCTTCTGGAGAATCCCATGGACAGAGGAGCCTGGCAGGCTACAGACCATAGCATCGCAAAGAATTGGACACGACTGAAGCGACTTGGCATGCACGCATGCCCATGTCCTTCTAAACCAGACCAGGAAGAGGAGAGCAGCTCCTGTGACTGAAGACAGGGTTAACGCCCAGATGAGACGGCAGAAACGAGCCTCTCTAAACACCCAGATCTTCTGTTAGTGTCCCCCATGCATTTCTTTCTCACTTTCCCAGTTAATCGGCCCTGAAGCCACACTCTCTGTTTGTTGTTAAGATGGTATATAAGCCTCTGAGTCAAAACACTTCTTGGAGTTGAACTTCTTTTCTGTAAACTCCCTTTCACATAAAATATTAATGAATATTATTAAAGATAATTATATAATAAAATATATCTATAAAATAATAATAAATAAAATAGGGATAATGCATTTCTTTCTCTTAATTCGTCTTTTGTCAGTTAAATTCACAGACCCTCGGGGACAGTACCTAAGAGGATACAAGAAAACATTTTTCCATCCTGAGTGTTTAATTAATGGGTATCTTTTTTCTTTCTTCTTATACATTTCAGGATTATTTGACTTCTTCATATAAGCCTGAGTTACTTTTACTATTAAAATAAAAATATGTTGAAATGTTAAGACACACTGCTAACCCATCAAATACATAATATTATAAAATATCAAGATATTCCATGATTACTCTCTTTCTGATAGCAAGTTTTCAATTTTTATTTACATGTATTTTGATTCCAGAAAATGGCAACAGAAAAATGAGTTAATAAATGAGGTAGATTTCTCCAAAGACATGAGGTTGGCTTCGTGAATTAGAAGTCGAGAGACCAATTTGGCAAACAGGATGGGCTTTTTGACAAAGCAGCTTTATTCTCATTAGAACATGCAATGATTGCAGACTGGCTTTGAAGATTTTTCTCTTTTTAAATTTGCTTCAGTAACGTACAGAAAATAGGATAAAATGCCTTCTTTGCTTCCTGGCATTGATGTCTCTGCCATGTTTCCAATTTGAAGTATTTTTTTTTTTGCAATGAAAATCAAAAAATCATTAAATGATGTTAGAAGCAGCAGGAAGCATGTAAGAATCATAGAACATCTTGCTGCAGTTTATATTATTTCATTATCTAAATCAGTGGGTAATGATTTCTTATATATCAAAGCTTATAATTATTTTTCAGGGATATGAACCATAGAGGGAAAATGGGAGCTTGAGGATGGTGTCAGTCAAAGAGCCAGGGTTTCTGCAGAAAAGTGAAGGAATTTGCCCAAAGAGCAATTATGTAAATAAAATGTGCCGGAGGCTAGAATAATTTCAGTGTCACCCACTGACAGAAATGGCCCCAGGCTCAGGCCCATGAGTGTTCACCTAGGGAGGTAGATTCAGTGGCCTCTCCTCCCCCCCAAAGATCCCAGTGTTAATTTATTTTGCTCCTTCCTGTAGAATGTTGGAAGGTGGGTCTGCTCCGTCTCTGTGCTTGTCTGCCGGAGATGGTTCTCCAGGAAAGCGTGGCCCCCTCCTTACCTCCAAACCTCTCAGTAGCTCAGTCCTTCCATCTGAGCCCGCACAGTTCCTCCCATCTGAAAACAAAACCAAAACATCCACAGACACTAAAACTCACTCCCTCGACCTTCTGTTCCTCCATCAACTATCAAACAGCTTGAAAGACTGTCTCCATAGGAGGAAACTCCGAAACGTCAAATGCATTGCATTTAAAAAGTAACACAGCCATCCACATGGTATTGACATGCTTGCACTTTATCAAGCAGAGTCATTATTTTAAAAGAATATTTACTACAGACAGTTTCTTAAGAGAAAGAGCTCATTGGCACTCCAAACACTATAGCAAGAAGCCGATCTCAGGCAATGCTGTTTGCTGAAAAATTCATGACTTTATTTTCATCCTTATTTATCTCCCAGTTTTCCTGAGCCAGCAAACATGCCACACTGGTTGCTCTGCTCCCAGGCCTGGGTTGGGGGGGCCTGCTTCCTGCCGGGTCACTGAGATCCACGTTGGTGGTCCTGCCATTGGTCTGGGGGGCTTCCCGTGTGGTACCAGTGGTAAAGAACCCACCTGCCAATGCAGAAGACACGAGAGACAGGGCTTCGATCCCTGGGTCAGGGAGCTCCTCTGCAGGAGGAAATGGCAACCCACTCTAGTGTTCTTGCCTGGAGAATCCCATGAACAGAGGAGCCTGGCGGGCTACCATCCATAGGGTTGCAAAGAGTCAGACACAACTGAGTGACAGCACGCGTAGGTCTGGGACCAGTCTTCCCCTCTCTCCCTGCTCCACCGCCCTCTTTCCAGACCCTCCTGGACTCGGGGCACCCCTGTGACCCTCTTCATCAGCGTGCAGCCTCTCTGCACACCTGCTCTGTGAGAGCTCCACGCTGTGTTCCACCTCCCACATTGTGGTGACCCTCACTCTCCATGTCCCTCCGCCTCCGCCTCCAGGTCGCTGGAGGCTTTCTGCCTCTTCTGTGATCACATGCCTGGTCTTCGCCTGCTCTTAACTCTTCAGTGTCTCCAGGGACAGGTAAGGAGGGCAGAGAGATTTCAGCTCTGCATGAGTTTTGCGCACCAAGGCAACTGGGGCTGTTACCATTTCCCCATTGATTTTCCTAACTGGGCTATCTTCTCAGGGCTTTTAGAGCCCCTGGCCAGCTTTTCAAACTCCCTTTTCACAGAGAGTCACCTGGAACTTACCGCCCGTCTCCTAAATCAGCCAGTCAGATCGCCTTCTGGAGGTCCCGCCTCACTGAGCCCGGGTTACTGGCTGCCATGTCCTGTCCCATGATTCTGCCCACTCCAAGGGCTGGGCTTCCCTCTGGCCTCACGAAGCCTGGCTGTCTGTTTCAGCTCAGAACCGTCTCCTGTTTCTCTCTCCAACTTCTTCTCCGCAGGGGACAAGGGGTGAGATTGTCTCTGTGGTTATGAATTAAGGTGAGGCGGTACCAGACAAGGCAGGGCAGCCTTGTCGCAGAGCCCTGGGGTGCAGACTAAGAGCGCGGCCAGCTGTGGGGCCACATGCCGCAGTCTTGGAGGGGATAACCTGGGTCCGATCGGGTCTGTGGGCAGGGAGCAGGGCCTTCTCGAGTGGGGTCTACAGAGGTGCAGCGGTGGGAAGCCTCCTCGACCCCCAGCATCGGAACAAGGCACCTCTGGTGCTGTGGGGGACTTCAGGGCGTCCACACCAGGTCCAGCCCCCGGCTTCTCATCTCAGGGACACTAGCCCTGAGGGGGCGGGCAGGCCACCCAGGGCAGCAGTGGCTCACAAGTCTCCACTGAGTGAAGTCCCTGTTTTCTCTTGACACCACTCTTCACATCCGCTTTGCTTAGCTGGATTTGGGGCTCATAGATTCAGGCTAGCTTTCTCAGTGGACCTTAGACATGAAAGGCACGTCCTGTTACTCTTTTGTGGAAATCACGTTACTCATTCTCTTTTTTTGGAGAATCTTGGAGCCTTCGTACAATAAGATTCCTCTCTCTTCAGGCTCCATGAAAGCCAATAAAAAACATGTTCTAGAAGAATCATTCTACTCTGCCCCCAAATCAAACCATTTCTGGGGCTGGGAGGGAGGCTGTTTCGGCCGCCTCATAGTGTTGGACACCCTGTCCAGCGAAGCCGTGGACAAGGCTGGACGGTGCTGGGACGCGATTACTGGCTGGAAAGCGTCCGCCCAGGCTGTCCTCCCAAACTCTGCGCAGCCTCTGCAGCTGCACATCTCAGGGGACAGAGACCCACTGCAGCCATCTTCCTGGGGCATCGGCTCAGGACTGAAGCGGGCAGAGGGTGGGCCACACGCGGGCCCATGCAGATAAGGCCCCTCTGGGGGGGGCTCCTCCCCGCAGCCTGTAGGGGGCAGCTGGATTCTGGCTCCAGAAGAAGGGTGGGCTCTTGGTGTCCCCTTGCCAGGCGCTCCACCCTGTGCTGTGCTCTACGGTTTCCACACCCCTGGGCCTGGACAGGTGGCTCAGGTGACCCGACGGGTTAGAGGCTGCTGAAATAAATGAGAGTATCTCAGCTAATCACCCAGAGCAAACGTGTACAGAGCGTGCAGGACAGAGGTGACCTGCGGAGTGTCTCAGCTTCCTCGGTTTCAGATTTTGTGGCTGAATCCACACACGGAAGACGCTGTAAGTTCACCCATTGTGTGCACGAGATGGGCCTCAGTCCGGGAGGCCTGATGGGGGGAGCGTGGGGGCTTGCTGTGACACTTGTGGCGCCTTTTAAATACCTGATGGTTTGGGTCCATAAGCGATTAGAGTGCAAATCCAGAAGAGGCCAGGATACAGGGAGCTTCCAGGCACACGCACGTGTGCACTCATATGGTACACACACACACACACACACATGCATGCAAACACTGTGCACACATGTACACACACGTGCATGCATATATACACGCACACTCTCAGTGCGTATCCCATGCACATGTGCTTGCATATATACACATTCACTGCATACATTAACACATACATATGTGTATAATGCACATGCACATGAGTAGCCATTCCCTTCTCCTAGGGGGTCTTCCTGACCAGGGAATCAAACCCGGGTCTCCCACATTGCAGGCAGATTCCTTACCGTCTGAGCCACCAGGGAAGCCCACATATATGCACACATGCATACAGTGCTCACAGGCACACATACATATGTACACATACATGTGTACCCAATGCACCCATACACATATGTGCATGTACACACACAAGTGTACACACATGCGCATATATCCTTCCTGAGAATGGAGACTGGGCTGCACACCCCGTGTACCTGACTTGGAATCTCTGGAAGGGTAACCTCCAGCCCAGCCTTTGCTTCATGTTTGAGACTTTTCGACTTCAGATAATAGGTCAGCTGTCACCATCACCTTGGCCTCTTTTGTCACCATCACTTGGCCTCTTACTAAGAGAGTGCACTTCCGGCCCCGCCAGTGAGGATGGGGAAGGGGCTGCCACCCCGCATTCCAATGCCTGCGACCCTGGGGGCAGAGCACAGCCAGCCCACCTCTGCTCTTACCTCTGAGGCGGGGTCCTCGGGGCGACCCCACCTGGCGCTGAGGGGTTTTCCTGTTGCCTGCCTGACCAGCCATGTGCTGAGCTAAGACTGTTGAGGGTCATTCCTTCTAACAGGCCATGTGCTTTATTTAAAATTTGAGACGTCACATGTTATGCAAACTCTCCTTAGCAAGGTAGGAATCGGGAAAGACTCTGGCCCTGACCCCATGAGGAGGTTCTGCTCCTCCTTCAGTGAGAGGGTCCCTGAACAGCCACCAGCCATGCCTGGCTCTGGGCAGCCTGGCCCCTGGCTCCCATATCTCCCGGGGGACCGTCCTCTGCCTCAGGGTCATTTCTGAGTGGAGTTTTGGGGTAAAGTAGCCCAGGCCTTTCCTCCAGAGGCTGGAGGTCCTCAGAAGGGGTCTCCCCGCCACTGCTGGCAAGGCCCCTGCAGCCCGCACACGTCCTGTGTGGGATCCTTCCTTGTGGGATATGCATCCAGCTCAGCTCCTGCCCCGAGTGGGTGATGAGGGACAGGGCTGGCACTGTGTCAGGACTCAGATTTCAAGCCTGGCCCTCCCTGCCAGCCTGGTGGCCTGGTCTGCTCTGGGGGTCCTGCTGCCTGGGAGATCCCTTTAGCCCCAGAAGCCAGAGCCCACAGTGAGGACAGGGTGGCTGAGGACACGGACCGCAGAGCAAGTGGGGAGGCTCCTCAGAACCAATGCGGCTTCAGTGCAACCTTGAGTCCACGCCAGAAAGACTCAGCACCTGCTCCTTGGCCAGCAAAGTAAGGAGGCGCCTGTTCTGCATCCCTCCCTGGGGTGGCAGGAACCCATCGACAGAAGCTTCCTGAGATGAGGGTTTCAGGTCCAAATTTACCTGTTGGGGGAGGCGGTGTAGGCTCATCACTATTTCTTCACATTAAATTCATGTTAGAGGGCAGGGGCTGGGTAGTCTTGTTTGCAGTTAAGTATTAGTTCGCCCAGGATGTCGTAACAAGATACCACAGCTGGGATGCCATAGACAACAGAAGTTTATGGTCTCTCAGTCTGGAGGGTGGACGTCCGAGAACAGGTGTGGGCAGGGCTGGTCCTCCGCAGCCTCTGTCCCGGGCGTGCGGCATCCGTCTCCTCCCCGTGTCCTCACGGGGTCGTCCCTCCGTGTGTCTGTGTCCTGATCTCATCTCCTATAAGGACACTGGTCCGATGGGACGAGTGGCTCCCCTAAGAGCCACATTTTAATGTAGTCAGCTCTTTAAAGACCTTATCTTCAAATGCAGCCACGCTTAAGGGCACCCGAGGCTGGGCTTCAGCAGGGGAATTGGGGTGCGCAATGTGGTCCACGGGAGCCTGACCCACACTCGAGTTCCCTTTTTCCTGGGGTGAAAGGCCAGGGTCCTATATGCCTGGTCACAAAGGGGGCTCACAGCGTCTGCATGAATTTATAAAGGCCATTCTTCAGTGGCCAGTGCTGTCATAATATCCACCAGCATCTGATGTGGCTTCTTGGCTTTGCTGAGGGCTTTCCCCCAACTTTTTAATGCTGTGGCCACAATCATTTCGGCTGCCCCAGTGACTCAGCAGGGCAGAAAATCTGCCTATCAACGCAGGAGGCTCGGCTTTAATCCCCCAACTGGGAAGATCCCCTGGAGGAGGAAATGGCAATTCACTGCAGTGTTCTTGCCTGGAGAATCCCATGGACAGAGGAGCCTGGTGGGCTACAGTCCACGGGGTCGCAAAGAGTCGGACATGACTGAAGACGAAGACAGTTGTTTAATCTTTTCAAACTGCCCTCATCTGGACTCTTTTTAAGTTTTTTCACATTGCACCCCAAAATCAGAAGTTCGGGAAGACGTCCCTGGTGTTTGCCAATGGCAGAGGCCCCTCAGCCTGTTTCGGGCCCTTTGGATCCTCGCGCTCCCAGGCCCCTTTCCCCGCGGAGCAAGCGTCTCCCCTGGTTTGCAGCGCGGGGCACGTCTGCATGCGGGCCGGCTCTCTGCGGCGGGAGGACTCCTCTCCCCCTCTCCCCAGCTTCGTCTGAGCACAGTAGCACTAACTCATAAAATTAATTCCCTTTCCGTGGGATTGTCAGAAATGAGGATTGTTCTGACCCCTGGTTGAACTCATCAGCTGAAATGAAGTTGCTCACTGAACTGGAGAAGACAAACCTCAGTTCCGAGAGATTAATCGGCTCCATCAGCCCGGGAGGGGCCCGGCCACGGCCCGCCGGCCGGCCCGGACGGCCCCGGTCCCGCACAAATGAAAGCCATCACTCCCGGCTGGGGAGATACTAAATTATAGGCTTTTAAATTTAATTTCCAGTTTACTTGTGTTTTCGATTAGCGTGCCATGTCTCATAAAGACGGCGCTACCTTTGAGAAGCAATAGCATCCCCCGGTAGCCCGAACAGACCTGGTCATCCAAACGCAAAACCCCCTGAGATCTGCCAGCTGGTGAAACGAGGCTGGATGCGCTCTCATCACACCTACAGCAACAATAGCAAACCACTTCTTCATCCCCAAATCAATAACAGCCTGGGAAATCAAAAAGTCATCCTGGGCCTGGGGCCACGGGATTTCTTGGCAGGCTCCTAAAGCCATCCTCGGGTCACTAAAGGCCTGCAGATGGCCATCCACTTTCTGTTCATGACTCTGGAGGGTGGTGGGGTCAGAGAGCTCCAGGCGAATGGCCCAGGGTTAGCTGGGAATCACTAACCCCCTTTCTTCCAGGGACTGCAGCGGAGCATGCATGTAATGGATTGTCTCCTGTTTCCCAAAGCAGACATGCGAATCGCCACTGCTTGGAGGACTCTCAGGGCCGGTTACAGTCCTCTCCACCCCATCATGCCTTCCTTGGGTTATTCCAGGGGTAGGTTCCCACTTAACCAGCCCTCACTGTTTCCAAAGACAAGCTTCAGAGAAAGTCATGTCGCCATTCAGACCTGACTGGCCCCAGAAGGAGACCCACAGTCCACTCCCCTTCCTCAGATGCTCCTGGCCGCATCCCTCATCAGCCTTGCCCTTGGCCCCTGAAAGAGGTCTTCCTCCCCCAGAGCCTCTGACACCCTCCCTCCCACCCTGCTCCCAGGCACACCCCCTGCGGCATTGCCTGAAAGGGTCCCAGTGGCCCTCAAACCCACAAGCCATGTCTGGTCAGTGGCCCCCTGTCACCGCAGTTTAGGATATGCAGATGACACCACCCTTATGGCAGAAAGCGAAGAGGAACTAAAGAGCCTCCTGATGAGGGTGAAAGAGGAGAGTGAAAAAGCTGGCTGAAAACTCAACGTTTAAGACTAAGATCATGGCATCCGGTCCCATCACTTCATGACAAATAGATGGGAAAGCAACGGAAACAGTAACAGACTTTATTTTCTTGTGCTACAAAATCACTGCAGATGGTGACTGCAGCCATGAAATTACAGGATGCTTGCTCCTTGGAAGAAAAGCTATGACCAACCTAGATAGCATGTTAAAAAACAGAGACATTACTTTGCTGACAAAGGTCTGTCTAGTCAAGGCTATGATTTTTCCAGTGGTCATGTATGGATATGAGAGTTGCACTATAAAAAAAAGCTGAGCACCAAAGAATTGATGCTTCTGAACTGTGGTGTTGGAGAAGACTCTTGAGAGTCTCTTGGACTGCAAGGAGATCCAGCCAGTCCATCCTAAAGGAGATCAGTCCTGGGTGTTCATTGGAAGGACTGATGCTGCAGCTGAAACGCCAGTCCTTTAGTCACCTAATTCGAAGAGCTTACTCATTGGAAAAGGCCCTGACGCTGGGAAAGATTGAAGGCAAAAGAAAAAGAGGGCAGCTGAGAATGAGATGGTAAGAGCATCATTGACTCAATGGACATGAATTTGAGCAAAGTCCAGGGGACAGTGAAGAATAGAGGAGCCTGGCGTGCTGTAGTTCAGGGGGTTGCAGAGAGTTGGACACAACTTAGCGACTGAATAGCAATGACTGCTTCTTAAAAATCTGGGACTCTCTGGTGGCCTAGTGGTTAGGACTCCATGCTCCCAGTAAGGGGGCATGGATCTGATCCCTGATCAGGGAACTAAGATCCCATGTACTGCATGGTATGGCCAAAAAGAACAACAATAACGAAAATGTAAATTATTTGCCTTACTCTGCTTTGCACTTATCAGAGACCTACTCTGGTACCAGCTTCACAAACTGAAGGAAATCCAAAGAGGATTTTTGACTTTATAGATAATAAGGTGAAAAGCGAAACTCAAGTTCAGTGTGGGTCTTGCAGCAAAGCCGTCACAGAGGGGCGCCAGCCCTGGGGGTGGCCCCGCCAAGCTCCTTCCTGGGAACCAGCCTCAGGGCCTCAGCCTCCAGCTGCCAGAGCTCTCACCTCCATCTGTGAGCCTCTGAGCTTCATCTGGATTTATTCTGTGGCTTCCTCAGGAAGACGTGGCCTAAGGTAACTGCTTCTTCCCTTTAGGTCATTTGAACTATGAAGGGTTTCACAGAGGTTCTCCGCTTTCAGATTCAGGGAAACCTGCAAAATGATGCAGACATTTGTAGTCAGAAGGGCATGTCCCTGTGGCAGACAGGTCCTGAGGACCCCCAAGTGGCAGGCTGCCGAGGAAGAGGGCAGTGCGAGGGTGGGAGGGGCAGAGGTCCATGTCCACAGTGAGTGTCTACAGTGGTTCTCCAAGGAGAGGCCCAGCCCCCCAGCCCAACCTCCCTCAGCGGGACCGGCAATGCTGAGAAACCTGGTTTGTTTCTTTTCCTCTGGCTTGGCTCCCTCCAATCCTCCCCTTCTTCACTCCACCTTCTAGAAGCAACATTGCAAGGAAGGTCTACTGGGAAGTAGAGCAGCCAATGACAACTTCCTTAGTTGGTGGATCAGGAGACCCACTTCAGGTGGGGGGCTCCCCTGGACACCCTGCACAGAAGTCTCCAGAACCATTGGTCTGCTCTTACTCCAAATCACCTCTTGATGGGTGTGGGGCATCCCTGGATGAGGTCCTGAAGGAAACACCAGGGACGATGGGCTCTGTCTATTGTTAGGGAGGGTACCCTGGGGGGTGGCGGTGGGCATGGCTGTGAGACCTTCCTGCTGCCTCAGACCAGAACTCAGGGAAGGTGGGGGTCAAGGCTGGCTGACCTTGTTCCCACTCACCATAGCGAGTGATGGCGATTTTCCTTCAGCTTTTATCTCCTTGGCGACCCCATGGATTATTGCCTGCCAGGCTCCTCTGTCCATGGGATTCTCCAGGCAAGAATATGGCAATGGGTCACCATTTCCTTCTCTAGCACATCTTCCCAACCCAGGGATTAAACCCGCATCTCCTGTGTCTCCTGCATTGCTGGTAGATTCTTCACCCACTGAGCCATCAGGGAAATCCTCATTAAAAGCAAAATAGGAATCCTTTTCTCTGTTGATAAGATTTATTATAGTATATTCCCTGAGCTTGATAAAGCCCACTAGATGTAAAACCCTAAATTCTCCAAGCTAGGCTTCAACAGTATGTGAACTGAGAATTTCCAGATGTTTAAGCTGGATATAAAAAAGGGAAAGGAACCAGAGATCAAATTGCTAACATCCATTGGATCAGAGAAAAGGCTAGAAAATTCCATAAAAACATCTACTTCTGCTTTATTGATTATGCCAAAGCCTTTGACTGTGTGGATTCTCAAACTGTGGAAAATTCTTAAAGAGACGGGAATACCAGACCACCTTACTTGACTTCTGAGAAATCTGAATGCAGGTCAAGAAGCAACAGTCAGAAGGGGACATGGAACAATGGACTGGTTCAAAATCGGGAAAGGAGCACGTCAAGGCTGCGTGTTGTCACCCTGCTTATTTAACTTATATGCAGAGTACATCATGCAGAATGCCAGGCTGGATGAAGCACAAGCTGGAATCAAGATTGCCGGGAGAAATATCAATAACCTCAGATATGCAGATGACTCCACCCTTATGGCAGAAAGTGAAGAGGACCTAAAGAGCCTCTTGACGAAGGTGAAAGAGGAGAGTGAAAAACATGGCTTAAAACTCAGCATTCAGAAAACGAAGATCATGGCATCCGGTCCCATCACTTCATGCCAAACAGATGCAGAAACAATGGAAGCGGCGAGAGACTTTATTGTTTGGGGCTCCAAAATCACTGCAGCTGGTGACTGCAGCCATGAGATTAAAAGATGCTTGCTCCTTGGAAGAAAAGCTATGACAAACCTAGACAGCATATTAAAAAGCAGAGACATTACTTTGCCAACAAAAGTCCATATAGTCAAGGCTATGGTTTTTGCGGTAGCCATGTATGGCTGTGAGAGTTGGACCATAAAGAAGGCAGAGCACTGAAGATTGATATTTTTGAACTGTGGCATTGGAAAAGACTCTTGGGAGTCCCTTGGACTGCAAGGAGATCCAACCAGTCCATCCTAAAGGAAATCAACCCTGAATATTCATTGGAAGGACTAATGCTGAAGCTGAAGCTCCAATACCTTGTCCATCTGATGCAAAGAGCTGACTCTTTAGAAAAGACCCTGATGCTGGAAAAGATTGAAGACAGAAGGAGAAGGGGACAACAGAGGATGAGATGGTTGGATGGCATCACTGACTCCATGGACATGAGTTTGAGTAAACTCTGGTAGATGGTGCTGCAGTCCATGGGGTCGCAAAGAATCATGACAGTGGCCATGTCGGTAAATGGGCAGTTCAGCATGAATGGTGCCCTCCAGCATCTAAAGATTATGGATTTTATTAGTCAGTCAGGTTTTGTATTTGCTTACTTTTCTACAAAGGTTGATGTGCCACCTCCTTGAGATGATCACCTGTGACCACATTTGTTGTGTATCAGCCAGGATATTCCAGACCCTAATGTGACTCAGAGCAACGTGAGCTCCACTGCACAATTCAACATCTTAAAATCCAGCATGGCAGTCTTGTGCAAAAGGGACTGTTTAAACTTCTGTGATTATGTTCTGACGTATTCATGTTTTATTAGTCGAATTTGCAGGAAGAATAGGGAAAAAAGTCCACCTTATTCAGAAGGTATTTCCAGCTTGGGCTTTGTGCTGTTTTGTCCAACTCTCTGTGACCCCATGAACTGTAGCCTTCCAGGCTCCTCTGTCCACGGGATTTCCCAGGCCAGGACACTGGAGTGGGTTCTCGTTTCCTCCTCCAGGGATCAAACCTGCTTGTCTTGTGTCTCTTGCATAGGCAAGTGGATTGTTTACCACTAGCGCCACCTGACTTTGTTTAGAAGATATTTGCAGGGTATCAATGACTGTTTAGAGGTCTTTCTTTCATCAGTATGTGAAATATAACCTGTGCACCCCAGAGTCACACGAGGATTTGGACAAAGGGCCGTGCTTTTGTTCCTATAGAGCTCTGGTACAGCGCCAACCCCCCAGGCTGCCTCAGTGTCCCCACGGTTGGGCTTATTTTGGAGTCCTGACCTCAGCCAGCAGAGAGGCAAAACCTGTCCCCACATCACCTTGTATAATGAGAAAAGTAACTGCAGAGTGAAGAAACAGCGCTTTTCGTTCCAGGTATCACACTAGTGTTTTATTTTATCTTTGTTTTTAAATGTTTTCATTGAAGCACACTTGATTTACAATGTTGTGTTAGTTTCAGGCATACAACAAAATGTTCAATTTTATACATATATACATATATATACATACACACATATGTGCACGTGTGTGCTAAGTCACTTCAGTCCAAGGAGGAGGGGCTAAATCTTCGTCCCACCCCCTGTTTCAAACTGAGCTCCTGAGGCAGCCCCTACACAGAGCCTCAAGCTGCTATAGCTGCAGACTCCATCAAAGCTGAAATTCCATATCTGAAAATGAATATTCCCTCTCGGATGTTGAATAAAATGCTTGCTGTATATTTGGGTGCTTAGATTAAAAGATTTATTATGCCAAGGAGAGAAATGAAGCTTTGGTTAAACAGATCCAAAGGCTATGAGGACGGTGACGCTTTCAAGAAATAAATTGCAATTTCACTGTGAAGGCAAATGTTCTTTTCAGTCTTGATTTACACTGAACACAAAATGCGCGTCAAATGGAAATAGAAAAGAGGCGTGTCTCAGAGAGGAACCCACAGACGAGGATGCACAGTCGCAGACGTGATTAAAGCCTCCTCTGTCAAAAAGGTTGCACTGGCTCTTTTGAAAAATAGTGAAGTATCACATCTTCTGAGTCATTGTCATAACTCATAATGTGGGTAATTGTTTTCAAGTCATAACTGTCAGCTTTGTAAGTCTGATCTGCATTGCAAATGAGAAATATTAATTAAATTGTGAGCATGTTTCAAAGTGACGCTCCTCCATGTCTTGAGGGTTACAGGTTCAAAGCTGCATTTGGAGACCTGTTCTGAACCTGAAAAAAGACACTTTGGGATTAATGCAGATTTACAGCAAATTTTATTTTCTCTTTAATTCAGATAAATATATTTTAGAATAAGCTTAAACTCAGGACAGGTTTGTATTCTCAGGTATTGTTAGTTGAAGGCTTGTAAAAGTCTTCAAGTAACTGAATAGAGAAGCCAATTTTTAAATATTTAATTTTCGTTTTCCATCTCCTCTATTTGAGAACAGTCTAGCTTGTTAGCTAAAAAGAAGAGGATTTTACTGATGGAAACCTTGAACTTAAGCTGCAATTTGACATAAAGTGTGATATTTCAGGTTGATTAAAATCAGCATACCAAAACATTCAGAACGTGGAGCAGTTCTCCACAATCAGGTACATTCAAGAGTTTCATTTTCAGACAGTTCTGAGGACCTAAGCTATAGTGAAGTGAAAATAAACTCACATATATGAAAATGTAGAGATTTGAATAAGCAACAGCCTATGGGCTTCCTGGGGAATCCACTAGTCCCGTCTAAGAAATAGAAGTAAGCAACTGGAGGACAACTGCTTTTCTTGCTGACTGCATCATCATGACGGGCATCCTCAGGCAGCCTGGGGTTCGGCTATAACTGCTCAGGCAGCCGGACAGGCAGGGGCTCCGTGAGCGGCGACGTGGGGAGCAGCAACCACATCTCAGCCCAGGGCTGCTTTGCTGGGAGCGGAGATTTCAGGCACTTGAGCCGATCTTGGACATGGGAGGGAGACGCAGGAAACATCTCAGGGAAAATGCGTACCAGTGCGGCATTGGTCCACTTTGCCCTGTTCTCAGGGCTGGGACTCCGGCCCCTCTGGTTGTTAGACACCAAGCCTGGGTCACGGAATTTGCAGTCCCAGGCAAGCGGGCCTTCAGGACCCCAGGCTCCAGCGTGCCCTTCTTCCCCTGGCTGACTGTCGACAAAGACGGGGAGGCCACACATGGAGCCTCGGAGGAGGAGTCTTCAACCCCAGGCACCAGAGCTTCCTCCTCTGTGGGCAGGCGTGGTGGGTGTGGGCTAGGAGAGCGGGCACACGGGTGGCCAGGGGGATGGCAAGTCTGTGGCCCCCGTGTCACGCTAGCAGCCTCCCCTTTATCTGATAACAGACCCATGGGCTCACAGGAAGTTGCAGAGAATATCCAAAGACACCAAACCTACACTACAGCATCAAGTTTTATACATTGCTGCTTTACCAGTAAATTATATGAAGTTTAATGCAAATCATTAGACAACATGTAAATAATTCACACCCAAGACATAAGGCCGTGAAAGCCAGAGAAATATACAAGTGAAGGCAAGTTTTCCCAATTAGCTGTCAATTTATTTTATTGGTCATTTTCCTGGGGAAAAAAAAAAAAAGATAACTTGAGCCCTTAATTGCCCCATCTAGAATCTTACTGCTTATTACTAGACTCTACAACATTTTTCTTCCCACTTATTTTTAAAATTTCCTAGAACCTGGAGTAAAAAGGGGCCTTGAGTGGGCTCATGCAACTCTGGGCCTCTGCGATAGTCCCTTTAAGTATCTAGGCGTTCCATGCATCATATGTGACACAGACAAGATGATATATAAAATAGCATTTTCATATAATATACATGCATGCACACACATGAATGTCAGAACCACGTGTGGTGATTGCAGCTGTGAAATCAGAAGACGATTGCTTCTTGGCAGGAAAGTGATGACAAACCTAGACAGTGTATAGAAAAGCAGAGACATTACTCTGCCAAAAAAGGTCCACATAGTCAAGGCTGTGGTCTTCCCAGTAGTCATGTACACTTGTGAGAACTGGATCATGAAGAAGGCAAAGTGCTGAAGAATTGATGCCTTTGAACTGTGGTGCTGGAGAAAACTCCTGCAAGTCCCTTGGACAACAAGGAGATCAAACCAGTCCATCTGAGGGGAAATCACCCCTTAATACTCATTGGAAGGACTGATGCTGAAGCTGAAACTCCAGTATTTGGTCATCTGATGAGAACAGCTGACTCATTGGAAAAGTCCCTGATACTGGGAAATACTGAGGGCAGAAGGAGAAGAGGGCGTCAGAGGATGAGATGGCTGGATGGCATCACCGATGCAATGGACATGAACTTGGGCAAGCTTCAGGAGATGATGAGGAACAGAGAAGCCTGCTCTGCTGCAGTCCATGGGGATGCAAAGAGTCAGACGTGACTCGGCAACTGGACAGTAGGAGCAATGAAAGTTGAACCATAAAGAAGGCTGAGCGCCAAAGAATTGATGCCTTAGAGCTGTGGTGCTGGAGAAGACTCTTGAGAGTCCTTTGGGCTACAAGGAGATTAAACCAGTCAATCCTAAAGCGATTCAACCCTGAATATTCATTGGAAGGACTGATGCTGAAGCTGAAACTCCAGTCCTTTGGCCATCTGATGCAAAGAGCTGACTCGTTGGAAAAGACCCTGATGCTGGGAATGATTGAAGGTGGGAGGAGAAGAGGGTGGCAGAGGATGAGATGGTTAGATAGCATCACCAATTCAACGGATGTGAATTTCAGCAAACTCTGGGAAATACTGAAGCAAAGAGGAGTTTAGCATACTGCCATCCATGGGGTCTCAGACAGTCTGACACGACTTAGCGACTGGATAACAACAGCAAGAACACAAATGTGTACCATGCCCGTAGCTATATGTAGAGACCCATTTCTGTGCAATATACATACAGATTTGCATTTATGCCTAATTTATTATTTTAGTAAATAATTTCTCCCCAAAACTAAAAAGTAAAACAGAAAAAACACGTCTGCAGTGAAGAGTCTCTCTGTCCACTCTGATTCACCCACACAGTGGGTGTTAGTGTCCTCTGCCCTCTTCAGAGATGTTTTGCACAAATGTAAACAAGCATCTCTTTTCATTTCCACAAGTGAAAGGTCACCAAGCTTGGTGTTCGGCACTTTGCTTCTCTGACTTCTCAGTCTGTCCTGGAGTCTTTCCTTAGTGACACGTGAAGATCTTCTGCGCTCATTTGTGCAGCTGCATAACATTCCTCACAGTCAGCCAGTCAGTTCAGCGGCTCAGTCATGTCTGACTCTTTGGACATCAATTAAATATGATTTAATACTAATATTCCTCTATAGAACGTTAATTACATATGATATTTTAAATCCATTCACTGTGGATGGATGCCTGGGAAATGATAATCCAATATTTCTAGTGTTAAGAAAATCGTTGCCAGTTAGAAAAAACTTTTTTGTTACTAGAGACGGGTGCACTGCACATACTCACCACACACACCCGATACAACTCTCTACACAGTAGGCATACTGAACTCAACTGCACACACACGAAAATGAACTTAAACATCGAGAATGCATTAGGCCCTGTTTGCTGGCCTCTGACAGTGTCTGTTTTACTCTCGTCTGTTCATTTTTGCTTATTCTATTTTATTTTTTAAAAGGTACTCCTGACCCACCGGCTTGATCCTGACATGCCCGTGTAGGGTGGGGGGTGCTGCTGGCGGGCAGATTCTGTGCCCGCTGGGAGACACCACCTGTCACCCAATACCTATCAGCTGGCACCTGGCGCCCTGTTGCCTTAGGCTCCCTTGCTGGGCTGGTTAAATCCTGGCTGGATTTCCAGAAGCTGAGCAAACTCACACATATTGATGTATGTTAGAGTCACAGATATACTTTAAAAAACAAAACTTCCTCTTTTGAATGTGGACATGTAGAATTCAGCACAAGTCATTGCAGAAGCTGGTCTTCCTGACCTGGCCACACCCCGTTGCCCCTGGCATGCCCCCTCTGGAAGTCAGGGTGCCTGCCCCTCAAACACAGCCTGGGTGTTTGCTGAAGACCCCTCCTCTGTCTGATGGAAATACCCTGGGATGAAGGAAAATGCAGGGCAGTGAAACCAATAGCTCCTTGGCCTGGAATTCAGGCCATTCCCAAGGCAGAGAGAGGCCTGCGGGACCACGCTGGGGTCTCCAGTCTGCCCCTCCCTCCATCAGCAAAGGAGCTGACTGGGGGCCTCCTGCGCTTGCAGAAGAAGGTTCTAACACTTTTCAAGAACCGTCACTTTTGCCCATTTCTTTCTTTTTTTCTTTTTTTTTTTTTAAGAGCTGAGCTTTCATCTCCTTTCGTGGAGGAGGAAGAAAAAGCCTTTCCAAGGTGTTTTGAATTTCAGAGCCCCGATCCGAGGCTGCTTGTCAGTGTCTCTTTGGGAAGTAGCCTTCTAATCGCTCTATTTGATATTGGATATGTGGTCGTCAAATGTTTACATTAAGAAGTATACAGTAAGCCTTCACTTTAGAGGCAAATTAATAGTCGGCACCGTGAGAACCCGACTTGATCTGAATATTGATGATCTCGTTCTCCGAGTCTCTCCGGGGCCGGGGGTGCGCGGTGTTGATCATTGCTTCTCCCTGATAAGCAAAGTCTTTCCAGAGCGTGAAGAATTCCGCGGTGTGTGAAGAGGATAACCATAATCTGCCTGAGCACACTAACTTCTCCGCTGCCATTTGCATTGACAAGCAGCTCGAGTTATGCTAAGCTCTCTATTAGAGCCCGCGCCCTGGGAAAGGTCCCTCATTTGAATAAGGCCTCTTCTGCATGTGAAAAAAGCGCTTTGAAAAGGAACGCTCCTTTAATTAGGGTGGCATTTGGAAGCAGGGGCCTTAAATGTTCGCTTTTTGTGATGCTAAATGCGCGAGTATTTTCCACTGCATTGTCATTTTCGTTCACCATTTTTTATTCCTCCTGATTTCTTAAAGACGGAATGGACAGCCTGCCTGCCTGAGAGCCAGCCAGGCAGTCGATTAATGTGGCTATATCTAGGTTATGGAAAATTTAAATCAAACTGTTTGATGAAATGTAGAAATATGTTTAAATATAGGATTAGACTTCTAATATAGGGAGCAGTCGGGAGATCAAAAGACTCCAAAAGTCATGCTGAAAAGGAGTGGAGAGCCAGCGGGGGAATTTTAGAGCTAAATGATTAAAGGGGGTTTTCAGTGCTTTACATTCAATCTGACTTTAAAATAAAGGTAAACATGGCCGGCAGTGAGGCCGGGCTAGCGGCCTCCTCCGCCATGGACCTGCGCTGGGCGCCCTGAGCTTGGGGTCCTTGGCTTAAAATTCGGGCTCGGGACGGTGCTGTGAAACGTCCCAGCGGGCCTTCTCGGGGCCTGCCCGCTGCTGCGGGGCACCTACACGCGCTGTGAATTTCTGGTACCCTCTTTTATCTTCCTGTGTAAACAGCAGCAGCAGATCAGACTAAACCTGCTGAGCTCAGGAGGGTCGGCCTCGCGTTTTTGGAACGTGAGTCAGCAACTGGATAACGCAGGAGCCTGGTGTGTGAGCCGGGGACACCGGGAGGACCTGCCCGGCGGCAACTCCAAGGTCTACACCGGTCAGGACTCCAGACCCGCCCTGTAGATCCTGGCTTTAGTGAGAGCCTTTGAACCTTCTCAACGTGGCCGTGCGTGTGTCCAGGCCTGAAAGCCGCCACGCGTGCAGCAGTGGAGGTGCTAACAGAGAAGGTGAGTCCAAATAAGTCACCAACCCGTGGGGACTCAGAAATGTCTTGCTTTTATTGCTGCACTCATGGTCAGATTCGTACTTTATTTGTTTGCTTGCAGACGGCTCTGTTTCTCTCTTACATGGTATCTTAACCTTTCATGCAAATGAAAATTTAAGACTTGAATTTTAATATCAAGGAGGAGCATTTATTGCTATTTAAAATCTTAGAGCTGTTTTCCATAAATATAACTTTATGATTCACCCTTTATGTAAATGGACATGAGTTTGAGTAGGCTCTGGGAGTTGGTGATGGACAGGGAAGCCTGGCATGCTGCAGTCCATGGGGTCGCAAAGAGTCAGACATGACTGAGCAACTGAACTAAGCTTATGTAAATCAACATCCCACCGGTCACTACACTTTTCCTATTATAGACCTTCTCATACCGTCTCATACCTTCCGACTCGTCTCGTACCTTCTAACCTCCTTCTCATACCTTCTAATCTTGCTGGCAAAAGGTTCTGTTCTGATATCTGACTCACCAAGCTCTGCCCCTAAATTTAATCACTTTAAACACTGGTGAGTCCACACCTCTATTTCCATTTGCAGATTTTCATGTGCACCTTGAAAATGCGAACTTTAAAACTGTCAGTTGACTTAGGAAGAACAGCTATAGCAGAAAGTAATTTCTGTCTCCGGGAAGGGGGGTGAGGAAAGCTGGGGCAGGGGCCAGTCCCTGTGGTGAGGGGACTGGATGGATGGGACCAGAAGACTGAGGTGGGGAGGCGGAGGCCTCGGACTCAGCACGCGCTCCCCAGGCCGCCAGCTGGGCCTGCGCCCTCTGCAGCCCGCTGCTCTCTGAGCCTCCAAGGCTCCGGCAGTGAAAACGGGGAAGCAGAGGCCGTGACCTCACGGCGTCACGTGCGGTCCCCAGAGAGGAGGCAGGTGGGAAGAGGCCGGCTAGAGCGAGCCCTTGTTCCATCCTCGCCGGCCCTTAGGACTGACCACATGTCTCCTGGTGTCCCTCACAGAGCTGGGCAGAGTCTGTGCCTAAAACCACGGGTCTCCCATGAAATTTTCTGAAGGCTTCAGAGAGGGCATTTTATATATTTATGCATACATACATATATATATATATATATATATATATATATATATATATATATTTGGAATAGTTTTGAGAGACTTAGTTTCACTAAAATCATTAAAAAAATTTAGTCTTTTTTTTCTAATGAAGAAGGGATTTTATTCTAAATAGTCTCTGTACAAAACTCATGAATATAACATTAAATGTGAAGACTTGTCTAGCAATTTAAGGATCATTTTACTCATTTTACTTACAATTTCTGATTACACAGTTTATTTAACACATTCTAATCTTTAAATCACCGAATGCACTACACTAATATGTTGAACCTGTCTTTCCAATGTTAGTCATTTTTTTGGACATTTCATGAGCCCAGTAAATCTTTATTAGGACTTGAGGACTCTGGCGGAAGACCCCTGAGGACGCTGCGGGAGCCGTGGGGAGAAGGAGCCGGGATCTCCCGCCTCTGGGGCTTCCAGGCTTTGCTTCTCCACCTTCACCCAGGAAGGGGGTGCCCTTGGCCTCTGGTGTCCAAGGCTGTGGACAGAGGGCCAGCCTTGAAGGTCCTACATGTGCTCCAGTGTGATTTGAAATCATTGTTGATTGTTGCAGGGGACTTGATTTTGACGG
This sequence comes from Hydropotes inermis, assembly GCA_020226075.1. Classification (NCBI taxonomy): domain Eukaryota; kingdom Metazoa; phylum Chordata; class Mammalia; order Artiodactyla; family Cervidae; genus Hydropotes; species Hydropotes inermis. The sequence goes on from CM035283.1 coordinate 1,912,364, forward strand.
GAACTAGTTCTCGGGGTGACAGTTTGTGGACACACTCCAGAGGCGCCCAGAGGAAGCAGAGGGTAGGATGGGGGTCGTTTACGGAGCCTGGTTTTTCTTCTGTTTTCCCAGGAATTCCTGCTGGGCTCAAAGCCCTCGTGTTTTCTTTAAACTTGCTTTCGTGCCCTTTCCTTCGCAAAGTTACTGGATCAACCCTAGCATGCTGGTGTATGTCTTGGCGCGTCTCAGGAGATGAACGTGCTTGTCTCATGTCTGCAGAACCCGGGACGACCTCAGCCTGCCACTAGGTCGTGGAGATCAGCAGGTGCCCTCCCAGGAAAAACTCTACAGCAAAGCTCTGGGCTTCAGAAAAAGGTGGCCTTATAATGAAATTTTCTGTTTATAAAAATCGATAATAGACTCTTATTTTCCTCATGTGGTTAGATTCTAGTTACATAGTCCTAAATAGTTTGCTTACTGAGTTATATGGGAAGGTCAAAGGCCAAGCCAGTTTCCTTTTTTCCTCCCTAAAATTATTGGGTCCAAAAAAAAGTGCAGCAATTAAAGTATTAATAACTATAGGAAAACTTAGTTTAAAAAATACAGGAACTCTATGAGTGCAATGCTAAATCTTCTGGAAAACTTTTTTATTTTAAATCTTAAATTGTATTTCATGATACTGGGCAGGAGAAATTAAATTACACTGCATTTAATGTAATGTCAACCTAAATTTCATCAGTTTTTTTCAACTTCACAAAATCATTCTTAAGTTCATCTGCAAGTACATACTTGAGAATTACTAGGAGTGCTTTTGAAGAGAAGCCTAATGAGGAAGAATTTGCAATAACAGACAAAAAATATAAAGTTAAAATAATCAAAACACTGTATATTAGCACTAAGACTGGCAGAAATGTAATTTACATATTGGTATGGAAGGAAAGGATTGTTAAAAGATTGTATTTAAAAGACTGCCTAAAAATGTGAAAAAAGATGAATATTAGTTGCTGCTACATTACTTATTTTAAAATAAATGTTTAAATTAAAATTTTTAATTAAAAAAGACAATACAGTATTATTCTGAAAGGAAATATAAATACATATTTTATCTTTGGTTGAATATTTATTATTAAACATTATAACAAAAATAGAAACAGTTAAGTTTAATTGATTTTACTAAAAATTGTCAAAAATTCATAGGAAAATATTATAATCAGTGTGAACAAATAGAAAGTAAATTGGCAAAGTAGTTGATATGACGAACAATAGCACCTTAACACCTAAGGTGTTAATATAAAAAGAATTCTCAGCTACTAGGTTGTGTCCAACTCTTTGTGAGCCCATGGACTGCAGCCCGCCAGGCTCCTCTGTCTGTGGATTTTTCAGGCAAGAATACTGGAGTAGGTTTCCACCTGGGAAGCCTGTAACTTCTACATACGTGTATTATTTTATCATGCCCTTATTATATTTAAAGCATTTATGTTATATATTATGCAGCATCACACACATAATATTACATATATATATTATATGACACACATATATTATGCTATAATATATAACCTTTTATTTTATGTTGTAATATATATAACATATTTGCATTATTATAATTATATTTATTATGTACCATGTATAATAGAATGATGTTGAATTTCTTTTTTTTAACATTTTAATTTGTATTGGGGTATAGTTAAGTAACATGTTGTGATAATTTCAAGTGAACAGCATAGGAATTCAATAGTACATATATACATATCCATTCTCCCTCAAATTCCTGTCTCCTCCCATTTTCTGACATCTGTTGAGGTGATTTTTTTTTTCATGAATTGCATTATTCTTTTTAATGATAGTCAAATCTTTTATTCCTGGGATAAACCACTTGGCATAATTCATTGTGATTTTTATAATTCCTGTATTTAGTTTCATAATGATTTGCGATGATTTCTACATCTATGTTTAAGAATGAGATAAGTCTGTAGTTTTCCTCGTTTGTGCTACCACTGCTAGCTTATAGGTATCATGGTTATACTGCTGCCTAAAGTGAGCTGAAAAGGCTTTCTTTGTCTTCTTTATGTTATTGTCATCATTGTTATTTTTATTCTACTCTGTGTAACACTGAAATTATTTTTTTATTGACTGTTTCATAATTTGCTGTTCAAATAATGCAAAATTTTTCTGTCAGATGGTATTTATTTACTAATTTAAGCTCTTTTATGGTCATATGACTAATCAGGTAGTTTATTTTTGTACATATTCTCAATTTTTTAATGAATGCCATGTATTTATTTATTATCTCTTCCAACATATGTATTTTTGATTTTCAAACAAATTCTTTAACATAGTTTCAGTAAAATGAACTTAATTAGTACCTGCTTCATTTGATTATCATTAAAAATGAATAATTTAGTGTGTGTACAGATCTTAGAACACTGCTTGCACATAGTGAGTGTTATGTAAATGACTGATGTTACTATTATTCAGCTTTCATTGTTTTCTAAATCCCATAGCAATTTCTGTTCTGACCAGTGAATTATTTAGAAATATTTCTGTTAAGTTTCAGATACATAGGGTAATATGTATATATTTCTATACAAATTTATATTTTCACAAATGTTAATTTCATGGTGATTAGAAAATGCTTCCTTTGTAATATAATCTTTGGAAGTTTGTTAAGAATTGCACGAAGGGTCAATATGTGGTCAAATTACCTTAATGTTGGATCTTGAGTTACTTGTCTGATGTTATATGTGTGCTGAAAAATGATTTACCTTCTCTTATTCTTGGAGGTAGATTTCAGGATTATTATTTGTGCTGTTCGAATATTCTGATTTTGATTAATTTTTAAAATCTGCCTATTCTATGAATTGTAAAATCTGTGTTAAAAGTATTGTGGTTGTAAATTTCTCTTTATAATCAACTTAATTTTTGCCTTACATATTTTCAGTATGTATTACTGAGTTCATACAAGTTTAGATTTGTTGAGTCATTTTTCTGACGTGCCCCTTTCACCAATATGGAGCAATCCCCTTCACGTCTGTGCACCTTTTCCCTAGTGACTGGACTGTGTGTGCCCAATTGCTCAGTTGTGTCTGACTCTTGGTGGCCCCAGGGACTGTGGCTCCTCAGGATCCTCTCTCCAGTTTTTAATTAATATTTTGATTAATATTTTTTGACATATCTTATCTCTTTTTCCTACTTTTGTGTTCCTATGTTTTTAATTGTCTTTTAAAAAGGCTTATAATTTGTGTTTTTCCTTTATTCAGCTTGATAATCTTAGAATTTTAATTACAACACTAAGTCTATTTTTTAGTAATTGTATTTGATGACATTTATTAACTCATGAATAATTGATTGCCTGTCATATTATTTTTGAATATTTTCTTCCTTTTGTAAATTGCCTTTTCTCTCCTCTTCTGCCTTATTTTGATTGATTGAGCACTTTTCCTTCATTTTCTCTATTAGGGAGTTGTTTTTGCCATGATGGGCTTAGTCATGCTTGGAATGATCATCCCCAAACCAGAGCACTTTTAAGAATGGAAGAAGGTCACTCTTTATAGTTAACTGTGCTGGGAACCCTGGGAAATGTGACTCCACTAGATCAGCTGCAATAACAAGCAACCTCAAAGGCTCATGAATGAGCAAAGACGGTGTGTTTCTCGATCAAACACCCGCCCTAACGTGAGTCAGCTTATTGCAGGTTCTCAGGGACCCAGACTGACCTGAGCGGTATCTAACCACGTGTTCTCAGGAGCTCACAGCAGTGAAAAGAGAGCGTGGAAAAACCACACAGTGTCTCTGAATGTGCACTCCCATCATGTAAAACACACAGGCAGTAACCGGATTCAGAGACTGGGGCGATTTGGATAGCTTGACTGAAGGGATACCGCCAAAAAGGAGTCCTGAAAATAGAATTCAGCGTCAAATGTTCAAAACAAGCTTCTTAAATTATTCCAGATTAGGTACTATGAGATTAGGTTTTTTGCCTGATTAGGGACATACTGGTAGTTATCTGGGAACATTTGCAAGTGCATCTAGAGTTAATAGAAAAGATAAATCCCAGTTCACTTCAAATTGCAATGCTTTGGAGGTAATACTAAATATTTGTAGTATGTTATGAATTGGGGTGGTGTAGGCAACCAGTTTACATAATTCAATGTCAGAAAATTAACTACATACATTCATTGTGTATTTCACTATATAGTGACTGTCTTAATTCACTGCTTCTCTTTAGTTAGTCAAGGTGTCATAAACTTGCAATGCATTTTTAGGTTTTTTTTTTAAAATGAAGCTAATTCTAGAATGTCACATGATACTATATCTTGGCCTTCCAAACTGGAACTGTAACAGGAAAGTTTATTTAAATATGGAGATCACATGAAAGAATAGCAACTAGGATATACCTTCTCAGATAATCAAACTCAAAGATGAATTTAATAGTCAGAATTTGAAAAAGACATCATGGACTACATGACTTACCAGGGGCAGGATGTCGTCAGTGGAGGCAAGGGTGGCCCTTAACACCAGGCTCAGTCAATCTTGTCTTTATTTGCTTATCAGATTCCACAGTCATATGTATGTATAGCATTCTGACTGTAGAGAAGCTTGACCATCCATGCTTACTGAGAATTAAGGTCTTTTTCTCCTTTGCACATCTGAGGTCTTAACACCTATACAACAATCCCATTGACATTAGGAATGTTTTTCTTTAAGGTCATGAAAAAGGCAAGGATGTCCACTTATATTGCTTCTCCTCAATACTGAGCTGTAGATTTATTATTATTTTCAAAAAAATAAAGAAATGCACATTGAAAAGGAAGAAATGCAATTATCTGTATTCACAGATGATGTGATCCAGACATAGAAAATCTGAAGGAGCTCATACACACAGTCAAACCCATCTTAAAAGATCTCAAGACACACGTTCACTGTTTTTAAGATCAATTTTATATCGGTATATCAGCAACATAAAAACTGAAAGTCATATTCAGGAAACAATTCCTATCACCATAGCATGAAAAGGAGTATACTGGTTGGAAATACTATAACAAAAGAAATGAAAGCTGATACACTGACCCCTGCAAACCATTGTGAGAGAATTCAAAGGGGGCCAAAGAGTGAGGTGAGCCAGCGAGAGAAAGGCGAACATCGTACACAAACCCATGCACATGAAACCTAGCAGAACGGTCCTGACGGGCCTATTTGCAGGACAGGCGCGGAGAACAGACGTGTGGCCACAGCAGGGGAAGGAGAGGGTGGCCGAATCGAGAGCAGGACTGACGTATACACACCACTGTGTGTTAAACAGGTAGAACCAGAGGGTTGCTGCCGGGTGGCACAGGGACTCCAGCCTGGAGCTCTCTGCTACCGCGGGGACCCCGGCCTGGAGCTCTCTGCCACCGCGGGGACCCCGGCCTGGAGCTCTCTGCCACCGCGGGGACCCCGGCCTGGAGCTCTCTGCTACCGCGGGGACCCCGGCCTGGAGCTTTCTGCTACCGCGGGGACCCCGGCCTGGAGCTCTCTGCTACCGAGAGGCAGTGGATGGGGCTGGGGCGGAAGGGCGGCCGAGAGGAAGGAGACACTTGTTTGCATGTAGCTGATTCACATTTTGTATAGCAGAAACCAACACAAGGTTGCAACACTGTTATATTCCAATAACAAAGGAAACAAAACAAAAATAATAGATATTCTGTTTACCTATGGGAATACCCAAGATTAAGATGTCAGCTCTATTCAAATCTTTTCATGAGGTGGCAGGGATTGGGGGCAGGAGGAGAAGGGGACGACAGAGGATGAGATGGCTGGATGGCACCACCGACTCGATGGGCGTGAGTCTGAGTGAACTCCGGGAGCTGGTGATGGACTGGGAGGCCTGGCATGCTGTGATTCATGGGGTTGCAAAGCGCCAGACACGACTGAGCGAATGAACTGAATGAACTGAACTGAACTCTTCAAATCTATCTAGAGATTCAACACAATCCCTATCAAAATATCAGGATGTTTTTCTACGTAAACATTGATTGATAATCTTGTTGCAAGTTTTATGTGGAAGTTCAAGGAGTTGCCCAAAAGTTGGAAAATAAAGACAAAACTTGGAGGAATAGACCATCTGATTGGAAAACTGACTAGAAAGTTGTGGTAATCAAGACAATTAGAGACCAACACTATGGAATAGAGAAGTCAGAAATAAGCTTTTCATATGGTTAATAGATTTTCAAGAAACAAACCAGAGCAATTCAGTATACTACTGGGACAACTGGAAATTAATAGCAAAAACAAACTAGAAACCTAACACAAAACAAAACTTACGACTTAGAACTTTACCTCACACCATGCATACAAAGGAACTCAAAATGGGTCTAGACCTGAATGCCTGATTCAAATCATAAAACTTCAGAAGATGACAGAGGAAGTAATTTTTATGACCTTTCGTTAGCGGAACAGATCTTACTATGACAGCAAAAATAAAACACATAAAAGAGAGAACATAGATAAGTTAGACTTTAGCAAGAAGAAAAAAACTGTCGATTTCAAATGATGCCATTAATATTAATAGTTCAAAAGACAAGCCACAGGCAAGAAACACTGTAATAGCCGATAAAGAACTTTTATTCAGAATATATTTTAAAACACTTGAAACTCTGTAAGAAAATATCTCAATAAAATTTTGGGGGGCAAAGGATGTAAAAAGTAATTTTATCAAAAGAGATTAACAAATAAGTAATAAACATATGAGATGTTTACTATCATAAGTCATTTTAAAAATTCAAATTAAAACCATGATTAAAAAAAAAAAAAACACAGTACTGCTCTTCCATTGAAATGGATATAGTCAAAGAGCCTGACAGTATTGAATATTGTAAGAGGTGGAGAAAGTGGAAACTTCATGAATCTCTATTGGAAATGCAAAATGTACATATTTTTTTTTTTTAAGTTTGGCAGTTTCTTCAAAAGTTAAGGTGAACTTAACTTACAAACTGGCAATACAGGCTTCTTGATCTAGATGAATGTCATTAATTTCTGAGTATCTTACATGTACAGTTAAGGCTCTGAATTTTTAATTACAGCTTTAGCTGTATTCTTCAAGTTGATGTTTGCTTATCTACTTAAAAAATATTTCATGGCATTTCCCTGATGGCTCAGTGGTAAAGAACCCGCGTGCAATGTGGGAGACATGGATTCAATCCATGGGTTGGGAAGATCCCCTGGAGAAGGAAATGAAAACCCACTCCAGTATTCCTGCCTGGAGAACCCCAAGGACAGAGGAGCCTGGCAGGCTGCAGCCCAGGGAGTCGCAAAGAATCGGACACGACTGAGTGACTAACACTCACTTTCACTTCATACAGGACAGGTGTATCATGTTACTTGAAAGTATGACTTTGTTTTTGTCTTTATTTGGAGATTAAGTATGATCTAAGGAGGTGCATGGGCTTCTCAGGTGTCTCAGTAATAAGGAACCTGCCTGTCAATGCAGGCGATATGAAACCTGGGTTTGATGCTTGGGTTGGGAAGATCCCTTGGAGGAGGGTATGGCAACCCACTCCACTCTTCTTGCCTGGAGAATCTCATGGACATAGGAGCCTGGCGGGCTATAGTCCCTGGGGCCACAAAGAGTCAGACATGACTTGGTGGCTAAAGAAGAATAAAAAAAATATTTCTAGTTTCTCTTTTAATTTTCTTGACTTGAGGGATAGTCAGAAATGTGTGCTTCATTTTTCAAACATTTGGAGACTTTCTACTTATCTTTTAAGCTAATCTGTAGCTTATTTCTACCATGGTAAGAATATGTGCTTTAAATTATCTTAATTCTATAAAATGGTAAATATTTTGTGTGCATTTGAAAAACATGATGTCCTGTTGTTCTTGAGTTTAGTATGTTTATTTTACCAATTTTGTAAATCATCTAACCATTCAAATAATCTAAAAGTGTTAAAGTGTTAGCTGCTTAGTCATGTCTGACTCCTTATGACCCCACAGACTGTAACCTGCCCTGCTCCTCTGTCCATGGGATTCTCCAGGCAAGAATACTGGAGTGGGTAGCCATTCCCTTCTCTAGGGGATCTTCCTGACCCAGGGATGGAACCCAGGTCTCCAGCATTGCAGGAAGATTCTTTACCATCTGAGCCTCTAGGGGAGCCCATTCAACTCTTCGAACCATCTAAACTCTTGCTGAATTTTTATCTTGCTAGTTTTATTAGTATATACCTAATAACATAGCCCCAAATTTCAGGAATAGCAAAACTAAAGAAAAGAAGAAAAAGACAGGTTTACAATCACTGTTGAAGACTTCAGTGCTGTTGGTTTTACTACAAAGATTTATTTTTCAACAAGGGTTACAGAGCCCAGCTTAAATTTGCAAATTCAGGGATGCGAAAATAAAAATGTGAACAAATAAATGAAAGCAGAAGCCACATCAGATTAGCATAGACCAGAAAAGCCCCTGAGTACCAGGAGGGCTCCTGGCTGCACATGTGGGTCCTCGCATGCCCAGGGCTGCTGACCACCGCCTGGGGCAGGGTGGCCAATGCAAGGAGTCCCAGCCATGAGGGTCTTCTTATCGGGTAGCCCACGCCTGGCCAGAGTGGATCAGAGGTGCTGCCGTTATCCACACCCCTTCAGCAGGAGTTGTCCTGGGTGGCCCTGGCCCTCTGTGCAGTTCACATTCCCTGCACTGAACAGTCTTACTCTGTAGCGGACACGGAACACAGCCTGTCCTGTGCACCACCCACGTCCCTGGGGCAAAAGCTCCCCCAAGGAAGCAGCCCTGAGGGCACGTGACGATGCTGCTGCAGTGATGGCGGATCTGTCCTGGACCAGCCAGGACAGGAGTGCAGAGGCCACACCCAGAGCAAACCCTGCCCCCAATTGCCCCCAAACACGGATGTAGTGTCTCCGTGACAGCACAGGTCCCCCTCGAGGGTGAGGAGCTGTCACCTGGTTCTCTCTGGGCCTTATGGAAAGTCAGTGGGTGGGACCAGGGTCTTGTGTTAGGAAGTGACTATCTTCACCATCACAGAAGCTTTTCTTAAATAGTTAAATTGATAAAACCCAATGTCACATCCTACGGATAACTATGTAGTTACCTTTAGGAGCATCGGTGATTAAAAAACAGAGAGTGTAGGCCCAAGGGTTTTCTTTGAAGGAGAGAAGTAATTGGTGTAAAGACCCTTGAACTTTCAACTCAGCACAGAAAAGAAGCTCAGACACCAAAACCCCTCAAATGGTTTCCAGAGGACGAGGAGGGAGAGGAGAAGGCAGTGAGCTTATATTGATATAAAGAGCACCGTTCCTTACACTTGGGACACAGTCATTTCTAAGCCTGTTTTGGAATTGACGGGTGTGCAGAATGAGAACCATTTGAAGATTTGAAATCTTTAAATGATTTCATGCAAAGAGCTGATTCATTGGAAAACACCCTGATGCTGGGAAAGATTGAGGGCAGGAGAAGGGGGTAACAGAGGATGAGATGGTTGGATGTTATCACTGACTCAACGGACAGAGTTTGAGCAAGCTCTAGGGGATGGTGAAGGACAGGGAAGCCTGGTATGCTGCAGTCCATGGGGTCACAAAGAGCTGGACACAACTTTGCAGTTGAACAACAACAGTGATTTTATCCCTTGCAATACCTGCTATCTCCATGCATTTACAAAGCTTTGAACTTAAAGACAATAGATGCCACTGCCACAGTGACAGGCATCTCAGAGTAGAACTTGGGAGAAGGTTCTGGTCGGGTCATCATCCAAGGCCACGGCTGGGCTTGAACCCAGTTGGTTCTCAGAAGAGTCCTGGGCCTGGACCACCAGCCCTGGTCTCCTGGGTGACTGTGTGGACCAACCACGATGAATCAGAGGTCTCCATGGCTTCCTTGCAGCCTCCCCATGAAGCACTGATGAAGACTGTGTTTACACCTGGAGATGTACTCAGTGAAGTCACCCTTCCCCTTTGGACGCATGTATTAACCTCCACAGACCTACAGGACGCAGTGGTTTAAACTTATTTTCAACTTGCACTGCTCAAGTAATTTGTAGTTTATAAAGAAGCTGTCGCCTCATCCTGCCACCGCTAAATGCTTTGATGTAAAATGTTAGGTCTTCTCTTTCCATTTCTTTGAGTAGTATCTCTGAAAAGGAGCAGAGTTTGTGTCAGGAAGTGAATATGCCTCCGGGCCACATGGGTGATCCTTCAGGGTAGCTCCTGGGACACCTTCCTCCACCCAAATTACTCACGAAGTCAATCGCCCCCCTCAGGCTGTTTGCTGTAGCTGATGGCTGAGACAAACATTTTAGTATCTGGGATGACATGCTGGGTGTTATTAGAACTTTGACCAGGAAGGCTTAATGTGCAAGCCTGATAAAACATGGCCAAAAACAGGAAATGCTGATGATTCTTATTGAAATTTACCCTTTGATCAATTTATCCCTAATTTCTGACACCAGAGAAAATGCTGATGTGAACGTGTTAGTCACTCAGTGGTGTCCGACTCTTTGCGACCCCACGGACTATAACCCTCCAGGTTCCTCTGTCCGTGGGATTCTCCGGGCAAGACTACTGGAGTGGGTTGTCATTTCCTTCTCCAGGGCCTCTTCCCCACCCAGGAATCAAACTCGGGTCTCCTGCTTTATAGGTGGACTCTACCGTGTGAGCCACCAGGGGAGCCCAGAGAAGATGCTAAGCTAAGCTTTCCAACTGCATCTCTTTCCAAGGCCTTGTTTACACCTAGAACACTTCAATATTGCCCGTATGTCTGCTTACCCCTAAAAGTCAGTTGGATGACTGTGAAAGTGCAAGAACGTTGGGAAGCCGGTGTAATACGGAGAACTTCACTGGGGAAACTGGAAGTTTACTGACTCAGACATGCCCACGTGTATCTCTGGGTTTGAAATAAAGTTCAACTCTAGCTGCAGGTATTTCCCTTAGCTGCATCTCCTCCAGGCTTTGCTGAGACGATACACGTTTTCTAATCTATACTGCTTCATAAACACACTGTGTATAGTGACATACACGTTAAATTTTCTAGTATTTTACATCTATTAAATTATCGGTTGCTTTCAGTATTTCTGTACAGGGGGGCCATTTCCTCTGACAATTTTAGCTGGATGGCGTTTCCTCTTAGATTACCTATCTGTATGGGTTATTTGTTTGACTGTAGCATATCACGTTGCAAGCTGTGTTTTGTTGTTTGTTGATAATTGAAAGCGACCACACAAAAAGCCGCCTGCATTACACAGGGGTGGTGCGTGATGTTTTAGCCGAGTGCCTGAGAATGCTAGACAAACCAGACTCTGGAGCCCTGCCTTTGAAATATGATTTAAAACAGAATTTATAATGTCACAGAATTACATAAAACTGTGTGAAATTGTGCAGATAATCATTTAAATCTCCCTACATGAAAAGATAATTGCTCCAGAAATTAACTGTACCTGGGGTTCATTCATTTGGTCATGGCTAGTTTCTCGTGTAGCGATGATTTGATATTAGAGTTAATTAAGATCAGGTCAGAGTTGCTGAAGGTCAGACATTAATGTGTGGGATCATTGAAATGATAATTATAAACAGATTAGGAAGCCACGGTCTTTTATAAGGGGTTATTAGATAATTACTGTGAGAGTGAACGGCTTACTGTAATAATGGATTATCGACTACTTACAGCGTTCTAAGGGCGAGAGTGAATTACTTCCTCAAGGACTAAAGAATAATGTTGCCAAAACTCAGAGCTCAGTAAATAAAGGAAGTCCAACAGAGGTGGCCACAGTCCTGCTTCCCGCAAAGCGCTCTTGTCGTAGGAGGTGCCAGTGTCGATGGTGACGCCTTTGTTTGCAGGGACGCGAAGGCAGCAGGTCCCCAGGGGAAGAGAAGATGCAGCCTAGCATTCCTCATCAGGAGCAAGGGCAGCTGGGAAATTCTCTCCTCTAAGGTCCCTTTGCTCGGGAGCGTTCCTGGATGTTGGAAATCCACAAGGCTGCTCCAGGGTGGGGTGGGGAGGAGTCGAGCCTTTCGGGGTCTCCAGTGCAGGGTGGGGTTTCCTCTGTTCTTTCCTCTTGTGAGCATCACCGCAACATCTGGGGTCTGGAGTGGCCCCAGACAAAGTGTCTTAAACTCAGATCCTGCAACTCCGAGGTCCTTTGCCTCAGGTCGTGGTTCAGAGGCAGACTTTGCAGGGCCGTGAGTTCATCAGCTTGCCAGTGAATGCGACACAAGAGGCATGGGCTCAGTTGCTGGGTTGGGAAGATCCCTGGAGAAGGAAATGGCAACCTGCTCCAGTGTTCCTGCCTGGCAAACTCCATGGACAGCAGAGCCTGACGGGCTACAGTCCGTGAGGCCTTCCACTGAAGTGCGGATGTCCTGGAGCCGCACTGTGGGGGCTCCTGGATTCAGCTGGTGCCATCATGATGCATGTGCTGATGACGGTGCCCAGGGCAGGGGTTCTTTTCCGGGCTGCAGGCTGGCAGCCCGCAACACCCACCTGTGTGGCCTTGGAGAGAAAGTCGGGCGGGCAGAGCCACGGCCTCGCCCCAGCCTCGCATAAACGACACTCAGAGGCCAGGCAGAAAGGGAAACAGTCCTGCCGGGAGAGGAGGAGAAAGGCTGGGGTGTGAGCATTGACTGCGAGCCGGAGGCTCTAGCAAAGTTACCATCTGCCCTCCCACTGGCCCCCCTCATCCTGGCCACATGTGTGGGTGATCAGCTGTGTTCCTCGCAGGGCGGTAGCACTGTGGGGCGACCCCAGACAGGTGGGGCGGCCCAGGAGACCTCACAGGGATGATGGGCTCTGCGATGGTCCCAGGGACGGTGGGACATGATGGTTCCGGCATCACAGTGAGGAAGCAGGAGACAGGGAGCGGGCCACTGCCATGCTCACGCCTGGGGCCAGGCCTGGTCTCGGACACTCATCCTCCACTCTCAGGGGCCAACACGGCTGCCAGGGAGGCAGAAATCCAGCCGGGGCCCTGCTCCAAAGAAAACTTTCCTGTGGTAGGAACTTCCCAACGTCCAAGACTTTTTATTAATATGTCAAATGTTTATATTGGAATGCATGCCTTTCTTAACTAAAATCTCATTTCACTCAAAATTCAAATGCCTTATTTTGTTACAGATACACATGGAAATTTGACAATACCATGGCCAAGCATTAATTGATGTTTGGGTATCATCTGCATCTGTGTAAATCTGGTCAGACTACCTGTGATTTTTAATAATCACCGTCCTTCCAAAGAGATTGGGTGGGTCCAGAAATATGTGCAGAGTCCTTACATGAATGTGCATTTGCTAACTGACAACTTGTTGGATTTGTGGAACTAGTAGTTGCTTGGTGAGTTTTTTTTTTTTTTTTCTCTTCCTTTGGTCCAAGTTGTTTTAAACCTGGAGTAAAATAAAATACACCTTTTATCAAGAACTCATAAGACACTGAGAAACACAGAGAATCCAGGGCCATGTGATGAGGTTGAGAATTCCTGTAGAAAGTCAGTCTAAAGAGTTTCGCTAAGCTACTCTTTGCCCATTCTCTTTTGACAATAGAATGCTTTCTAATATAAGAATGTATTCAACTTGCTCAGTCGTGTCTGACTCTTTGTGAGCCCGTGGGCTGCAGTCTGCCAGGCTCCTCTGTCCATGCAATTTTTCAGGCAAGAATACTGAAGTGGGCTGCCATTTCCGTCTCCAGGGGATCTTCCCAATCCACGAACCCACGTCGCCTGCCTCTGTCTCCTGCATTGCAGGCAGATTCTTTACTGCTGAGCCATGGAGAAAGCTCCAAGAATGTACTGACATGCCACAAAATAGTGTACTTCCTGGAACGCACCTGGGATCCCCCCTTTGATGTTCAAATGCACCACATGGGAAGCACTGGATTTATGTCAGTTATTCAGAAGTTGGGCCCATGTCTGAATTTAGGAATCCTTACATGCAGCAGTCTTTAGCATTTTTTAATTCCTTACTGGGAGCTTCCGCAGCAGGAAATCTATTACTATCTTCTGCCCAATAGCTCCATGAAAGATTTATCAGTGATGGTTCTTAAGAATCTACTTTCAATTTTCATTTAGAGACATTTAAATCATATGACTATAAGCTTCCTTTATCATTTTGCAAAAATTGACTATTAACTAGAGTATGAAAGACTTAACCCAGCCAGGATTGAACTGCAACAGAGCTTTGATGTGGGGAAGACAGACAGTGCTGTGAATCTCAGGCCATTTTGATGTAAATTGAAAATTCCAACAGTCCATAAGGAGAATGGATGGAAACCTTAGACTCGCAACAAAAGTAGAAGGACATTTATAGGTTGTGTTGTTTGAAGATAAATAACGGTTTGGATTCAGTTCAGAAATGTTGCCCGTTTCCAAAGCAGTCTTACCAGATGGAATCACAGTGTTTTATGATGATTTTAAAAGTGTCAGTTTTAGTGGGTGGTCTACCTGGGGGGATAAGATTCGCCCTGCAGGCTGAGAGGCTCCTAGTTGTCAGCACTGCATAGGATCTAAGAAATCCACCAATAAGAGTTTAAACACTAAGTCATGTTAACTTTTAGAAATGGACTTTCTTGGTGGCTCAGACAGTAAAGAATCTGCCTGCAACGCAGGAGACCTGGGTTTGATCCCTGGGTTGGAAGATCCGCTGGAGAAGGGAAAGGCTGCCCACTGCAGTGTTCTTCCCTGGAGAATCCCACGGGCAGAGGAGCCTGGCGGCCTGCAGTACAGGCTGTCACAGAGTCAGACACCACTTAGCAACTAACACTGAACTACTACCACTAGCTTTTAGAAATAGGCCCTGGAAAACCTCTTTTTCTCCTCTTTTTCTTTTTTTTTTTTTTAAGGTGGCTGTAGTCTTCTGTGTTTAACTGTGAACTATCAGTTGTTTCCCTCTCCCAGAATCCCAGGGACAGAGGAGCCTGGTAGCCTGCCGTCTTTGGGGTCGCACAGAGTCAGACACGACTGAAGCGACTTAGGAGCAGCATTAATTGTTTAGTGAAGACAGGGGTGCTTCCCCAGCCTTCCCGTGTCCCCTCACTCTCTGCTGTCCACTCTCCACCTGTCAAAAGCACAGGAGGCAGAATCCTGAGTCTTCCCTTGTACCAGTGACGCAGTTTTTGTGCAGAAAACTTCTCTTTCTGACTCTCGTTTTCTCATCTCAGGGTACAACAGTGCTTTTTCTTCCCCAAGGATGGGGCAAAATCAAACGATTTTGCAAAGCTCTTGTCTGGCTCAATGAGCTACAATGTGATTAAATGATTTCAGTGAAGTAAATCAGACTGCAGATGTAAATAATTGACAACTAATTCTATACTTCAACCTTTAGAGTGTCATTTATCCTTCAACGAGGGGCACGTGCATTCAAAGGCAGGGCTTGTCCAGAGACCAGCAGCCTGCTGCCTGGCCTCAGGAAGCCCAGTCTAAGTCCATTTAATGCATCCCTGTCTTATCTAAGTCAGTAACATGAGAAAAAGAAGAAAACACTTATCTTCAGCAGTCCGGCTTTCTGCTGACTCCCACAGGCGTGGAGGGGACAACCCAGAGGCTTCCATGGCGCAAAGTTTGAGTCAAAGCTCTTCATACCCAACTGGCTGTTTTGAGCTGAATATTCTGAAAGCGGTACATCATCACTCATGGGCTCTCTTCTTGCTCTAGGTGTCCGTAGCCTCGGCACGCCGCGCTTCTGCTGAACATACATACGCAAGGGCTCAGCTGTGTCCGAGTGTACGCGACCCCAGGGACTGCGGCCCGCCAGCCTCCGCTGTCCGCGGGGTTCTCCAGGCAAGGATCGCGGAGTGGGTTGCCAGTTCCTGCTCTGGGGGCTCTTCCCGACTTCTGCTAAGCAGCCATCAGGATCCACACCAGGCCCGTTTCTTCAAAAAGGTTCTTAGCAAATACATCTGTGTAAGCAGCTGCCCTAGAAGAGCTCTGCTATTTTAACTTGCACTGGAAAGTCAGCGGGCTCAGGGATGACGTCTCTCTGGGTCTGCTCGGTGTGTGGCGGGGCCCACGTGGAGCACGCAGAGCGGAGGTGGGCGCTGCGGATGGCAGATGCTCGGCGGGGCAGGCAGTCACAGTAGCCGGTGGGGATGTTGACTCTGGCCAGAGTCTGAGCTGCCCTCCACTGAGCGTCTGGCCAGGCTGCTCTGAAATTCAGGAAAGCAACGACCCAAAGCCCTTGGACATTGAGAAGGGAAAGTTGTCGCGTGCAGAAATCACCCTGAACGCGCCCGTGTGGTCTGCCTTGGCAGAAAGCCAGCAGCCCAGGCACCCCCCCCCCCCCCACCCCAGCGCCGTTTCTCACCTCGCCGTGGTCGCAGACGCTCGTGTGGCTGTTGTGGGGGCATCGTTTTCCTGCTGGGTGGAGGCTGAGGCATCTGCGTGCCTGTTAAAAATATTTTCTTCACTGGGCCCTTGTGTTGAAAGTCCCTTGTCCATTTAATTGAAAGCTGAGGTTAAAGTAGGAAAATTGAAGTGAGACGTTGAGAGGAAGCTTACTAAAAGAGACGAGCTCTTTAGCCTATAAAAACATGATTTTTGTTGACTTGGGGTTTCGTTTTGTTTTTTTTCCCTTTTTTATGAAACTTGGTATTGGTGGCAGGGGTGGGGGGTGCGTTCAGTGTTTGAATCAGTCGGCTGTGGTCAAACCGTGCCTGCAGCCCAGACTACTACGAGCAACCACACTGGTTTTAAAGACTAATAAAATAATGCCGTTTCTTGTTTAATGTCATAAATTATGAATGATTCTATTAAATTTCCATATGGCGCTATCAAGCGTGTGGACACAGACCGCCGCAGAGCCTCACACCTTGGGCGGCGGGAGGAGCCTGGTGGCCCGGGGAGGCTCTCTGATGGTCCTGCCAGCGTCGCCCAGGAGGATGGCAGCGGCTCGAGGCGCATGTGGCTCCCATCAGGGCGGGCGCTGGCTCGCTCAGGGCCAGGCACGTAGGACTCGTTGGAGAAACACTCGCCTGGATGACCGGCGATGACCCTGCCACGCCTCCAGCCCCATGTGGGGCCTCTAAATCGCTAAGACGTCTTTTCCATGTCTCTGTGGCAAAAGGCACACAAGGAAGACAACGAGCTCTTCAGCCCAGCGAGGACTTCCTCTTTGCAGCCCAGTGTCCGGGCAGCGGCCGCCCGGCTGCACTGCGTGGACCCCGTTCCATCTCTGGACGCTATCCCGTGACCCTCCAGACGCCCACCGAGGGGGCCTCGCGCCCCGGCTCTGCGGCCTCTGTCCCTCCCCAGCCCTGTGTGCGCCCATCTGAACGTGCATCCGGGAGGACCCGCGTGACCCACGGTGGGCCCAGGCGTGACTTAATCAGCGCGGTGGACCGTACCTACCCCCAGACGCCGGAGCAGCTGGCGAGACCCAGGAGATGGCTCCGGCCTGCGCCCGGCCCGGGCAGAGCTGCGCCTGCCGCATGGTTGAGAGGCTCTGGGGACCGCCCGCCCACGTCCATCACATGTGCTGATGGGCATGAGTGGGGTGGAGGGGGGTCCCGTGCCTGCCTGCACCTGTCAGCAGAGCTGATGGGCAGGGAAAGGTGGGGGACCCCCCAGCGCTGTCAACCGGCTGACAGACACGGGTAAGCGGGCAGGCCCCTGGCCTCTTCCCGTCAGGTGCGGGAGTCGGTGCCTGATTGGCGACCGATGGGGTTCCGCTTGCCTGGCAGGCTGAAGGGTCTACGTCGACTGGAGTGAAAGGCAGGGCTGGTGTGTGTGTGTGTGTGTGTGTGTGAGAGCCTGCGTGTAGTGTGTGAACCTTTTTCTAATGTGAAGACGTGGCCCCCATGCACATTTTGGGCCATCCACCGAGCCATGACGTTTGTCTTATAGCGATGGGGCAAAAGCAACCTTTGTCCAAGTGGTTTTGCTATTAATGGGACTTTCACATAAATGTGCTTTCGGATATGAAGAAGGAGTATGATAAGATATGTTAAGCTTGATAAGATATGTTGAGCTTCAGATTGATAAGACATAAATTTGGGTATATTATACATTTGGATATATTTTTTTCACATGCATAGCCAAAAATAGTAAGCTTGTGGTTGCTAGATCCTTCACTAAGTGGTTTTATTTTATTATTATTTTTTTCTTTGTTAGATTAGAATTCCTTCACCCCCAGAGACATCTAAAGCAAGGATCTGGGTGCAGGTCTGAGTCAGGAAAGTTTGCTTTTGATGAGAAATGCTGTGTACTTTTCAGTTAGGAGGCAATTATACTGTATTGCTATGTTGAAGCTTCCACGTGAACCAAGCCATAGCCACATTTTTATGGAATTGTAACTCCTTCTGAAAATGTGTCAGGAGAGAAAGTGGGTGATGGAGCCCATCTCCCTGGAAAGGGTTCAGTGAGGAACAGCTGGAGTGATTTATGACTCTGTACCTGGCTAGCTCTATGCAACCTGCAAAGAAGCATACCAAGTGTTTTAGTGATTCATTAGGCACACAAAATACCTTCACTTAATAAAAATCACAAAAAAATCTGCAATTTGGAGAAAGGAATGTGGGCAATTATTGCAGTCCCATTCTGTTCCCGTGAATAAAAAATGAAATGCCTCTTTTCACGTGTCTGGGGAGGAGGGTGTCTAGCTGCCAAGTGTTACTTTAAGATGGAGCGCTGTGTCGTTCCGAAGCTTAATTTAGATGAAGGATAAATTTTTTAAGGAGGGATAATTACTCTCAAAATTTTCTAATTGTGTCCAGTAAAACTGATCACAAGATCATACAATCTCAAAAATTTGTGCAGGAAGATCTAACAGCTGATCTATATCATTAGAAACCAAAATCAACCCATTTATCCAACAGTATACTTTCTTTAATCAAAAAATGACATGAGGATATTGATGCTGGTAGACACAGTGGTTGACCCTGGTGGATAATCAGTGTATTCCTCACACTATGAAATACGCTTGTTATTCCCACATTTACAAGTCATTGACGAATACGGTACCCAACCAGATGTTCAGAAATTGCTCTGCTTTGCAGCTTTTTGCTTTGTTTTATTTTCATCTGGAGGTATATAGTGCTTTCTTGGACTCACTAGCAGAGATTCTGTTTGTGTGCGCAAATGGGATGTGGTAGCATGGAATTTGGATCTTAATGTTTGAGTTCAAGAGACGATATCTCAGCTGGACCAGGGAAGAGAGGTCCTCATTTGTGTTAGCTCTTTTTTTATTTCTGGGAAACTTAACCCCTGGCCCAGACTAATGTCACAGGTGCATATTATAAGGCTGCTGTTGTGGGTTGTTTGTTCTTGTTTTTTTTGAGCAATGGATTTTTCCTTACTCTCCGGGCTGCTCTTTGCTTCAGGTATAGTGTCCAGAAAAGACAAGTGAATTCCCTGATGTTTTCCTTTTATGCTCTATGCTGTTTATTTCATGCCTGAAGTAGTGTGTCCAGTCTGGAGAGCCACATGAAGGGGAAAAAACGAAAGGGAGAATCCTAGGGCTAGGGGTGTAGGGGGCTGCCAAAAAGTGGAGTTCTTCAACAACATGACGTGAGTAATGGTTGAAGGTACTAGAGACATTTAAACCAAGTGGTAGAATGTTCACCTGGGGAATTAAATTATTTGTAAGCTCTTCCTTCAAAAGAGACATTAGAGGACAGTCTTGGTCATCGTAGAGACCTGAGCTTGGACCATCCAATGGGTCAAGTTATAGTTAACAAGCATATTTGTCACTCGGTAATATCCGACTCTTTGAAACCCTATAGACTGTATCCCGCCAGGCTCCTCTGCCCATGAAATTCTCCAGGCAAGAATACTGATGTGGGTTCCCACTCTCTTCTCCAGGGGATCTTCCTGACCCAGGGATCGAACCCAGGTCTCCTGAATTGCAGGCAGATTCTTTACTATCTGAGCCACCAGGGATGGTGAACAAGGCATGAGCTAAATTCGACTACGGTCTGTGCAGTAGAGCTCTTAGCAGGGCAATAGTCAGTAAGTGACTGCAACAACATCTCTTAGGATGTTGGAAAGAAGCCTCCTTCCTTTCAGTAGGAGTTTGAAGTCCGAGGGTCTAAGGGCTTCCTCTCTTGGTATAGGATTCAATCATAAAACTACCTAGAATACTTTGGGTCAGAATGAAGCCAGATTTTCCCTGTTCGTTACAGAGTGTTTGGGCTTTTATTTTTTTCAGACAACACTATGAAGGTTTGTTTTTAAACATAATAGAAGAGATTTATCAAGTTTTCTTGTATTAAGGCACAAGTTGATTGCATATTCAGTTTGGGTGGTTATATGTCACCTTGAAGACAACCAGCTAATATGAAAGAAAAATGGAATGGGCTTTAAAATGGTAAATTTTGACTGCCTGATAAATAAATATACCCTAAAGATTCAATAATTCATCACTTTGAGTTATTTATCTCTCTCAAAAGATTTCTGAAATCATTCTTTACTGTTTCGCTTGATTAATTCTTTGATCTCCACGATGAAGATCGCTTTATCCATGGTCACTGCACAGGCTGAGTTATTAAACGGATGACGGGGGATAAGCAAGTTGATGTTAATCAGTTAAAACTGTAAAGAGGCTGAGTGAGTGCGCCAGGAACGACGAGTTTCATCCACCCATGGTTTGGAGAGCCGCGGCTGCTGTGTGCTTGTCTATCCATAAAGTCTAAATGGCCAGTTTGCAGGCGAACTGGTGACCGGCGCAATGCTACCGACTTGCAAAGGGGTTGTCTGAATTACTTGCCTAAAGTACCTACTTGAATTTCTTTAGGGCAATCAGTTGCCAGTCTTTTTAGGTGATGCCACCTAAAATATATACGTCTTTATTTTTACTGTAGCAGAACACAGATAACACAGAATCTACCATTTTTACCATTTTTCAGTGTGTGGTTCAGTGACCCTGAGCACATGCGTGTTGTGGTGTAACTTTCACCACCAACCACCCAGGGAATTTTTCATCTTCTTAAACTTAAACTCTGTAGCCACTAAATAAAGGTCCCATTCCTCCTGCACCTCCAGCCCCAGCAACCACTATTTCATTTTTGTCTTTATGAATCTGCCTATTTTAGGGACCTCGTATAAATGGAGTTATATAGTATTTGTCCTTTTGTGTTCACTTATTTCTGTTAGTGTGTCTTCGAGTTTCAGGCATGTTCTAGCATCTGTCAGAATTCCATTTCCTTTTTAAAGCATTTTTTATTGTAGTATAACTGATTTGCAGTGTTGTGTTTTAGTTGCCAGTCATTATTGAGAGATGAAAACAGTGAAGATGCTTGAAGTTTAACTGTGGTATCTAAGTGAAACTGTGGGAAACACAGACCTTTACACATCACTGTCAAGAAAGCTGTTTTTCCTGAGCAAGAGTTGGGTACATTTGCAAGGACTAAATTAAATCCTGTTTTTCATTGTTATTAATATATAGGAAAGTTGGATATGACTTATTGCACCTTGACAATCCTCAGATATTCTCAATCAAGATCCAAAATGCTACTGAAAAGGCAGATGGTGGAAGACAGCCAGTTTGACAAAGTTGGCCCCAGGGAACCTACAAAACCCCTCTGAGCAAGTGAAGACCTGGATCATGAACACACCTCCTAAAAGCCGCCTTTTCTCTTAAGTGGACAAAGCATTTTATATGGATAAACAGTAGCTGATAAAACATCTCCAGGCAGAGGAAGTTTCCTTTGATAGAAAGATCAGAATGATACATGATTAATAAATATATAAGCAAGTGATTAATGCTTGAAACCGCTGGGTGGCTGTATTTATTTGACCCGTGTGGTTGTACACTCGGCTCTGGAAACGGGTCAGGGTCTCCAGGGCAGAGGGACAGTGAAGGGCTGAGGGTCCTCACACTGGACTGTGAGGAAGGGTTCCCAGCCCTTGAAAGAGAAAGCCACTCCAAGTCCTTGACAAAAGACACCAGGGAAAAGCAGTGGCCTTCTCACTTCTCCCCCACCACCACCCCAGCCCGCCTCTGTTCTTTCCTTCCTCTCCCTTCTATTTTGAGCCTCTAATGGCTCAACAATTTTCATGTGATGGTTATAGAGAGAAATTCAGCTTTATTTAACAACACTTTCCTGATTATAACAAATGATTTTTCTGAAAAGGAGGAAAGAGGGATTCAGGGATGGCTGCACTGCCAGCTGCTCTTGGGATCCTGGGGTAAATGGTCAGACGGGTTCCAGGGTTCCTGGGGTCCCTCTGGGGCCTTTGCTAAGCAGATATTCACCACTGGTCTCACAGGATGGATGCACAAGGTCTTCTGAACTTATTTGCCCATGAAATCCTTTTACATGGATTACTTATTAATATCTCAGAATGCAGTATGGAAAACTCTCATTTGCTTTATCAATTTGCTTACCAAACCCTTTCTCCATGGATAAGGCACCAACAAGCATGATCCTTGGTCAGGTCAGAGTTTATAACATCCTAAATCGGCAGAGACAAATTGGTGACATTTTACCCTTGTGACATTTCTCTTCTGGGATGGGCACTGAGCATGGACTGCCATGATCCCCAAAATACATCCAAAGTTCCCATTTTGTGAAATGTCTTAAGAAAAAAGACGCTAATGATTCAGTAACTTCAAGAACTACTTCAAAGTCGACTTGCTCTCTCAGATGTCCAACCTACGGCATGGAGATCCAGAAAGATAATAACAATTCTGGGAAAACGTTAAAGGAAGGAAGGTTTAAAAAACAACAAAAACAAAAACACCGCATGCCTGTCTTTAAACTAGAATTCCACAGCCTACCGGGCACTGAATTGCTGCTGCTGTTGTTTTACACTGCAGAATGGCCTCCCACACGCTAGTCTTCTGGGCACGCCTGGGGACGTGCAGACCTGCAGCTGTCGGTTCAAACTTCTCTGGGAACCATGGTTGTCTTAGCTCCCTATCTTTCCAGCGTTCAGGAGAGTGTGAAGCAAGAACAGGGAGGGGCCTTAACTGAAGACACCCCTGGAATTCTTCATGAGAGTGAAACAAAGCCTGAGATAGGATTTGACTACCTGTACCTTAAACTGAGCTGCCCTTAATGTCTGCTTTGCAGCCCTTTCTTTCCCACCTGGATGACTTTCATGGAGGATGCTGGGAGCCTGGCTCAGACACACCAGGTTCTAATTGGGCTCAATATCATTCCAGGTGTGAGCAGGCACTAGATGTGAGTGGGGGTGCTTCTGGGGTAGCTGTTCTAGTCCCAGCATCAATGCATCTGATCTTGGCATATTGCAGCAAGCTGACATAGCTGGATAAGTAACAACATCACTGTGGAGCAATTTTGAGTTTATTCACATATTTAGACGTTAAAAAAGATTAGGAGGTAGACAGTAGTAAAGTAGGACAATTACTTATCATTCCATGGCAAGCTATCTCACAACTGGTCTCAAAAATTATTTCTCTGGAAGCTAATGCACAAGGACTCCTTGTTTAACTAGATTTGTACTGGGTTATGGAAAACAAACCAGACAAGTCTTTCTTCATCCTATAATCTGTAAATCATTGCCTGCTGGGGCTGTATCGCTGTTCTCCCACCCACCCCCTTTCCAGAGTCAAACTTCTAACACTTTTCATTGGATGTTATAATAATTCCAAATATCGAGATACTCTGTTCATGGTGTGATTTAAGTTTAACATACAACAATTGTTGGTTATACCTATCTGATGGCTGAAATTCTTTTATCAAAATTTTTATTGATATATCACCATCACCGTCAATATTAAACAAGCTGATATGGCAACGGCTCAGTAATTTCAAATGTATCCATGTAGATATTTTGTAACAAATAACAAAAATGAGCAGCTTTTCTTTATTTTGAAAGCTAAGGTAATATAAAATAATTTATAATTTCCATTCATTTAATTTGTGCTCCCAGAAAAAATTTAATTCTCAAGAAAATAACTTTTACACAAAGAACATTGGTGTCAACTGAGTATTTACCATCTATTATGAATTTTGCAACTGTTATCTCTGATGCGTACAAGGTCTGAAGGTTTTTACGGTGAAGGAACTGAGCCTTGGAGTAGAGACCAGCAAGGGTCTCAGGTACCTTGGATCCTTTCCGTAAGGCTGGGAGCCACACAGCACGTCTCCCCAGGGACAAAGTGTCAACTGTACCTAAAAGAACTCTACGTAATGCACTGTAGTGTCCTAAATGGAAAGGACACCCAGAAGGGAGGAGATGTATATGTGTGTGTGTGCACACACACACACACACGCACACATATTCCCTGGTGGCTCGGATGGGAAAGATCGGCCTAAAATATAGCAAATCTGGGTTCCGTCCCTGCGTGGGGAAGATCCCACGGATAAAGGAGTGTCAACCCACTCCAGTGTTCTTGCCTGGAGAACCCCATGGACAGAGGAGCCTTGTGGGCTACAGTCCATGGGGTCTCAAAGAGTCAGGCAGGACTGAGCAACTAACACACACACACACACACACACACACACACACACACACGCACGCACTGCTGATTCATTCTGTGCAGTAGAAGCTGACCCAACATTGTACAGCAACTAAACTCCAATAAAAATTAATTAAGAAAGAAAGAACCATAGCAGCCTCACCATAGTCAGGGTGATACTATTATAATAAATAATGATATCATTAAGCTTATCAACTCAAACGATCACGTTTTACTCAATTACATAAAAAATACCCAGTTATCCCTATTTACAAAAAAAAAGCATAGTACTGCGGAGGGAGACCGTCCCCTTGCCTGCATTTGCCAGTCCTTGGAAGCCCGCCCTGGGTCAAGCTGGAGAGCCGGCCTCGGCTGCGGGCGGAACGCGCACACGTCCGGGCGCACCCTCAGTAGCGTCCGCGCGCGCGTTTTCCTTCAGGTCCGCGGAGGCACACCAGGGCACCGCCTGCCCACCAGCTCACACCGCCCCTCGGGCCTTCCTCCTGAGGTTTCAAAGGCTTCCAGGGCACGAAATCAACTTCCTGCGAGCCTGCAGTCCTGCCTTCGCACCTGACAGACTTTCCATGCCCTCAGGGTGTGGGGCTGCCGAACTGTTTGATGTACTTTGACTAGTTGATATCTAGTTTCCCTTTTACCAGTGTCTATAATTCATGTGTCTGTTATTCTTCTTGTTGGTTTCTGAAGCTGAGGAATAAGTTTTATTATGTGGGGCTGCCGGGGCTGGGGCTGGCAGGCGGCCGGGACTTGGGTTTCGGTTTCCCGTGAAATGGTGGGATTCCCCGCCCCTGTTGGGTGACCTGGAGCCAGCCAATCAATATGCACCCAGTAAAAGCCCGCGGGAGAGCTGAAAAGCCCGCAGGTGCCCAAGTTTGAACAAAAGCCCGCGCCGTTTGTACCAATAGAATTGCTTTAAGTTTAAACAAAAGCCCGCGAAGTTTGTACCAATGGGATTGCTTTGCAAACATGTAACAAATCACCTTGTAACCTGTATGTAACATGCTGCATATAAAGCTCGCCCAATTTGCTGTTCGGGGTGCTCTGCCTCCCAGGAGATCAGAGTCACCCGTTTGCGAAACCGACAATAAACCCTCTTGGGCGTTGCATCTGTTGGACTGGATTATTGGGTCAAGCGGTTTTTCCTCCTTGGAACGAAGGCCCGAATTTTGGGTCTTATGAGGGCTTTCTCTCGTCAAACCCTGGTTCCTAGTTTTAATATATACTCATCATCACTAGTGATACAAACAAGGAGAAATAAGTCATCTTTAAAGGGTAGGTATCTCTCCTCATCTGCACAGGGTGGTGAATTTATTCTTTCTTTCTTTATTTCTTCCCCTCTTCCGGATCCGTTTCAGAGGTTAACCAATTACCACGGGTGGTAGCTGTTTTAGCTCTGTGTGGTTGAGAGGTTACAAAAACTCAACAGTACACACAGTTATTGTGCTGTCTCTTAACTTTTCAGAAAAAGATCATACCAAGCTCATTGCACTGAAATTGAGTTTTCTCACTGAAAACATCATCACGGGCATTCTTCCACTCAAGAGCTATACACGTCATTCTTGCTAATAGTGCAGTAATATTGCTATCAGTCCTGGATTTCACTTGCTGATATACACATACAAGCTTCTTCAGGCGTTCTTACATATTATTGCCTTTTACATTTTTATTTTGTTTTATTTTACTTTACCACCAACAACAAAGACTGTTAGAAAAGAGTACACACATCTTTATTTAATAAATAGTAATTTATGAAAATGAATATTTTCAAGCACTCTCATCCATACTAGCCATATTGCATTTTAACAGTTTTGCTATTTTAGGGGAGTTTTTTTTTAAGCTTTATTACTACTGTCTTAATCTGCCTGTCTCTGATAATGGGGTTCAGCTTCTTTTCACATGTCTGCTGGCCACTTGGATTATGTTTGCTCTCAGTGCTCCATAAAGTATTCTTTGGTTGTCTTTTTCTTTGCAATTTGTAAAATACTGGTGATATGTACCCTTTTTTATTTGTGTATTTTGCAAATATTATTTTTAAGGACAATTTTTTGTCTCTGATTATTTATTTATTTATTTTTTACCATATTTTAAAGATGATTGGATGGCATTGCTGACTTGATGGACATGAGTTTGAGCAAGCTCTGGGAGTTGGTGATGGACAGAAAAGCCTGGCGTGTTGCAGTCCATGGGGTCACAAAGAATCAGGTACGACTGAGCTACTGAACCGAACTGAAAGGTGGTCAAATAGATCTGTCTTTAATTTTCATTATCATAATCAAAGATCTGTCTCTTTGATTTTCAATAGCTCAAATATCTCCCAAACACTCGTCAAAATTTGTGCGTTTTTAAAGATTTTGCTTGAGTATGGTATAAGTAGACATTTTAGCTTTGTTGTCTTCTAAATGGACAACTTATCACGCCAACACTGTCTGTTAAATGCCCCTGTGTCACCGTCCTGGCCCGAAGCAGCTCTTTCATCGTCCTCTGTTTGGGTGCACACTTTCTATCTAGACCTGCTCTCATGGACTCCTGTCAGTCATGCCAATAATACTGCTTTTTACATTAGTGGCTTCATGTGCATTTTAAAAGAGACTGCCAAGTTCTTGATATTTAAAATCTTACAGTTATTCTAAAATATGTGCTTTTCCATATGGTTTCAGTTAGATTCAGCTAGGTGAAGAAGGAACAGTTAACCTTGAAGCTTTAATAATTAACTCAGCAGAGGAGTTAATTAGCTCCTCCTCTTGCAAACTCCCCAGGAGGAGTGGCTGAGTGCAGCTCCCCTCCAGCTGAGCTCCACTGATGCAGGTCCTCCCTGTGGCACCTGCGGCTCTGCCGTTTCAGAGTGCAGCTTCCGAATTTATCTGTACAGAAGAAAAGTGAACAAAAAGTTAGTCCTCAAGTGCAGTCCACTGGCCAAGCTAGTCACATGGTTTCAACCAGAGCAGACTGTGACATGCATGTAGAATGTGGAATTTCAGTGAGCAAGACTGTCTGTGCCTTATGCCTGGCCTGTCAAACAATTCTGTTCAGTGCAGAATAAAGTTTTCTTCTGATTACACGTGCATCATATGTGTATATTGTTTGGGAAAAAATAGTATTTTTATGATTTTAAGTTTTCCTACCCAAGGAAATGATATTTGTAGCTAATACCTGCCAGTCCTGTTTTATGTTCTTTAATAGAATTTATTGTATGGATCTCTTATCTTTCTTATTAAACATATTTCATGGTATTACACAGTTGTCATTAGATTGGGAAAGTAGAATAATCTGTTCTCATTTTCATTTCTAATTATTGAAAGTATAGAAGAAAACTATGGGTTTGTATATTTATTTCATATCCAGCCACTTTACCAAAATTTATTCTATGGTCTAGTAATTTGCTTTATTTTCTTTTTTTCTGGGCCAATTTATTTTTAGTGAGGTGTAATTGATGTATGATATTATATTAGGTACAGGTGTACAGCATAATGATTCATAATTTTTTAAAGACTATACTCCATTTATAGTTATAAAATACTGGATATAGTCTCTGTGTTATACCATATGTCCTTGTGGGTTATGTATTTTACACATCACAGTTTGTACCTCTTTAATCCCTCACCCTTATATTGCCCCTCCTCTGATGCTTTCTCCCTACTGGTAACTACTAGTTTGTTCTCTATGCCTGTGCATCTGATTCATGTTTGTTATGCTCACTAGTCTGTTTTACTTTTTAGACCCCACATATAAGTGATATCATACAGTATTTGTCTTTCTCTGTCAGACTTATTTCACTCAGTGTAATGCCCTCCAAGTCCATCTGTGTTGCTGCGAATGGCAGAATTTCATTCTTTTTATGGCTGAGTAGTATCCCCATGTGTATGTATACCACACCTTCTTTATTCCTTATTCTGTTAATAAAAACTTAGGTTGCTTCTGTATCTTGGCAACTGTGAGTGATGCTGCTATGAATCTTTTCAAATTAGTGTTTTGTTTTATTTTTGGTAGATACCCAGAAATAAAATTGCTGTGTCATATGGTGACTCTAAGTTTAGATATTTGAGGAACCTCCATACTGTTCTGCACAGTGATTACACCAATTTATATTCCCACCAACTATGTATGAGATGTCCTTTTTCTCCATTCTAGTATTTTTAATTAGTTTTTGCTTTTTGTTTTGCTTTTCTCAGTATAAAGTATCATCCATAACTAGAATTAATATGTTTCCTGTTCTCCAGTATACATGCCAATTATTTGAGATTTCTTGGGATACTCTCTGGATTCTATAAAACACTTCTGTGTGATTGTGATGTTCTTTCTTTCTTTCTTTCTTTTTTTTTTGCACTATCCCCCAGACATCTCCATCTTGCACTCTCCATGAAAGCCTGTAAGTGACCCACCACAAAGCTCTCAGCACTCTCTCCTGAATGTGTCCTCAATCATTCCTGTCTTCTCCTTATACTGCCACAGCCTCGGGTCCTAGTTTCATCATGCTGATCATATTATTAGAATATCTTTACCATTGTCCTCTGGACTCTGAAATTTATCAGAGATATATTTCTCCACCAAAGCTTAACAAGGACGCTCCTTTCATTAAAACATTCAGTGGGCCCTCATTGCCTGCAGGACAGAGATGACCTTCTCCTCTCAGTGCCCTTCACAGCCTGGCATTTGTCCATTTATTGGCCGTCATCCGCTGATACATCCCTATGGACATGGTCTCTGCTAAGCATAGGAGCACTTCCCACCCGTCAGTCTTTTCCTTTCAATGTATCTCCATTTTAAACTCTATGGACAAGTTCTTCTGTTACATTGACTTCTTTATTGCAGACATGTGACTTCTTAATTAATGTTAGAATTTCAGAAACTGGTATAAAACCTTGTTTTCAAGCTGATCATTGGGATGGTTTGGAATACATAGAATGCCAGTGTCTCTGACCCACCTCTGGATGATATTTTTAATCCTATGCAGTGAATTACTTGATTCAAGTATGAGGAGACTGAAGAAGCTGACCAACTGAAAAGGGTGTGTTGCAGCATAAAACAATCGTGGACTTTGTGACAAAGTAGTAAATGAAATTGATCTTTTCAAACTAGTTTTTTTTTTTTCTAAAGGAGATATAAATGGATCAACTCTAGACAGAATGGGCCTAGTGTAGTTAAGACCAGAGATATGAACAGACACAAGCTTACCTTTCATCGTTTAAAGATTATCCACCCAGAAACAGGACTTCTCAGGTGGTGCAGTGGTAAAGAATCTGCCTGCTAATGCAGGAGATGCTGGAGACTCAGATTCGATTCCTGAGTTGGGAAGGCACTCTGGAGGAGGAAATGGCAACCCACTCCAGCATGCCTGCCTGGGAAATCCCAGGGACAGAGAAGCCTGGCGGGCTACAGTCCACAGGGTCGCAGAGTCAGACATGACTAGGCACACACTTGCACACATCCAGACACAGCAGAACACGTTACCAGGATGAAGTTTCATGAATTCACATTTCTGTTTCTCTCTCACTTACACAACGCAAACCTTGTTCTACTACATTTCACATTATTGCCCTTCACAGACGTGGCATATTTTACGATTGAAGGTCTGTGGCAACCCTGAGTCAAGAATGTCTTTTGGCACCATTTTTTTTTTCCCCAAAAGTATTTGCTCACTTTGTGAGCAAGATGTGACTCTGTGTCACATTTTGGTAATTCTTGCAATATTTCAAACTTTTTTGTTATCCTCATTTGTGTTATGGTGACTGTGACCAGTGATCTCTGATGTTACCACTACAACTCTGTGATCGTTAGTGTTTTTTAGCAATAAAATATTTTAAATGAATGTACATACTTTTCTAGGCTTTATAGTGCTATTGCACACCTAATAGGTTCCGGTGGAGCATAAACATAACTCTTCCATGCACCCGGAAACCACAGCACTGTGTGACGCGCTTGGTTGCAGTGTTTGCTTTATTGCCGTGGCTCGGAACCGAACACACTGTCTCTGTGGTGTCCTGGGTGCTTCTGAGAGCTCCCTGCCTTCCCCAGCATATTGAGACACATGTCCTATTCCTCGTCAGCGCTCTCATTCTAAGGAGGAGGAAGAAAAACCTAGTCTCCGGCCAGCCTGCGAAGCAGCCACTGTCCGTATTGCGCTGTTCCGCTCCCCTCCCGTTCCATCTTACGCTTCTTCCAATCACCTGATACTCTGTTTTCCTCACAATTCGCAATATTTTCATATGATTTTGATTCTATTTTAAGGCAGTTATCAAGTCTGGTCTTCAGGTCCCTATCACTCAGTTTTTCATACATAAGCCCTCTGCAGGGACTCAAGTTCAGGGATGTCTCCCAGGAATAGATTCACAGGACAGGGAGAGTAAAGATGCTACAAACATGAAATCATCTTTATTCTTAGCTTGAGAAGGAACCACCCAGCGTCAGCCTAGTGTCTCCCTCCTAGATTAAAAGGGCGTAGGTTGCTAATGATCACCTACTGTGTTTACGGACCTTGGCGGTCACAGAAAAGGCCTGGGTCCCCAGAGAGCGGTGTCGCTGTTTCTTCAGCAGCTGTGAATCTGCACCCTTTACGGCTGCTGACTTGAAATCAGTTTGCAAGAACTTCTATTGCCAGTTTTTCCTCCCTTTCCCTTTCTCCCGTTTTCTTTTTCGATGTTCCTATGTTTATTTCTCAGAAAAAACTCAACCTCTTGGGCAGATTCTCAAGCACAGTGAAGAATGGAGAGAGAGCTCAGGTCAGGAAAGCGGGAGAACCGAGCCACGCCTTTGTGCCCAGGGTGTGGCCCCAGCCTCTGCAGGGAAGGTGGTCGCGAAACCTTCTCTAGCAAGACCCGGTCTTCTGGCCCCAGTGCAGGAGGTGCGGTTCACCAGTGTTAGTCAATCAGTGTGCCCCACTCTTGGCAACCAGGCTCCTCTGTCCATGGGATACTCCAAGTGAGAACCCTGGAGTGGGTAGCCATTCCCTTCTCCAGGGGATCTTCCCAATTCAGGGATCGAACCTGGGTCTCCTGCAGATCGAACCCAGGTCTCCTGCGTCTCTTGCAGGCAGATTCTTTACCATTTGAGCCACGGGGGATGCCCAATCCCACTATCTGAAGTGTTATACTTTATTTCTTAATTATATGGCCTCAGTGTTCCCTGAATCTCCCTCTGAAGGGGAAGCCAACCCCAGCTGAGACATGCCCCACCCTTCACCCCAACTGTGCCGGGATCACCCAGTGTTTTCAATCAGCTCAGCTTGGAAAGCTGCCCCGACGCACAGTTGGAGGACTTCTTGTCCTGATGTGAAGCTAAGATCTTTGGTTCAGCGTGGATCTTTTTTGTATTAATTTGATCTGATAAACTTGCATTATGGTATCATTTCTCATACCCTGGTCTCTCCCTTAATTTTGTGCCTGTGGTTGGCGCAGAACTGGTCTGAACCCTAGTTCCAGTCCTCAGCTTAACAAAGAATCCTAGGAAACATTAAGAATGTTCTCCAAATTGTCTGAGGGCTGCAGACATTTTAAAAAGAAGTTAATT
This sequence comes from Hydropotes inermis, assembly GCA_020226075.1. Lineage (NCBI taxonomy): Eukaryota > Metazoa > Chordata > Mammalia > Artiodactyla > Cervidae > Hydropotes > Hydropotes inermis. The sequence continues at coordinate 1,944,185 of CM035283.1, forward strand.
TTTGCTCTTTATGCTTTTTGGTTATCCACAAAAATTAAAAATATCTTTATTTTACATGAGAGAAGAGAAAAAAAGAAAACAAGTGAATAATTTTGCCAGATTATTCCAAACCCAGGCCAAAACACTGACAATTTTTCAAATGAACAATAAATTTACTGAACAAGTATATTGTCAGGTGTGGCTGGAAAATGACACTCAAACTGTGATCTTTTAAGGCTTTCATCAGATTTTTGTTCGCTGACAAAGGAGAAGGCACTCAGAAGCTGGGTTCGGCGGTCCATGACGGGGACGCCTCCTTCTCTTCTGGAAAACAGATTATCCAAAGAACATGGTTGGCATCTCAGGACCAGAGCTCACGCGAGCTTCTCTCTGATCAGGAAGTGCTTTCCTGAAAATATAGGTGCACTTTCAGTTACATTCTACAAGCGTCCAGAAAAAAATACATTTTAAAGCTTTTTTTATAGAAAAAAATTGTTCTATCACCTTTTGCCTACTATAATTATTAAGCCATGGATTTTTTGCAGGAGCGAGGCCCTAGAAAGTATCTCATACAAAGCCATAAAATTGGTAGATGAGGAAACTGAGGCTGGAAAAAAAGGGTGAATTTTATTGATTGGATTTCCTTAATCTCACTGAGGGATCCTTATTTATTCTCAGAGAGGCTGAATGTCTGGGATTTTGTGTCTTTAGTAACTAAACCCTATGTCAGCTAGTTGATAGGTTTGGAGCTAACACATTTTTTCTTTGAAAATGATTTGTCCCCTTATTTAAAAGTTCACAGTGCTGGTCCTTCTCCATCACCTGTGGAGGGAACTCTCAGATTTAGTCTTTCACTGCCTTGCCTTGGTCCACGCTCTCACCAGTTAGCAACTGAATCCAAAATGTTTTGAAAACAAATGAGGACTGAATTTTGCCGTGTTTGTTTCCTTAGCCCACTGAAGCGCTGGGTAATGTACTACAGTAAAACATTTATAAATGAAACGTGGAGCGAATCCAGCTCATTATCAGTCATTTAAACTTGGTCTCTTTCTAGAAATATAACTGTAGAGATTTTTTAGAAATTAATGCAGTAGACAGAAAAAAAGATTTCATAGGCCAGGCACCTTGCTCCAATGCTCCTATTACTTAATTTTTCCATTCCCTAGTGTTCTTTTTCGTGACTTGCTTGTTGTTGGATATCTTTCAGAATTATTTTTTCTTTCATTTTTCTGAAGTTTTATTGAAATATGGTTAATTTACAATGTTTTATTAGTCTCAGATATGCAGTAAAGTGATTTAGTTATACACACACATATATAAATATATACAGTCGTTTTTTACAAGAATTCTCAGAATTCTTATTTTGAACATTTCAGAGTTCCTTTTGCACCCTTGTAAGTGTGTGTGTGTGTGTCTGTATATAAAATATTTAATGCACATTTTGCATAAATATCTATTAATGTAAAATATTCTTCTATAAATCTTCAAAGTTAAAGTGTAGGAAATGCTGTGAAAAACATGTATAGCTACCTCCTTCATGTAGAATAGCATAGGGCCACACGGACTGTAAGCTCCAGGAAGGCAGAGTCTCTGCCTCTCACTCAGCACTTTTTCTACAGAATCTTAGTGCTGCCACTGGCACAGGGAAGCCACTCGTCCTTTCATGGGAGAGCTTTAGTATTTATAAGCTTAACGATTAGCATAGATGGAGAATATGTTGTCATTTTATGTATTGTCATTCATGGAGTTTAAAAGGCAGACAATGTTTAATTAGCATTAGCTAGAGTGATGCCAATAAAGAACAATAAAAATATAATCCCTGTAAGAATTTTTGTGTGACTAATGGGTGCCATCAGACACTTTTCCATACACTGATCATTGTCATTTCTCTATGATTATGTTTATAAAACTATCTAAATATCAGAAATGTGAATAATTGCTTTTTTATTTATCTGTCCTTTGGAGTTCTGGAAGAATAGTAAGGATGTTGGAAGGAGAGTACAAAATGAAAAAGAAAATAATGCTGAGTACTATTTCCAATTTCATTGGAAGCAGAGGAAGGCTTGAAAAAGAAAATAATGCTGAGTACTATTTCCAATTTCATTGGTGCAAGCAGAGGAAGGCTTGGCCCAGTGGATGTGCCTTGTATAACCCAGTACTATAGCAGCCATCCTGAGGCCCCTCAGCCCTGCAGACATGCATTTACACAGCTTTCAGATTTAAGGCTCATTGGAAAAGACCCTGATGCTGGGAAAGATTAAGGGCAGGAGAAGGGGGCAACAGAAGATGAGATGATTGGATGGCATCACCAACTCGGTGGACGTGAGTTTGAGTAAGCCCTGGGAGATGGGGAAGGACAGGGAGGCCTGGCGTGTGCAGTCCACAGGGTCTCAAAGAGCTGGATACAGCTTAGCGACCCAGCGACAATAACAGATTTAAGGAGGTGCCAGCATCCTCGATCAGCAGGATAATCCATACTTCACTGTAATATTAAAAAGAAAATAAAAGTGCTGGCACAAAATTCATAATAAATGAAATATCACAGCCTTAAATAAAGACCAGATCAGTAAAAGGTCATTAAAGCCTCTGATGGGTCTGGCCAGCATTGAAGAATAAAAGCAAATTGATGAGAAGGTAATTTGACCAGGGTCAAAGTGAGGGGTGGGGTATGTCTGGAGTTAGACCTCTTCTCTGGATTGGACTTCCTAACTCTAAATCTCTCCTGGGAGAATAAATTCCTCTCTAATCAAAATTTTCCCATCCGAAATCTTCTCATCTCAGGCATACATTTATTTCAAAATGATGTACATAATATTTGCATGTTTCATGTATTACCATTTAAAAATATCTACCATCTGTGGGAACCAGCCTTTTTAAGTATTTAAATACTTTGGTTTTTTTTTTTTTAAATGTGGTCTGCCTAATACTTATTTATACTATACAATGAAAATATTAATTTTGGTCCTACAGAATAACTCCATAATTAGCACAACCCGTCATTATGTGACTTCTGATCAGCCAGGAGTCTAATTAAGCAACTTGAAATATAAGAGCTACATATAGTAAAATCCACAGAAAACCTGGCCTGTCAGTCATTGCGTCTTATCCTGAACATGGGTGTTAAAATAGCAGTGTTCTTTCCAGTGGATAATGGATCCTTGTGACGGTCACTGCACCACCTTGGAGGGTAATTTCTCTCCAGCCTCAGGAGGTGGACCAAGTTACATGGACGCCATGTGGTGTGTTGGACACAGGCTCAGGCACGCTGCCCAGGGGAGGGGGCTTGTGTATTTGTTGTTAAGATTCGGTGCACTTGCGTATTTAAGATCCTTGGTTTCTTACAAACGTCAGATGAAATAAAGCCTCGTGAAAATGTTTGTGTGTGTGTGTGTGTCTGTATGCCCAACATGTTTCCAAATTCTTCTGGAACTTTCTGCACACTCTCTGCGGGCCTTCGGCATCTTCACTGCCGAAGTGGCCCTGGCTCCCTGATTCCAGGGGTGGTTCCAGGAACCTCCATGTCCTCAAGGCTGCCCTCTGGGGGGCCTCCCCTGCAAGAGCCCCTTGCTTGGAAGCTGGGTCCTCCTCAGGGGGACCTGAGGTGACCCTGCAGGGTTTGCCCAGCTGCCCCAGGAGCCTGCTCCTGGCACATGAGGTTGAGGGCCCGCCTGTAAGCCATTCCCTGCAGCAATTTCAGGTCAGGACTCGGGGCATCAGGCAAATTACACCCCAAAGGGAAGCTGCAAAGAGAAGACGCAACCTCAGTCCTCCCCATGACTTAGGTCTTGAAAAAGGAAAAAAAAAAAGATCCAAACATCCATGTCTGCAGAAACCCCTTTTTTGTTAAGTCCCCAGCCTCGTCATTGAACTTACAGACGAATGTGGTTCCAGGCATCACATGAGCCACCAGCCTCTCAAGTCGGCCGGTCGTGAGTGTCGCCTGACTAAGGGCAGCCTCTGTGCCCGGCACCCTGAGTGTATTCTCCTGGCCCCCGGGGGTCCCTCCCCGGACTCTGCACAGCGGTGCGGTGACACGGGGCCAGCGGAGGCCTGTCCCCCCGCTGGAGGCCTCGCATTCCTGCAGAGTGGGTGGCCCGCCCCGGGAGCACCCACATTCTGTTGTGCTGTCTGCCCGGCTGCCATTGAGTACCCCCAAACTCCAGGGGAGTCTCCCGGGGGCTCTGAGCCCATGCACTCCATCCCGAGGATGCTGAGCGGTGAGGGGTGACCACTGAAGGGTCTGCTAGGCAGCTGCTCGCCCAGTGAACTCTCTGCACACCGGGCCCGATGGGGGGACGATGCCCGTTCTTGGTGGACCTTGCTTACGGGGGCTCCCAGGTACCTGCTGCTCCCCTACACGGAAATGCCTGTGACTTGGTGGGCTTGCTAGTTGAAGGGCCAGCTGGGCCAGTCTCCTGTTCTTGCTGCAGCAAATGAGCACAAATTGGGCGGCTTGAAGCCACACTTACTCCCTCGCAGTGGCCAGGCAGCAGGTGCTGGCACTGCCGAGCTCCCCCCGAAGCCCTGGGGGGTCCCTGGTTCCCTCCCCCTCCGGCTTCCGGAGGGCGGCGGACCTGTGCTTTCCAGCCTTGCCTCCAGGTCCCGCTGGTTTCTCCCCGTGTCTTCCTGTGGCTGCGCTTACGGTCTGGTCTGCATCGTCCCGCCTTCTTGCAAGGACAATAGTCACTGGTTTGGGTCCCACCTTCTCCAGTATGACTTCATCTTAAGTTATTACATCTGCAAAGACCCCACCTCCAAGTAAGGCTACATTCAGAAGTTCAATGTGGACGTGAATGATAGGAGAAAGCAATTCACCTGGTATACTGCCTTGGAGATGAAGAATAACTGCAGAGTGCTTTAAGCAGAAAATGGATCATACATTCACCAGCAGAAAATGTGACAACATATACAGAACTTATGGACATTGGCCATTGCATTGATCTTTTAAATATTTACTTGGGTTTTGAATTTTGTTTCTTTTGCTGTTTTACTATTATATTTTTGCAAGTCTGTGTCTGCACATCAAAGTAAAATATTCTGATGTGCAAACACTAGTCATGTATCATGATTCTTCTTTCTTTTTTCCTTCTTCTCTTTTCCCTCCCTCCCTCCCATCTTTCCTTCCTTCCTTTTTCTTTCTTTATTCTTTACTTTCTTTTTTTTTTCCTAAGACAGCATGCCTGTAAGCTTTGAGGTAGGTGGATTCAGAGAGAAAGAGGAAAGGGATTGGAACTAGGGGATGAAGGCTTAAAGAACTCTGCTTTTCCATCGCACAAGTTTTCATCAAAGATCCATTTACTCTCCTTAGAATCTTGAAGACCCAAATAGAATTCCATTACTTTGACAAAGCAAAGTGGGCTTTCTGGACATTTCTATTCAGGCTCTGACACAAATCAGAAGGAAATCAGGTGAAGAAAGAACCATAACTGTAACCCAACCCACCTGCTCTGTCCCCACACCCTCGCCCGGGCTCTGGGGTTCTTTCAAAGGACTTGCAGAACCACTGCGTTTTACTTAAATACTGAGACTCCTCCGCTGACCTCTGTTGCTCACGTACTGTGCGCACAGAGCAGGTGGCTCCTAGCGAGCGCCTCCGGAGCAGCGTCGGGATGCGAACACACAGCGCGGGTCAGCCCTCCTCCCCCGAGGCAGGTCCAGCTGTGCGAGGCCTCAAGTTTGGGGCAGTCTGAGTCAGCCTTCCCTGGCCCTCTGGCCTCGGACACGCTGGGGTAACATACTCTTGAGGGGTCCCGGCCTCCCGACCTGGCACCAAACCCGGAGCCCCCAGCGTGCCCCGCTCCGCCGTCCCAGCCACACAGCCGCGTCCGAAGGCCTTGGAAGGAGCAGCCCAGTGAGGGGCCCCAGAGGAGGCACAGAGCCCGGTCCGCTTCGTCCCCTCGCCTCGTAGGAGAACAAGGCCAGGGACGGCGGCCTTCATCCAAAGCCGGGCTGATGGGTGGAGAGAGTCCTGGCAGAGTGAGAGTGAGGGGGCCCCGAGGAGGACCCCGGATCCCGAGCACAGCGTGGGGCGGGCCCAGCACGGGGACTGACACCCGCTCCGGGCTGGGGCCCGGGTCCTGGAGCTCTCAGGAGGCCGGAGGACAGGCGAGGGGTGCAGCTCACGTCGGGGTGAGGGTGTAGCCGAGGAAGTCAGGGAGCCGCCGGGCCTAGGAGCGCTGTGACCACGGGCGGCGTGTGGGCACCGCCTCCGTCCTCTGAGGGCAAACGCAGCGGGCCCGGGCCCCCTGCATCTCTAGACACCATGCTGCAGACAGAACAGGCCCTCGGGGTCTCCCCAGCTCCACCTGGCTCCGCTGCACACCCCGAGTCCTCGTGAGAACGAGTGTCGGAATCAGCGGCCTACCGGGTGATGACTCTGGGCGACCCCTGTCTTCTGACCCAGGACTCACCAGGGAGTGAATCAACAGGTTCCTCCCACCCAGGGCCTGCCATCTGCCCCTCCTCTGCCCCCCAAAAGTCCCTCCTGACGCAACGCCCCCTCTTCCTCTGTCCTTCCCTGGAGGACGTGTATCCAGGACCCACTGGGCACTGGCCTTGCTCTGAGGACATGGGGCTGCTGTGGTCTCGGCCGTGTTCATGTGCTCCTTCTGGGTCCCCAGGAAGCGAGGTCCCTGCACCTGATCAGATGCCCCCACGTGTCGGCCACTCTGTGCTGGCGGCTGGCCAGCGCCCCCGCTGATGCAGCTGCTGCTGTGGACAGACCCGCCTGCTTCATGTTCCGCGTGCGTGGTCCAGAACATGTGACCACCGGGGCTGCCATCTCCTAGAGACAATGAGGGGATGTGCCCTGGGGCGTCCTTTCCAGACGCCAAGAGCCTCTCATGATGTCAGCACGTGTCAGCTCGGATGGGCCACGAGGCTCCCAGATGTTTGGTTCAGTGTTACTCAGGGTGTGACTGTGCTCCTGGATGAGGTTAGCATCTGAGAAAACCTATCACCCTCTGCAGTGAGGGTGGTGTGTAGTCAGTCGTGTCCGACTCTTTATGGCCCCATGGACTGCAGCCCTCCAGGCTCCTCTGACCATGGGATTCTCTGGGCGAGAATACTGGACTGGGTTGCCATTTCCTTCTCCAGGGATCTTCCCCACCCAGGGATCGAACCCGGGTCTCTCGAGTCTCCTGCACTGGCGGGCGGGATCTTGACCACCCAGTCACCTGGGAAGCCCCACGGTGAGGGTGGGCCTCACCCAAACTGCTGGGACCCTGAGTCAAAGAGCTGAGTGAGGGAGGTGTTTCTGCCTGGCCGTCTTCTAGCCGGGACACTGGTCTCCAACGGCGGACCTGCGCCCAGGACGGGGTGGGCAGCACAGGTCTCCTGCTCTCAGGCGGCGCGGCTGGACCGGAACCGTGCCCGAGGCTCTGCTGGGCACCCAGCCTCCCACTGAAGACAGGGAATCTGTAGGCCTGCAGCCGCACAAGCCAAGGGCATTCCTTATGATCAGTCTCTCTGTCTCCCTCCCTCTCTCTTGCCCCCTCTCTCTCTGTCTCCCCCACCCCCATGTATATATCTCTAAAGTCTCTTATTGTCTCCCTGGAGAACCCTGACTAATATGCTCAGGATGCCAGAAATAGTCATCCCCATTTATCATCTTGGCACAATGGATCTTTCTCCTCTTTATTTGTCTGTACTTTAAGTCATTTTATAAATAATTTACAATGACAAGAATTTTAGCATTGCAAACCTGCATTTTTTAAACTTCTTATTTTATACTGGAGTATGAAAGTGAAAGTGGAAATCGCTGGGTTGTCTCCGACTCTGCCATCCCGTGGACTGTAGCAAACCAGGCTCCTCTGTTCACGGACTTCTCCAGGCAAGAACACTGGAGTACAGTTGATTAACAACGCTGGGCTAGGTTCACATACACAGTAAAGTGACTCCATTACACATAAGCATGTATCCATTCTTTTCCTGACTCTCTCCTGTTTGGTTGTGACGTAACATCAAGCAGAGTTCCCTGTGCCGTACGGCATGCAAGCCCACACTTCGATTCCGTGTGTTCCAGTCTGCAGGTCTACATGTGTGAAACGGATCAGTCCTCTGAATACACCATCAGCTCATGAAACTACCTGTATGAACCTGGAACAAAGCTTTCCTGTAAAAACTGATGGCAGATTCTAACTATTTCTCTGAGAGTTTCTAGATTATCAAAACTTTCTTTGGGCTCTTTTTGAGTTTGCACCATCCAAACACAAAACTTCAGGAAGTTTTTGAAATTTTGGACACCTCATAATGTTCTTGAAGAGAGAAAGTGTCATCTTCTTTGCTCCATAGTTTCAAACAATTTAAATTTTTAGTTTTATAATCCTTAATTGAAAGAATAAACCTAATGATTTTTTTTTTCAGTTTTACATCATCTATTTTCATCCAATCATTTTGTATACACACGTACCTACTATCTGTCGACTTAAGAGCCCTTTTAAGTACATTTTCGTGCAAAAACATCATCAGTATCATAAAAGTTGAAAGGTCACCATCACAGTCCATGTGGCCAAACAGGAAGGTGTGGGGTCTTGTCCCAGTCAGTGGCTTGATGGGACCCTTCTGCTGGGTGACCCGCGGGTGACAGCACCTGTCTCCCCTTTGTCTGCGGGATGTTCACTCATAGATTCTCGAGTTTGAGAAAACACATTTAGGTCATTTGCACATACTCTGAGATTTCAGAGAGCTGACATATCTGTGTTAACCTTCTGAGTGGCCTAATTATGGTGAGACATCTTTCACTGTCATCTCTTTTCTTTCTACCATTTTGGGCAGAATCTGAAAACTTCTGAACTCTTAAATATTTTTAATAAAACTAAAACAAAGTACAAAGAAAGTGTCAGGTCAGTTTCACATCTTCTGGAAAGACAATGAAATGTTTTGAGTGCCACACAAAGAAAAAACAAAGGATGATGAAATAATGACAATTTATTTTATTACTTTTTATCCTTTTAGATCATTCCATCATTATCCTATGTTTATCATTTTAGCTTTATAAGGGATAGTTTGAAAGAGTTTACAAAGATGAAAAATTCATAGAATGTTAAAATGGTGAAATGCTTCAAAATATAGGGAAAAAATAATCAGTAAGACCCATATTTTTATTTTAGAGTTTATAAAAGGTTCTAAATGACCCAAATGGTAATTGAAAGTAAAGTAAATTCTATTTTATTAAAATAACATTGTCTGTGTTTGTGCGTGTGCTTGCCCATGTCATCCACCTGGCAATGCAAGAGATGCAGGAGACTGAGGTTCGATCCCTGGGTCGGGAAGATCCCCTGGAAAAGAAAATGGCAACCCACTCCAGTATTCTTGCCTGGGAAATCTCATGGACAGAGGAGCCTGGTGAGCTATATTATGGAGTCACAAAGTGTTGGATAAGACTCAGAGACTGAGTATGTATTTAGGCACAAATCGTATTTTAAGTACATACATTTCTCTTTGCCCTTTGAAAAATCTCTAATGAGAGTTATGAAATATCCATCCAAACAAACAGAACTGCTCAAAAAACCCCAAACTCAAAGCACACATTCTGACCCTGACAGTGCACTCAGTTCGAAGCCTCACTTTCTGAGTCGCCTCCATTGAGACCATCACGACGTTTCCAGGTGAATCTTATCACCTGGGAGTTTGACAGTCACTTAAAGCAAGAAGACTGTGAACTATGAGATGATGGCAGATAGGCCCTACCCTGCACCCCTGGGAATCGCACTCCCAACACAACCTGCTGTGTACCAGTCCTGTGCTCTGTGAGAGGTACTGTCTCGGTCCACGCCCTCCCTCGGCCAAAGTTCATCACGTGTCCGAGGGGTTTTCTGAGGTTGGGTCTCAACTCTGGCTGAGCTCCGAGTCCGTCCTGGGCGGCGACATCCCGGTGGGGAGCTGAAGCGAAGACCAGAGACATCTAATGGCTAGGGACAGACTTGTTTGCATTTTTCATATAATTTAAGCCAACATAGATCTTTGGCTTGAATCTGAGAGATTACCCAGACAGTGCTAGTTGCTTCTCCAGAGCCAGCCTCCAGCCAGGCTTTGCTGGCTGGTATCTCACAGTGCCCCTTTGTGGATTAGTCACCAAGTCGTGTTCAACTCTTTGCGACCCTATGGACCATAACGTGTCAGACTCCTCTGTCCCTGGGATTCTCCAGGCAAGAAGACTGGAGTGGGTTGCCCTTCCCTTCTCCAAGGGATCTTCCCAACCCAGGGATCGAACCCGGGTCTCCTGAATTGCGGAGTCTTTACCACCTGAGCCACCAGGAAGCCCTCATAGATTGCTTGTCTGGCTAATTCTTGAAACAAAGGTAATAAACCTGGAAAAAACTAAATTATGAGACAACAGCAAACAGAAAACCCTCCTTTCAATTTCTAAACAAGTGAAGCAAGAGAAACAAGAAGATGTTCTGCTGATGAAACTCCTGGCTTCGTGTCCCTCAGAGCCCAGGAGGGATGCACAGGTGAATTTGAGTCTGGCCAGCTGGATGTTTGGGACGCGGAGCCAGACACCACGGCGCCTGCATTTCCAGCCTGGACGGTCCTCGGGGTTGCGAGGAGGGCTAAGCCAAGAGGTGACATTCAGCCTTGTGGGTCTGATACCTGCCTCCAGGCTGCAGGTACACACACTTGCTCTACTGTGACGAAGGCATCATGGCTGTTTTATACGTAAGTGGTCTGGGGCAAGACAGCCTGACCTAGGTGTGCCGGTGAGACCTCCCGGGCATTCTCTGTCTTGTTACCAAAGAGCTTTGGGTTCTGACGTGCCCTGCGGTCAGTGATGCCTCTGGGACACCTACTCCGAGAGAGACTTCATTTGTCTGAATTGCTTTCGTGAAGCAAAGAGAGAAGACAAAATAAACGAGCTAACACGGCGCTTTTCAAAATGAGTTTAAATGATCTTCTTTCAAAGATTTGTGTTTGCCCACGTAATATCAGGTTTATTAAGACCGTCTTGCCAAACGTACCACCTTTGGAGATTAGTATTCCTGGAACAGATCACTCTAGTGTCAGTGCAACAGATTTCCTGGCACTGCAACACTGCTGAAGGGTGAGCGCCATTATTCTTAGGGCAAGATGCAAAGAAAAACGAGACCCAAGCCAGGAACATCCATGGCTGGGTTTCAAATACACTTGTACTAATGGTCCTTGGAGCAGCCCTCCTGTGCATTATAGATTACCCCAGACATCCCTGGGCAATATTTACACTAGAATAAACACTGGCTTTATGTAGAATAAAATTGTGTTAACACTTTGGGCAATTAAAAAAAATAACGTGTATGGCTTCTTGTAACAAAAAGAAGGGATTTTTTTCTTTAGAGAACTGAATTTTTTTTTTTTTTTTAAGATTTTTGAATAAGAAAGACAGTTCCTTCAAAACACAGTGCATCACCTGATTGGAAATTTGCTGCAAAATGGAGAGTTATCACAGAGGAAAGGAAGGGAAGTCAGGGTATTACAGAACAGTGGTGATGCCTCCGTGTCCACATACCTTTCCACAAGCACAAGCTACCCACGAAAGCAAGTAGTTTGGTTCATTGAGCAATGGCTTAATTTCAAAGTGAAAAACAAGGCACACATTCAGTTTTTATGTAACTTACCTCTTCTGATGAGCATAGAACAATTCATATCACATTTACATTAAAATAGAAGTGCCTACCATTAATATAGTTGCTATCGTAAACATTAAATTAACAGTGGAGACGTTAATCTTCTATTAAAGCAAAGGGAACAACGACCATTCGTTGTCTGAGTTTTTGTTGTTTACAGTATTTTTGGTGCACTAGACGGTGACAAAGAGTGCACGGAGCGGACCTGTATAATTAGGTGATTCATCATATTGTGGAATAAAAACAGCGAGTACATACCAAGCAGTTGTGCTAATCCCTCATATTTTCTGAAATTTCATGTTTCAGTGAAATACTCTATGAAAAGTTGTGGTTCAAAATGGCCCTGGAGAGTTAGGCAGTGTGGGATAGGCTTGTACACACTGCCAGTAATGTATTTAAAATGGATAACCAACAAGGACCTACCATAGGGCACGTGGAGCTCTGCTCACTGTGATGATACTCGCTGCTATAACACTGGGAGCTTGGATGGGAGGGGGTTGGGGGAAGAATGGGTGCATGTCGATGTATGGCTGAGTCCCTTCCCTGTTCACTTGAAAATATCTCAACACTGCTTGCTAATCTGCTATACCCCAATATAAGTAAGAAGTTAAAAAGAAAACCAAAATGGCCCTCGTGGGACCTTCCTGGCATTCCAGGGGTGAGGACTTTGTTTTCCAATGCAGGAGGTGCAGGACTGACCCCTGGTCAGGGAGTTAAGAGCTCACACGCCTGTGCCCAAAAGAACAAAACATAAAACAGAAACAATATTACAGCAAATTCAATAAAGACTTTAAAAATTTCCCACATCCAAAAACCTTTTAAAATAATCACCCCAGTGTTTACTTAATAAAATAAATTTGCTAATTTTACATGTCTGCCTTTCTCTATCTATATATGTATATGTAAAATCACATGCATATCTGTATCTGTATTAATATCTAAATTTATATCTGCATCAATATCTCTACATCAGCTACATCTTTATTTACACCTATACCTGTGACTAGACTGTTTCCGTCCCAGTGAGCAGTTTGTTAAAAGTATGTGGCAGCTACTCAGAATGATGGCGTTATCGGAAGCACCTGTTTTTGGGGCTCGCAGCGGTCCTAACTATCAAAATATATGTTGTGTGTGCCCTTTCCAAGGTTTCAGAAGAGTCTAAGCAAGTTCATAATGGAAGCCACTGTTTGCTCAGATAAAACAAACAAGTCTGAGGCTTCTCTATGACTGGAGAGGGCATGGAGTGGATGTCCAGAGATAAAGGGGAAAGGGGGACTGCTGGCTCATCACCTCAAGCGCGGTGCTATGCAAATAAGTTATCAGTTTTCTAGCAGGCCTGACCTGAGTCTCGTATTCGGAACTACGGCCAGCTTCACAATTGCCTGCCTGGAGAGCTCTTTCTATCTACAGCCTGGCCGGGTTGCCAGACAACGGGCTGGGGTTCTGTAGTAGTTGCTGGGATTTTAGGCATCGCTGTTGAACTTTTACCAAACACGCACACACTCAAAAAGCTCCTTCACTGAATCAACAAAGCCTCCCCAGCATGTGGCCTGGCCAATGGACACAGGCTCTACCTGGACAGTTCCTTTGGGTTCCCGTCCATAAACTGCTTAAAGAGCTGGGTTTTGGAACTGTTTAATCTCAAGAGGGGCCAGATGACAAATGAATGCTCTTCCCAGGTTTGACTTCCTACAGAGGTCATTGCTGCAGAGTCTATCACGAAGGGCTTCCTTCCGCATGAAGTTCATGCTGGGATGACTGTCTTCTCAGATATTCCCGAGGATTCCTAGAGAAGGGGTTCTGCCTCCAGATAGCAGCATCCGCTCCTGCCCGGGCTTCCAGACTATTGGCCTAACTTGTGGATTTCAGGTCTGTCAGCCTCACAGCCACGGCTCCTAATTCCTTGCTAGTCCTTCGGTTGTGTCCCACTCTTTGCGGCCCCAGGGGCTGGAGTCCACCAGGCTCCTCTGTCCATGGGATTTCTGAAGAATGCTGGTCTTCCCAATGCAGGGATCAAATCCAGGTCTGCTTTGCAGGCAAATTCCTTACCATCTGAGCTACACATTTCTTAAAGAAAATCTATTTTTGTTAAAAAAAAATTGGTTGGTATAACATTATATCTATATATAGCTATATATGGAAAGTATGATGGATGAATATACAGAAGATAGCTGTGTTGGACTTCTGTTAAAACATGGGGACTAGCCATTCATTTCTCTTCGTTTTTGCTGTTTCGGTGTCTCAACCTCTATCTGTATGTCCATCTATCATTTATCTACCTATTCATCTATCCATCCATCCATCCATCCACCCATCTTCTCTATGGTCTATTTCTCTGGAGAACCCTGATTGACATACCATCCAAGACCAAGACTCTCTCCTGGGCAAAAAGTAAGAGTCCACAATGAGAGCAAAGTTTCTCAGGGTTCTCAGACGGATCCTCACATTTTACCATAGGAAGAGCCACTTAGAACCCTTCGAACCAGGACTCAGAATGCTGGGGAGGAGAAGTGGAGGACAAAGGCTGCCTGTCCTTCATGCTCCCAGGGACACCAGCCTTGTGACTTGTGCCAAAGTTCCTTGAGGACCTGGAGAAACGTAGGTGGAGCTCTGGATGCCCCTCCATCCTTACAGCCAAACCTATGCCTCTCAGGAGCTCCCAGAAGCCTCTAGGTACCCCCTCCTCCTAGGGCTCCACTGGAGACGCCCACACAGAGGCTGGACTGACTGTGGACCAAAGGGCCAGTGCCTCTGGCCAGACGTCCTGATCAGGTGTGCCTATCTGGCTCCTGTATCAGGGCTTTGGGAAGCGGGTCTTGTCTGAGCACCCAGGGGCAAGCTTCACATTCTCTGGGCCTGTCCAAGCCAGCTGGGTCTGCCTTTTTAAGCCTGTGTGTGTTCGATCGCTAAGTTGGGTCCGACTCTTTGTGACCCTGTGGACTGCAGCCCGCCAGTCTCCGAAGTCCTGGGGATTCTCCAGGCAAGAACATGGGAGTGGGTTGCCATTTCCTCCTCCAGGGGAATCTTCCCGACCCAGGGACGGAACCCGTCTATTCTGCATCTCCTGCCTTGGCGGGTGGGTTTTCTATGACTGTGCCACCTGACAGAATCCCCCTGATTTTATTTCATAGAATTGAAAGGAATCCCCAAAAGACAGTGGGAAGCAGTCTTGATTGGGACCAAAAAAAAAATGTGGTGATTATGTTTTCTGTGACTGCTGGCACCAATGACTACAGGTTGAGTGGCTTAAAATAGCAAAACTTTCTTCTCTCATGGTTCTGGGGACCCTAGCAATCTGATAGAGACTGTTGGCCGGGCCACACCTCCTTTGGAGGCTCTGGAGAAGATTCCTCCTGGCCTCTGGCACTGCTTGACATTCCTTGGCATGTGGGCACCTCTCTCCCACCTCTGCCCATCATCCATGGTCTTCTCTCTTTTCTCCTCTCACAGCTGACTCTTGTCACTGGATTAGGGCCAGCCCCATCCAGCATGACCTCATCTTTACTAGTTAGATCAGCAAAGACTGTTTCTAATTAAGGTCAGCTTCTGAGGTTCCAGGTGGACATGAGTCTTGGGAGTACTGTTTACCCCGACACGGTGAGTCACGTGTCTCCTTAATCCCTGCTGGAAACACACAGTACATGTTTATGGAGGAGGAAAGGGGCACCTGGGTGTCCTGCTCCAGCAGAGCCTTCCCCCATGAGGGCTGGATGAAGGGCTGGTCACCCCAGTCTGTTGCAGAGAAGGGCCCCAGATTATGGACTTTGAGTGCTATAGCTACAACGGGTCCTGGCCAAATGGGGTCACCTGCAGGCCTCCCAAACTGAGTGGCCACAGGCAAAGTCTCAATCCAACCCAGCCCTGGCCCCTTTCTTTTGTGGGGAACATGTACCTTTCAGGCGGTGCTAGTGATAAAGAACCTGTCTGCCAATGCAGTAGGCATGAGAGATGTGGGTTTGATCTCTGGGTTGGGAAGGTCCCCTGAAAGAGGGCATGGCAACCCACTCCAGTCTTCTTGCCGGGAGAGTCCACGGGCAGAGGAGCCCGGGGGGCTAAGGTCCATGGGGTTGCAGAGTCGGACAGGACTGAGTGACTTAGCACGCCTTCACGTCCCTCTCTGACCTGCTCTGTGCCCAGCGTGGGCGTCAGTCTTCCTCAGGTCTTCCCCGTCCACGTCCTGTGTCTCCATCCAGCTTCGCTTGTGGGTTTTTGGCATCCAGTTTCTCTGCGGAATTGCTGGCTGCTGCTGGATCTTCTTTGCTTTCTGTCATCCTGTCAAAACTTCCTTTTCCTTCCTTATTTCCCATAGGATGGCTGAACGGTAGGGTACAAGCATACAGACCTAAAAGACAGGATAAACTCTCAAATTTCCTGCTTTTTTCTTCCATCTTCTTTAGAGGAGCCAAGGCAATAGTCTGTGTTTTTCCTAAAGGGACGTCTCATCTCTGCATCCAATGTTAGTGACTCTAGCATTGAGAATGGTCAAGACCTCATCTCCTGACTCCCGGCGCTCAACCACAGAGCAGAAAACTCGGAGAGCCCCTGCTGTTTCCTAGAAGGAGCCTCCACTTCTAAGAGGTGAAGGTTCTAGTGGGAGTGAGTCCACTTGTCCCAGTTTGGGTTCTCAGGATGCTGCAGCAGCCTCCGGGCCTTTGTGGAGACCTCGTCTAAAGCCCAGCCCCGGGACATGTGCCTCCCACTAGACAGAACCACAGGGTCTGGACACTGAGACAACACATTCCAAGCATCTTCTGTTATTGTTTTTCAGTCACTAAGTCATGTCCTACTCTTTGGGACCCCACGAACTACAGCACGCAGGCTCCCCAGTCCATCATCTCCTGGAGTTCGCTCAAGTCCGTATCCACTGAGTCGATGATGCTATCTAACCGTCTTATTGGAGCAACTTGGTGGAATCTTTTCACACTTCGCAGCCTAGATAAAGTCCTTGTTAGCTCTTGGACATCACAGGGTCCCTCCCAAAGGGGCGTCTGGGCCTTGAGGCTCAGGGGGCGTCTACGCGAACATGCTGCCGCAGGACCGGGGCTGCTCCAGGCACACTGACGTCTAGACTAGCATCGCAGGGAGGTGCTGGCGAGGTGAGAAGCATCTAAGAACGGCTGCAGCCTGCTGTTCAGATGAGTCTTTTCAGCTCTGGGGAAATTAAGTCCATATGAATCTACATCACGTGCAATTAAGGAGCAAGAACCGTGGTTCTGGCAGCTTCCCTGGGATTTCCAGGGGACCCTTCATCAACCATCCATCTCTCAGGCAAAATGCCTGGTGGAGAAGATGCTTCCTCCCCGCAACTCTGACCCTTGCCCC